>VXBO01002856.1:136352-228530 GCA_013400135.1 Rhinoptilus africanus
ACGAGAATAAGAAATTAGTTAACAACACTGTTATTTACTTTGCCTGAATTTCCTCACCCTCCCTGGCAAACCTCTTTTGTGAAAGCAGCCAGAAGGGAAGCTGGGTAATTTGAGACTTCAGTCACTAACGGCAAGTACAGCAAAATATTAGTGGCAGGACTTTCTTGCATTTATTGTGGAGGAGCACTGATTGCAGGCAATTGTATTGATCCATTCAGCCACTCATTTTACTTCATTGGAAAATGAATTAATTCTGACAGGCTTTGGCAAGAACTCATTAGCCTGTAGCTTAATGCTTAATAAACTGTCATCTCTCCTTTAATGGAGTAGGACCAATTTCCAGCCAGCCTGGGGATGCAGGGAAAATCTGAAGACTTAATTTTTCTCAGAAATTAGATCAATAAAAGAGAGGTTGATATGGGAGTAAATGAAAAGAAATACTTACATGAAATCAGTAAGCAAAACAGCTACCTGCAAAAAGGGAAGAAAAATTCTCAAAAAAAGAAAAAAAAAGGAGGGGGATTGGAATTTAAACCTATATCAGAAATTAATTATTTCACTGTAGCAAAAAGCATGAGCCTCTGTTGGATGGCCTTGGGGCATCACCTCCAAAATTTTGTCAAGTGAGGTTATTTCTGGTGGTTTCAATGGTATCATTTCCTATGCTCTAGACAAATAGTGTTTGAATGTTCTTAGCATGTTAATTATGAAGATTTTGTGAATGCGAGGGAAATTCCATTAAAAAAACAACCGGCACAGAAAAAGCCATATATGCAACACTCTGCTAAATGATCAATTGGCTGCTTTACCTCCTTTCAGATGCTGAGGTCAGCCAGAACTTTGAACAATAAAAAGAATTTTCTCAGGCTGTGATAAATGTTTTGAATACACAATGATCTTTTTAATAATTTTGTTGTGTTTTCAGATGTGCTTAGATTATATTACCTATGTTCTCGCAGCAAAGCTCTTGACATTAACTTGAAGTGCCATCTAAAAGAAAAGGAATGGACTTATTTTGTTTTCTGTGCTAGATTGATAATCTCACTTTTGCATCGATGGTATTTACTGTGCCAGATGCTCTGGCCTTTCTGTGTCTACTCTTAGTTTGTAAAGTGTGTAAGTCTTTGGAAGACCATAGCGTCATTGTCATTCCTTCGACTCTGAGTTAAAGTATAGGAAAGATGGCCACAGGTAGTACATGAAAATGTCCTGCACAAACATGTGGGAAACGCTGTGAAATTATTACTGTTGCTATACTAGGTATTCCTACTGTAATAGCATAATCTTATTCCAACTCGTTGTCAAGCTGTTGTCCAATCCTCTCACTTGCAAGAAAAATCCATTTCCTTCATGTTTTATCATAGAAGACAGCTTGATGAATTCAGTTGAGGATGCTATGACTACTCCAGCTAAGTGAAATTAAATGGTATTCCCCTTTGTTTTCTAATGCAGCAAAGCCAGGTCTTCTGTCCCTGTATGTAGCAGTGGCCATGCCTCAGGGCATCTGTTCTGTCACAGATAACATATAGGGGTATAACCCAGCCTCAAAGGCTTCTTCCTTTCCCACCTTCCCCCAAAGAGTTTGGGGCCCCTGAAGTTGCTGACCTCAGAGAGATCATGGAGAAAAGCAGCAGCATCTCTCAGTGGCCTCAGCTCCTACATGCAGTATAGTGAGACTAGTGAGAGTTAATGTCTGAAGCAACATTTATCTGCGGCATAGCATGGATTCTCTATGCTAGAAAAGATTTGGCAGTTTGCTATCCTGGCAAACTCTCCTAGTGTAGCCACAGCTTATACTGGCAAGCTAGTGTTTTGTCTGTATGTAGTTTATACCAGTTCCCTGAATGAAATGTGCTATACTGGCAGACTCCTTCCCACTCCCACCCACATACAGCAGCATCTACTTTGGCATTCAGTATACAGCAGTAGTTTTGACTATAGATCTATTAGTGGAAGAAAAATCAAGCTTCTCGGTAAAAAGGGGGCTGAAAGGAGTTCGTGTAAGAGGTAGAAAGCTGTCTTTGCACCGCAACTGCATAGGAAAATTGTAAGCTTGTGTGTTTGGTGAGATGATTTACCAGTGCCACTGGTGCCAGCATAGTACTGCAAGAATTGTACCTGCACTGGTTTGCTACTACATTTTCCAGGTGGAGAGCCCAGAGGCATTTCTTCTCCTGGGTTGCATAAGATTGGTGGGTGAGAAACTACTGCCCTTGATCAGTTTACTCTTACAAATAACCCTCTTTTCCCTTACAAACACTCCCCCCTCTTTTCCTGAGGGGATGTGGAGTTTGAAATGCTGATGGCACAGAAGTCCCTGTCTCTGTTATCTCTTTTTATGGTTCTCTTTGAAGGGGAGAATTTCCCTGCCTGTGGCTGAGATAACAGAGAGATGCTAAGTGGTGGGATTTTTCACAGCACTTGACCATATGCAATAAAAGGTCAATTTGGACACACATCTCGGTGAACTTGGAAACATCAGAGTTTTGCTGGTTTAATGTGGAAATCAAAGTGTTTCAATAGCTCTCCCAGTAGAGCTATTACCTCCTAATTGCCTTTCTCTTCATTTGCCCCCCACCTCTTAAAAGCACAGGGCCTTACTACATACTTTTAAGTTTGGAAAATTGGGAGTAGGTGGACTGGGATTGATTCCTGCCTGTCTCTAATAGGAGAATGAGGGCTCACACGGGAAGGCTGTGGAGGCCAGGTCCAAAACCCGGAGAAGGACTCATGAGAGAGATCCTCTGAGGATTACTGATCAAACCAGACTGGTGCTGGGAATCCGTGGAGCTGAAAATAGTTCGAGACTGAAACAATGCTCACAGTATTGGGAGTATTCAACACTTTTGCCTTTTTTTTTTTTTTAAATTTCCCCGTGTGCCAGCTGAGAGACCGTTGTAGACTAGATAGGGGTTTGATGCACCCCAGTACAGCTGTTCTTATGTTCTCATGCATATGGGGTTAAATCAGCACAGAATTAAAATTTATAGAGCCAGAATATATCCATCTTGTAAAGTTCCTGCCATTAAGCAGTAGTTTATTCTTTGCAGGAACACTCAGAAATTAAGGTTCCTATCCAGGTACCTCCTTGATAAAGAATGCTTGGCACGGTTAACATTTTCAGGTTTTGAGTAATATATTGTTAGGAGCTGGAGATAGCAGCACACAATAAATTTTTGTTTGGTTTTGGCTTGGCACCTAAAGCCAGCTGACTGAGGCTCAGTAAAAGGAAATTTGGCATCGCTGCTATTTAGGAGGCTGGCTAACACCAGGATTTGGAATATAAAAACCAAATCAGAAGGAATATTTCATCTTCATAAGGTGGTCCCTAGGCTCAGTCCTGCAGCCTTTGCTCATGCAAAGCGAATTTCTCATACAGCTTATTCACATTAGGGGAAAAATACCGTGATTGGGCCATTTGCTTGTCAGGTTTATGAACATTTCTCTAGCAGTAAGGGACCTTCCTCGCCTGCCCCCTCCCTCTGTGCTGGCTGGAGTCATGAAAAACTCCTGAGGCCGGAGGCGCAGAAGGCAGGGCTGCTGGGGGGACGGCGGGGGGAAGCACAGCCAGGGCTCTCCCAAAATACGCCTTGGAGCCCTCCTGCTCCGGGCTGTGTCCCAGTGCCAGGCCGGCTGTCAGCAGGCCACATGTTTGTCAGATTCACCCTCCGGTGTCTGTTGCTTCATTGTTTTTATATTTATTGAAACCTTTGTCTCTTTTCTTTGTCCTGCCTTCTTCTCCCTCTCCCCTCCACCCCTTATTTTGCCTGCTTTCGTGTTTTCCTCTGCCTCAGACCGGGCACCGGGCTGTGCCGGCCGCGCGGGGCCAGGCATGGTGCTGGGCAAGAGGTGGAAGGGTCCCGGCGACCACACCAGTGAGGGCATTTTGGCTCCTGGATTGCTGCTTCCTGGCCTCAGGGAAGGGAATGGAGCTGGGCCCTTCCCTGCTGGGAGGAGGCTCTTTGTGGCCAACAAGCTCCTTGGGGATGGCGCAGCCCCCGCTGGGTGCCAGTGGTGGCCCACTCTCAGTGGGCAGGGAAGGGGCAGGAGCTTTGAAAGCCCCTTGAAACAGCGATCAGGACATTTCGGAGGGGGAGGCTGTTTGCAAATACTCCTGATATTCCTGCGTGTTCGTGCTTGGTAGCCACGGTGGTGCCGGGTGGCCAGCGAGCCAAGAGTGAGGGCTGCAGGGCAGGCCCGGCCCTGGCAGGGCGGCCATCTTGTGGCCTTGTGGCCAAGGAGTGGTGCCGCCGCGGGGGCTGCGGGGAGGCAAATCGAGTTTCCAGTTTGTCAGCACAAATTGTATCACTTCTCTCTGTGCCTCTAAACTGCGGTTTGCCTTAGTTTGGAGGCTACCTTGCCCTCAGCAAGGAAATAAATGCCAACGAAAATAAAAAGGAGGCACAGAACAATAACGAGGCCTGCCACACGCCAGCTTTAGCAGCCTCCTGAGGCTGGACGGGAGAGCAGAGCGTAAAGGGCCAAATCCTGCGCTCTGGCTGCGGGGCCGCCGTGAGACCTCTCCGCCCCATGGCATGTTTCCCTGCTGGAGGGTGGCCCATGGCCGGAGGGTCCTGCAGGGCATGGCCAGGGAGGGTCTGCCTCCGCAGAGGCAACAAACCCCCATGGCCGTGGCGTGTGCATAGGCAGTGGTGGTGGGCAAGCAACTGGAAGTACAAGCTGCCACACTGCGTCGCTGACATGCGGCGAAGTCAAGAGGCGGACTGAAGGTAGAATCAGTAAGATTCTAAGATTTTACATGGTAAAAATCAGGAAGCAAACCCCACATATACAGTGGCAGTCTCATTTAGATCCCCTCCGGCTTTCAAATTGCATATGAATTTGCCTAACTCACCTGAAAACACCTGAAAGCCCGGTGGTAGTTTTTCTTCTTACCTGCTATTTCTTGCAGAATGTTTAAAGGTTTTTCTTTTTTTTCCGGTTCACTTGTAAATTAATGGACATACCCCAAAACCAAGCATGTGTTACCATTGAAGGACAGAGGAATTTATTGGCAGAAATGTCTCTTTTTTGTTTTTTTCCTAAATAATGCATTGTTCCTAAAATAAGCTGTAGAAAATAAGAATTGCATATGTTTTTTTAAGCACACCGAACAGTTAAATACTTAAGTCCAGAGTAAACTGAAGGAGATTCCATTATAACTGGAAAGAGCCTGGAAATGACTTTAAGGGAATTTTATGCGTGAAGGAGATACACTTTGCATTAGCCACACCAACTACGCACTTGTTAGGGGAAAAAAAATATGTAGCACATTGCTTACCTCTGTTTGAAAAATTTACTACGTACGCTTTCCCATCGAGATGATGGTAGGTTAAATACTTCATTTATTTTTGCTGTATACGCTTGTTCTCTCTGATGTTTCATGCCAAACTGCTGCGGTAAAAAGAAGTCAAATATATTAAAGACGTATATTTTAATTAAAAATATTAGAAGGAGCATATTAATGTGCCTTTTTTATTAATAGCAGATTGTTGGCCAAGTAGGCAGCAAAGCTATTTATTCAGAAGACGTATGTTACGCTGTGGAGTAATACTACAAGTAGGACATTGCACGTGATGAAATGGTTCTGCCGGAAAACCACTTCACTTCTGCTGTGTTATGGGAGCAGTGGGCAAATCCTCTGCTGGTGCAAACTGGCATTGCTGTGCCGACACTGACAAACTAGGGCTGGTTTACCCCAGGCAGGTGTCTGGCCCTGAAATCAAAGTTATCAATATGACCACATTTGGTGTGAGCAGAAAGAAATCACTTCTGTGATGAAGTAATTTAAGGCAGTTATCTGTGAAGTGGTCAGAAGGAAATAAGGTAATGACATATTGCGCATGCCAGCTTTCTTCTAGGGTTAAACATAAAAGCTATTTTTCTTTTAACTTTTTAATAGCTTAAGTGACCAAACCAGGCAAGAAAAGTAATGAGTTTGGTCACAATAGTATCAGAGAGAATGATAATAAAAGAGGTGTTACCGATACAACCTAGGCTATTTTTATAATTTTCTTCCCTTCTTCTCATCTTTATCAGTGTGTTTTATGTAAACCTGACACATTTATATATGTGAAACAGATGCAAAATGAAGCAGTTTTGTCTTCAGTTATGACCATGTTTTTTCAATCATGGACATGATTTATGGAAATGTTCTTTCCTGTAAAAAATTTCTTTTAAAATCCAAACCACATTAATTATAAATCTAACATTCAATTTCTTTTGATACTTCGGGGAATGTGGGGAAGTAAATTTTTAATGCAAATAAACAGTTTCTTTAAAAAATCAGTATTCATTAAATGTTGAGAGGAAACCAGCACAAGACTTCTCTGTGAAACTGCTAGAGAATTCAATTAGATGTTGAGAAAATTAACTCTCTTTTTAGAAAAATATTGTATGTCTCAGATTTCTATCTGCTATGGTATATTTGGCACTCCTGGGGCCAACCAAACTGTGAAAAGCTATTGATGTTGGCTCCTTGGCTGATCAGCCCGTTCAGAGTTGAGCTCAGTTTACTGTGGAATAAACTCTAAACATTTCGGAGTTCAGACGAGTTGTGCAGAAGTGGAGAAACGGCCTTACACTGAGCAGTATCACCAGTAGAGACCAGGAGAATTTGTAAGGTCAGCAGCTGGAGAGAATATTTTTCTCCTGGACAAGGCCAAACTATATAATCCCCAGCACTGCCAACTATGACGTCTTTATCACATCTCTTACAAGGCTTAGGGTTTTTCTTCACACCTCAGCCCTTGAAACATGTACAAATCTCAGTTTCCATTTTTTAAATAGTGGGTTTCTAGTCCTTGTGATTACAAACAGAAGCTTGAAACATTAACCCTAGAGGCTGAACACCCAGAAAGCAAATAAAACAGTAATATTTTTCTTAAATCTCACTTTAAAGGCAGTCTCATGATTTTGGAGGTCTCATTCATAAATTCTGGGTGTGCAGATCTGGCATTACTGAATACCAGGAAGCTAATTCAGCTTTACAGGATTAATCCCTCCTGATAAAAGGTCTCTGTGGTCTGTGGTGCTCTGGTGGTCTGTGGTGAACTGCTACTTCTCTCCTCTCCCTGTTTCCACCTGCTATTTCTCATTAAAAGACAGCTAAAAATACTTGACGTGCTTTCACTATATGCCTGTTGCTTATAAGTAATTACAGTGCATTAAGCATTAATCAACAACATTGTGGCCATTGAGTTTGCATTTTCATCTTCTCCCTACCTATTCAGTTGTCTGTGGGATGTTCTCTCAACTTTTGTTTCATACAATGAAGGATTTTTAAGGTATCTGTCTCAAGATCATTTCCAACGTCAGCATTGTGATATTAGAATTGTTCATTAAAATGTGAAAGGAAGTGACTTTTGCCCAGTCTTTTAAGAGTGGGCAGTGCCAGGGGGTCTTTTTGGCCTGAGCTAAATGAGAATGACTTGTGCTTGAATTCACTTTTTATGGAAGTTATATCCCTACCTAGCTGGGCTCTGTTGGAGATTGGATCTTTGTTGTCATTAAGGCTTCTGTGTAGCTGAAAGCTCTGATAGAAGTGTCAGGGAGGACAAGGGAGGTTTGGTTTCTGTGGAAGAAAGGAAGGAAGGAAGCTGCAAGCCCTGGTATCTGTGTAAAACAAAAGAAGCATCACGGAGTCTATAATTGATCCCCCAATAAACCAATTTTGAAAGCCCCGGCTTCCCCTATCCCCCTCCTCACTGTCTTCCTTTGATAGGAACAGGAGGTAGGAGCTTCCCAGGAGTGTAAAGATGTCTGGTCTGGGAAACATGAAAGAAGAAAGCTTGCATGTTTATTTTGCACACCATAGATTTTAGGGCTAGAAAGCCTTTTCTTTTTTTCTAATTAGAAGATAATATCTTGTTAAAAGGTATATGTTCGGAATCTTCAAAGAGGCAAAACCAAAACAAATCCTCTTCTTGTCCTATAAATGCAATTTGAAAAGCTACAACAATTCACTGAAATTTACTGTGATAACTTGATTTTGGCCTCAGACTAGAAGATTTGGGTACTTTGGGAATTGTAGGAATCTTGAGTCTCCCTGGTAAACTGTGAGAGGAGAAGTATGAAAGCATGGTGCAATGCTGACAGGGTGGTATGCAGCATTCCTGCGCATCGGCAGTGTCAAAGTGTGGAGTTTATGACTGCTGTTTCTTTCTCCTCCATCAGTAAACACAATCTCTCCACTCCCTGAAGTTAAATCAAACCGCTGTAAAGCAATTCGTGAGTAACCAGGGTAAAATTTCCACTGAATTAATCATATATCTGGTCCAAAATATTTAAGATATAAACAAAAGAGGATAGAACAAGACCAGCCAGGCATGTAAACATTTCCAAAGTGGTTGTTTTTCAGATAGTTTTTGAGCCACAACTGTCGAAAAACAGAGTGGTTGCACAAAACTAGCTTTGAAAGAAATGGATTGTCATCAGTTTACACCAGCTGAGGATATGATCCCGCATATTTCATGACTGTCTGTTTAAAACATATCCAAATGTCCCTGGAAAATATTTTTCCATTGAAAAAAAAAAAAGGGCAAAAGCATATCTATGAAAAAGTTGGGCAAACTTTACTAGACATTCTAATGAAAATAATCCTACTACTTTTAAGTAAAACAAAGGGGTTTTAAATCTACATCCAGTGTCCTTATCTGGCTTTCCAGTATATGTATGAGAACAATAATTTGTGTGACAGGTTTCATTTTCTTCCTTGAAAGTGTAGTAAAAATAAGAAGGACAAGCACTAATAAATCAGATGAAAAGCAGAGCTGGTGAAGAAGCTAAAGGCACAGTGATTTGGGAAAGAGTAAAAGCCCAGACATTTCAGGTGTGGTTCAAAATCTTTATGATACACAGTGGACATAGTGCAAAAGGTGAGGAGGCAGCAGTTCGTGCAGCAAATGGTAAAGTGGGTGACAAGATACGGTAGAGTAGCTCAACAGTGGAATATTCTAAACGCAAACCTGGGATGCATGAACAAGTTATGAAATGGTGAAAATTAGTTCTTTATATCTAAAATCCAGTATGCAGATTTTCTTTGGGAAATTTGAACTGTATTGTTGCACAGCATCATTTTCTAGTGTTGTGTGAAATGAACCCAGGCTGACGTCCCAATGTCTTTCATGCTTCACAAACAGTCACTTGAGATCAGTTCAAATAATAAGCTTCAGGTCAGAGACTAGGACTGCCGTTTATTGCTCTCCTGCAGTACCTAGAGGAAGAAAGTGCATTTAGTATGTTACACTTTGAGGGTCTTCCTCAAGGCACGTGTTAAATAGTGGTAGTATGCAAAGTGTATTCATATGTATAGAGATATTTGTGAGAGTGGCTAGAATCCATACTTCCTATAAAGTCTTTGCCTGACACAATTCCTATAAAGGCTTTGCCTGACACAAGGGCTTAGAGCCTTTCTAACTAAAGTCAGTAATGATCTGAACTCTGGGTAAAGGGAACATATTGAATGCTGGAGTTATGTTTCATGTAAGTGGCTTTGAAGTATTTGGAAGATAACATGTCAGAATGCGTCATTTCCCAGTTGTGTTTTTCTTACCAGAACATAAGCCATTTTTTGTTTTATTACGTGCATTCTTACCATGGTCCTGCAGACCAGTTTGGGACCCATTCTTGTGAAGCACAATTTGTTGTCAAAGCAAAGAACCATCAGCGGCACATTTTGGATTAAGCATATTTTGAAAGGGTCTAGACGGTTGCAAAGGACAGTTTATAATTTTTTACTGCAGCCTTGAAATTCCCGATGAGATGATAGGGCTGAACTGATTGGAAAAGCATCTCAAAATTCATTCTCTGCTCCAGGTAGCTTCATCCCCAGGTTTTTTGAGGGGACACATCTTATCAGCATAAACTCTGAAAAATTCCCAGACAAGTAATTTTTCGCAGTGTTCCTCTAGCCTAGTAAAATATTTTGCTGATGGAGAACACAAGTGCTCCTATGACCTCTAACCTGCCAGTACGGGTGCTGGATATCAAAACTGAGTCCTTGCTTGGCCTTGGTTCAGAGCCAGGACCTACAAAGCAGTCTTCTGCATGTCTGGCAAGCATCCTTAGCTACCAGACTATTTGTTATTTCTGGATGTGTCCCTGATTTTCATTTTGTAGCTGTCCTGCTTTGTATTAACTAACTCTTCATTAGGCAGGGAGGGAAGCAACAAGAGCTGGACACTTCAACCCTTGTTTTTGTCACTCCCTTGGTACATTAGCTAGAGAAACTCCTAAACACTGGCTTACGAAGTTCCAGATAGCAAAGCTGTAAAGCTCCAGCTGCCAAGATCAGGAATTTGTCTTCTCTCTGTTAACTTCAAAACAGTCTCCTGCAGACGCAGGACTGAACAGCTTTGTGTAGTTTAGCCCCCAGCTGTTTCCTCTTGGCGAGGTGATGGTATTGCTCACTTCCTGCTGGAGGTTGTCCATATTATGTAAATATATATGTTGGGGAGCAAGTCCTTAAACGCCACTATCAGAAATTAGTCCAGATTGATCACGTCCTTGTGGCTATGGGAGGGCTGGCAACTGAGTTTTAGGCCAGTCTTGGAGCCTGGCCTGGGACCTGACTCCAGCTAGTTAGGCAATTATCTGGAGCTGTTTTTGCCAGCTTTGTACTTCAAAAGGTAGCACTTTGAAGTTTCATTAATTCTTGTTTCATAAGATCATGCCTCATTAGTGCATGCTTAATTAGTTCCTGCTCTGTAAGCTGATGCTTTGAACATTTAAAAGCTTGTGCTTTTTTTTTTTTTTGACAACTAGCAAGTCTGTTTAATTGTTATTGTACATTTTATCAGTTCCCATGGCGTAACAGTTGGTGAAACATGCAATTTTATTACAAATCCGTGAACTTTTAAAATGTTCCTTCTAGTTAGTTCTCTATTAATGTCCTTTGGGCAAAACAAAACCCTTCAGTGTGGTAAACAGCGAGCATTTGAGTGAACGTAATGGGCTTGAGGGAGCTGATGCAGTTTTCTATGATGGCATTAAAGATATATCTGCCAAGTCGTGCTCATTTCCATAGGACTAGCCAGTTGTCTCTGGAGATAAGGATTGAAATATAGGAGTGGCTGCCTCTCGGGTGGGACGCCCTTTCGCCACGAAGCTCTGAACATGCCAGTTGGAGTCCTTCAGTACAGCTGCTCGGCCAGGAAGGCTGCCTGAGAATAGGATGTTGTATATAACCCTTGTCCTCAGTCTGAGTAGAGCAGAAGGCACCAATTACAAATCACTCCCCTCATATTTATTTTCACAAAAGACACAGTCTAACATGCTCGTATAAGTACTGATAAAAAAAGTTGAGGCTAACGAGTTATGCTTTAAATGACTGGCGCAGAGTAGTTATATATAGAATGACTAATTTTTTTTAGAGAAGCCAAGGGCTGTCCTTAAGTTTACGAGAGCCCTCAGCAGCAGGTGGGAGCAGGCAGCAGGTGAAGATTCATATCTGCCTGCAGAGGCTGCGAGCTGTCAGCAGAGCTTTCCGAACATAAGCATTAAATGAGTGCTCTATGCAAATAGTACTATTCCTTCCACCGAGGCTTAAGTCATATATCTGGCACACTACCTGCAGATGACAATGACTTGTTTATTTTATTAGATCATGTGCTGCTCTCCCAAGCTCCAGTAAATTATTCATTTCTAAAGAATGTCAACAGCTAATGAGGGCTTGAACAGTTCACAAAAGCTCAATGCTCTCTGGAAGGTTGGATCTGTTATTACTACAAGCTAGTACATTTAATTGTGTATATAACATATACAAATGAGAGCTATTTCTGCATCTTTCACTTTTGTAATGCTTTTCCTTTGAGCTGGCTATGGTAAAGTATAGACCAATTAGCATGTCAATGATAAACTTAGTCGTATACACTGCAAAATTGTTTACTATATTTTTCAAGGAAGAGAAGTCATCACAGCCCGGACTCGGTCTGTAGTTTGGATGGCAAGGTAGCTTCAAGCTTCTGGCTAAAAATCTAGAGTGTGATTGCTTTGTTCATTCTAAAGTTTGAGTAGTGGATGGCTTAGAATAAATCAGACAAAAACACTCAAGAAAGATTCTAGGTACTATTTAGTTTTGTATTTTCTTTTAGTCTTTTATACACTAATTGGGCCTGTGAGTGTTATTTCACCAGATTTCTTCTAATTATATTTGTTTGGATAACAAATTATCTTTCTGTAGAAAATATTTGCTTTTATGTTCTGAAACATGGCTCATTTGAACTGTGAAAGCTATGCATGGCGTGTTTGTTTTTTTTTTTTTTCTCAGTAATAGGGTGAATTTGCCATGTCTGCAAAGTGATTAAAATAACCTAATAAGGAGATGAGAACCGAGGTAATACTTTTAAAGTTATGAAGCAGCTGTTGGAAGAGAGAAACCATCACGAGTTTTTCAGCAGCTCTTCTAGGAAAGCTATACAGAAGCTGAGGTTCTCCTTGCTATGTTTATTTCCAGCCGATTCCCAAAAGCCCAAAGACAAGCATCTGTGCATCATTGTTCTCACTTGGGGAGGGGTAAAGCCTAAGTCAAAGTAGAAGACTTGAAATTTGGCAGCAGCTTACTGTAAAGCTACCAGAGCTAGAGGAGACCAGCAGAATTTATATTTCTCATATATATTTCTTATTATATGATAGAGCCAAGCAGTATTAAGCTGTACACACCTGTTTCAGTAATGTATTCTCACAAAGAACTCAAATGCCAACTGAAGTATGAAATGGGAGCCTTTCAGAACTGTTGTCCTTTTCTTTCTAAAGATGATAGGTCTGTGCAGAAGCACGGGATTTATGTTGCCTGACTCCAAAACCGCAACAGTCAAGAGACAGCCCAGTGACAATTTCACGCAGAGACGTGATTTATTGTTGATTTTACATCACCATCACCAAAGCCACAGATGACGGGATTATTAAATTATCCACACATTTCTATATATTGTCTCTCTGCCAAGTTGTAGCCAAGGCCTGGCTCTGTGATGTTCACAGCAAATACAGTCCTCATGGTGCCCAGGTATGTTAAGGCATGTTTGTTTACATTCACTGATCTGTGTATGAGCATGGTTTTTTTTACCACAACATTAGCAAAAACAGTGGTGCCATGTTCCAGAAATCAACTTTAATTCAAGGCAAAAAAAGAGACCTCTGTTTGCTTGAAACACAAACTCTTATTAATCACTAATAACATTTATTTAAGAATGGAAAGTGTTTGTAAACTAAGTAAACTTCTTTAATGTACATCATAAAGATAGAAATTACTAAGTGACACTGTTGCTTCTTCATAAATGCTTTTAAGAGCCTCGTAGATCTGTTCTTTTGATCATCTATTTTGATCAAAATTGTCAGAACAACAAAAGAATTTTCCTATGTTACACAGAATTTCTATTTTTCAAGCTTGATAGTTGTTATTCTTTTCATGTTCTGCCATGTACATATAAAACCCTTGGAAAACAAGATCAAGAACTAAAAAAGCCCCAAAAAGGAAAGGAATGATAAAAAAAATACATGTTTCTCTAACAAAGGAATTTACTGTCAGTTTATGGTCTTGAATATGCAAGAACTGTCTGCATTAAATACCATCAATTGTGTTTTCCTCTCCTGGTATAGAATAACTTTTCCAGCATATATATAAAGGAAAGCAAATTTTTAAATTACGTGTTTTCTCCTTGACCAGGATCTGTCATAAATGGGATACTGTTGTCACCAAATGCTCACCAATAAGGGAGTTTTGGTAAGAAAACTGAGAAATCTTCCAAAACTGAAAAAAGTCTCCAAATGTCAGTGCAGTCAAAGACTGACATTTTAATGACTTTTCATCTACCATTTGTTCGAGGCTGGATTATGTAGGATCCAAGGCTGGATTTTCTCTTAAACATCTTTGCCTGAAAAGCACTTCTAAGACAAGTAGTGGTAAATTGAACAGCCCCATAGTGTCAGGAGTGTAGTCAGTAGTAGTTTCAGCAAGGGTGTTTTGTACATAATATTGAACAAGAAATATTCTGATTGCAGACACTCAGGTATTTTCTCTACTATTGCTAAAAGAGTTGTGTGGCACTGAAGAACATCCAGACTAGTATGTTTGGAAGACTCTACATTGTCATTTTTATTCAAGACCTGTTCTTATTATAGAAATGGTTTTATCATAAACTAAAGAAGATATGTAGCTGAAAGACAAATCCAGTTCTTCCCTGTGCCTCCTTCACAGCCATGTTTCTGCCATCACAGCCCTGTCTGAAACAAGAAATGCTTTCCAATGGCAGAAACAGATGGTGGTGGGAGCTACACAGAATGCCATTTTGGAAGAGCTGCGCTGGTTAATACAGAAGGTGCTAAGAGCAACTCTTTGTAGGAGAGAGCAAAGGGCCAAAGTGTGGCTGAGGACACGTTTAGCCAGCCAGATGACAGTGTGGGAAGATCTCCAGACAACAGCACAGCAGCAGTCAACATGCCCAACGTCTGCTGCCTTTCCGTGGATGCATGACAGACCGAAGTGGTGCAAAATTAAAAAACAAAAAGATGACAAGGGTGTTTGATGTGTTGGGTGGTGCTCCGACCACACAGGCTGGCTGACGTCTACCTCAAAGAGTCTCTAGGTAAGACAATTAGGCAAGCAGAAGGTTATCTTTCCAGAGAAACTGTATTAGTAAAAAGCAAAAAAACAGCTAAATTATTGACTGTGGTCATGATGTTTTCTGTAGCTCCAGTCACTGTATCGGTGATTCGGGTTTTGTCCTGACCTCTAGTCTTGTGGAAGAAGTAAGATAAATCAGTGAATCCATGCATAAGTTAATTCAGCCAATCTTTCTTGCACTCCAGCAGGCATACGTACAGTTTTCGTGAATTTAATACTGCACACGGGCATAATGAAGAAATATTAGGGATCAGCATCCCTTTTGGAATGGGAAGGTCTATCAGAGGTGGCCAGTGGTGTGCAGAGTTCTGTACTGAAAAAATTTAGTTGTATCTGCTACAGTTTTGCCTCTTCACAAGCAATACAGGGAAACCTGGACATAGCGTTACTGATGGACAAAAGGTCAAACCAAAGATAGTCTTGTATCTCCTTTAGTCAGAATTTGTGTCGGTGAGATTTCTGTCTCAGAGCCTAAGCTCATGTGTTGAGCTGCGTTTATGTGAGCAATGAGAATATTACAGGAGCCCTGGTTTAACTGAGCTCTGTCTTCCACCTACTGCTTGAGCACTGCATCGATAACAAATTTTCAGTGCTATTATTGTTGAAGGAGGAAGATCTAAATATTAAATGGCTGCTCGAGACACGACTGTAGTTAAGGATTCATTTAGAAAGAACAGACAACCCAAAAAGAAAATTGTATCTCAACTGAGGTGTTAAGAGGATTAGGGATTAAATAAGCACAAGATCAGAGGCTATACTAGGGCCAAAATAAACAAATCTATTTAGTCAGGCATAAGAAGAGGAGATCAGAAGAAATGAGAGTAATTAGAAGACAGTGATGATGAAGGTGACTCACAGAGGATATTCAAGATACAGAGGTCATGGACAAGAGTTTCGAAACCACAAACTAGAATTGTTAAATCAAAACCAGATGACACACAGAAAAGCTGGCCATGATGGCCAGATGGCAAAGTTCTGTGAAGAACTGTCTGAGGATAAAAAAACATGGTTAAATAACATTACTTCGACAGGTGACAGAAAACCATGACATGAAAAGCTGAAACAAAGTTTGCAGTCAAAAAGTCAAGAACAGAAAAGCTCTAGGTACTAGGTAAGGTACTAATAGCCTTTCCCAGGCTGAATATCAGTACTAGGGATGATTTGTTCCAAGTGGGAATGCAGAAGATTTTGTATTAATACTCATTCCATTACCAAACAAAAATAATAGGAAGACTAACAAGATCAACACTGGCAGCTTTTAGAGGAGCTTTTCAGAGATCGGCACTCTCTATTATGTTTTGTTTTTTTTTTTTCCCTCAGCAACAAATTAATAGCTTGATACAGCCAGTGTGAATTAGCCTCAGAGGTAGTTTCTAACATTCACTGTAGAAATTTATGATATTTGCCCATCTCTTCGCAACCGGTTGGTTGTCCTCTATCAGCTACAAGATGCAAACTTACATTTACTAACTTCCATCATCATAAAACCAGTTCCCAACACCACAAAAAAAGCTGCATCTGTCAAAGCCAAAATTCTGCTCCCATCACTTCTGACATCATTTACCAGAATCTTTCAAATTCTGGGCCAGACATCCTTGTTTCATCAAACTTTGGGTTGTCATACTTGTTGCTTCCTTCCTCATTAGCACTAAACCAGTCACTAGTTGGTATGTAAAGCTCTCTAAAGGGATTTGGATACTTTACATCGTAGCTGCTGGAAAATTCCCCTGCAGCTTGTACCTCAGTTTGGTTGAGTTCCTACATGAGTGCATTTCTAGCTGCTAGAATCCCTAAACAGCTAAATATCTGCTTCTGAACATGGCCAGACCTCACAGGTCTTGACAGCCGATGCACTGCGCACATGGCTGTTCAGAACAGCCTCCAAGAACACACGGGTGCGAGGCCTGATGTCACGGAAAAGGGCCTCACACAGAGACGGGCAAAATGGTGCTGGTGAAACCTCTGGGAAGGGAGGTAAGGAGATGACAGAGAGCCTCTTACCGTTTGCCCAGAATTCAGAAAACTGAGTTTAACTTCCTTTAAAGTGTCAGACAACAGAAGCCTGCATCTCCCATATAGCAGATGAGCGCTGTGCTGGAGGTGCTGTGGGTTTTTGCCGTTCCCTCCTTACTTCAAGATGCGAGACTGTGACAGCTGGTCCACCGGCTGAGGAGTCACGCTGCAGTGGGAGGAAGGCGGGTGGTCCAGGCGCCAAAGAGCAGGAATCATTACAGACATCCTAAGATAACTATCTGACTTGTGAGTCAGAACCCAAAGATACCAGGATTAACAAACTTAAAAGCAAAAGATTTAGCCAGACAAAGATTGTATATAATCCAGTGTATACATAAACTCTTCTTAGACTGCCCAGCCAGTGAGCCAAAGCGCTCGGAGGGGACTTCTTAGTGGGAAGTCGTGCTTTCTGATGGTTCTGAGAGATGAGTTAGAAAGCACGGTGTCTAGTTTCTTGCTTGTGAAACTTTGCTAGCCATTTTGAATGCATTTTTTTTTTGTTTAAGTAAAACAGAATTTCAGTGAAACACAGAGTATAGGCCTTTTTCCTCTCCACTGTATGGTTATACAGCGCAGGGGCATAGATGAGGGGAGCATGTCTATAATTATGAAATATATAAGCAGTCAGTGTGCAATCCCAGGCAAAACTATGGTGTCCACTGATAGCAGTTAGTGTAAGATCACAGCTTCACATGAGCAATATCCAGCCTTTAATAGCAAGTTTTCAGGTGTATGTGTGGGGGTTCTTCCTTCTTTTTTAACAAACTGCTCAGAAATACCCATGAGTTCAATTTCTTGTTAATAATGCAGCATGTTAGATGATTTGGGTAATGTAGTTAAAGGAGACAGATCTACTTGTTGAGTTGTGCATTATTTTCTTCTTCGCCAGCTGGGGAAAGAAAAACCTGTCTCTATGAAAGTAAGAAATGAAGCAGCAATGAAGGATGTACTTGATGTTGGGCTGCTTTCCCTCAGATAATTATTGTTTGGATCCAACTTAATTCCTAAGATCAAGGGTTATTTAGTTTTTCAGCTGCCAACAAGCACTACTTTGTAAATTAGAGCCATTTCACAGGTACTTGTGTCACCTTATTTCCCATGGAGACATGTCTGAGGGATCATGAGAAGTTTCTAATGATATCCCTGACACTTTGCTGTTTTATACATAATCTATACTGCTAAGGAATACCACCACAACTACTGAACGCATACCATTTTATTATCTACAGCAAGGCTATATCTATAAGAAGACATTACACGTTATGAAAATCCTGGGAATTAGGAAATTTCTGGTGCTATATCATATGCTAATTAATTATTTTCTAACTCTTGGCACAAAACAAGAAGAAAATCCCAAAATCATGATATCTGATTTGTAGCAACCCCAAGGTGTAACTAATACTAGCACAATATTATGGTTCAGGCAGGGCGGGGAGAAAATAAATGCATAGCTGAACCTCTTTAGGGGGAAAAAATTCAAATTTAATATACCACCCACAAGGAAGCCAGAAGCCATGTTTGCTGTTGTTAAAAACCAGCAAACAAAAACCCCGATGCACACTCCCCCTTTTTGGCACTGCGGATCCGAGCCAAGGGATAACATCATATTGTTACACTCTGAGTGAGTCAAATCATGTTAGCAAGCGCTTTTATCTGAGTGTTGGTGACACCTAACAGATATCCCCCAGGGCACTGGCAGGTCACAGATTCGTAAAGACCTGGAGTAGTTTCTTTCCTGTAAAATTGTGATTCTTAGTGCTATGTAGAAAAATTAGTTTTGCTAATCTTTTTGCTGGTGCTCGGTCACACATTCACCATCGTACTTCATTGGTCATTCAGACACTGGGTCTTGTGATCGCAGATATAACTCGTAAATTGTAAGGAAGGAGTAAAGCCCTGCAAACCACAGGAGAAGCACGGGGAGGAGAGAGAGCGGCACGAGGCAGGTCAGTCTCTCATAGGAAGCCAAATGGGCAAAATAATAGTAGGAAAAGAAAAACAGCCAGATTAGGCGGAAGAGAAAGGCAAGAAAAAGAGATTCAGTGAAGAAAATGTTGAATCTGTGATAGAGTCTTTGTTGCTTTCCTCTAATGCCCGCCCTTTGGAAGGGTAACTGCAGTTTTCAGCTGAAGATGTGATTACATGGTGCATCCTGAAGTACATTTGTGGTCCCAGGCCATTTCTAAGAAACTGCGTAAAACCCCAAATGATCTTGCAGTAGAGCTTGTTGGCAGAGGAAAGGATCAGTGATGGTATTTCTGTCAAGTAATACGTATGGAGTCTTAGCACTGCGTTTGGCAGCTGTGCTGTGGATGGCAGCTGTGGTCCTGCTCCCGCAGACGCAGAGGGAGCAGGAATTGGGGCAGGGAAAGAAAAAGCTTGGTAAATTGCTGTCTGGCAGGTACACACTTGGTGTAGGCATTTATGTAAAGAGCTATATTTAAACTTTCCTTCACTTGGTGCACTCTCATCACCATGCTAAGATGTAAGCTCTCGGGCATAACTTTTAAAATGGGTCTCTTTTGGAACTTAATGGAGCTGCTTCCATGCTTCAGACGAAGCTGGCAGGACTGGAGGCCTGATGGTGTGACAAATAATGAAGGACCCCTAAGGGGCTGGGGAGGCCAGATTCCAGCTCTCATCAGAGGGCTCCACATTGTTGTACAGAAACAGAACAGGGTTTGCACTAATTCTGTAATTTCTCCCACACAGCTCATGTCTCCTACCATCCCCTAAAATAAAAATAAAAAACCCTAAAGCAACAACAACAACAAAAAAAAAACAGGAGGAGAAACAATAGCAAAGCATGTCTCTTACTGTGTTTGGGAAGTGCCAAGCAGCTTGCGGAGGCTGCTGCTGCAAAAAACTAGCAAATGACAGTGATGTGAAGTTAATGAGGATCAGGACACTTGGCGGTGGAGGTTTCTGGGCTGCGGGAAGGAGGGGGGCTCTCAGGAGGTCCCGATAAGCATTAGCAGTTTTGGATGCTCAGCCAAAACTTTTGTGGTTTGCCTGTTAGTACTGAATCTCTTTTTTGTTCAACCGTTACTTTATACTGTGCGGTCTGGCTAGCAGTTGTACAACAGCATTTAAAATATACAACATGCTGTGAGACAGAATGCAGCTACCTTGTCAAAGATGCCAGCATTAAATTACAAAGAGGCTAGTATACTCCATATACAGGATATAGCCATTTTGCCAGTAAAAGTCCAGATAGCCCCCTTCTATTGCTGTTGAGTTGAGGATGCAGCAGCTGCCTGGAGTTCAGCAAAGGAGGGTGAGGGAAGGGAGGTGGATGGCCCCATTTGGGTCCGTAAGCAGTCTGGCCTGAGGGAATGAGAAAGAGAAGAGGCTGATGATCCTTTTTCGGAATGTGTAAAATAGAAAGAAAAGTATAATATCTCCACGGTGCTCATCACATGGAATTGCGGGGGCTGTTTGCAGGGTGAATGTAGCAGAGACAGTGATTACGGTTTTTGAAGTGAAACAGTGAAGAAGCTCTACCTTTAGGTGTGGGGTTTGACTTTCTGTCATTTTTTTTTTTTTTAATTTGATGAAATTGATTTATTTTTGAACGTTATTGGCTTTGAGAGAAAATATATAGAGTAGGGCATTTGAACAACAACATTGCTGTGACACATCATAATCCTTTGTGCTCTGCAACGGGTCCTTCTTTTCTTAGTAGTTAACTCTGTATTAGTGAAAATAAGTTCCATATTCTTAAAGGAGGTGGAACTAAAGATGCAGCTACCCCAGAAGCTGTGTAAGAATTACAGAGGAAAGCTTAAAAAGATCTCATAAGAGAAAACAAAGACACTAGATTAGCTTTGAACCTGGGAGTTTCCCACACCGCAAATCAAGTGCATTGTCAGAAAAAGCACAGGTGTACACCACATGTACAGGTTAAAATGTAGTCTTGAGTGCCGTGATGACAGTTCTGTGTTCATAATGTATATATCTCAAAGAGTATTTATGCATCTGTTATAAATTCAGTTAGGTTAGAGATAGGAGAATTTCTTTCTAAGTTACAATATTGTAAATACAGCGTCGCTGTATTGGTATCAGTGAAATTATTCATAGGTGAATTCGTCCCAGAAGTTTTTCTTTTCCTTGTAATAATAGTTTTGTAGACACCAATATTTAAATACTTATGTGTCTCCCCCACTTTAAGACATGAGGAAGGATTATCTTGAGACTTTGTTGTGGTCTGATAAGAGCAGTGAGGAATTCTCTGCGGGAGCAGGTCTGATACGTGCTGTGGTAAGGATAGAAAAGGCCTGAAAAGCCCTTGGAGGTTTTACAGCTTTCTAAATGACACAGTGCAGCGTAGACGGAGAAGGTGGGTTAAAATAGACCAGGAGTCTGAAGAACAAAACCAACATAAAGCTGTTTATGTCACATTGCCAAAATGAAAATGGTTTTGCATCTGAAACATGCAATAACATACGTTTCCCACCTGATAGCACGATGTAGGTGTTTCAGCTACAAAATTGCAACCAAAAAACTCACAGATTTTTTTCCATAATTACCAAAAGTGTGTGCTGCTTTCAGCTTCTGTGTTACATACAAAAATTGCTGGGTCCAAATGATCAAACCTGATGGGCACATGGTCAAACTTTAAGAGCTGAAGCCTTTTGGGGATGTGCGATGTAGGGGTTTGAACCCTTCCAAAAAAAAAAAAAGCTCTGATGCTTGTGTTTGTGAGAGCCACCACCTTGGATCCTGAAAAGAAAGAGGGAAAATTTAAAGAAGGACATCTTATGCCAACTCCATAAATGAATCGCTTTGTTGTTTTTATTGATAGTGTGCACCTAGAAGCACTGAGTCAGATTCAGGCCTGTGTACTGGGCACTATATTCCACACATAAGAAATAAGGTGATTGCTGTCATCAGGCTCGTACTGGCCAAAGAAAGATCTGCCAAATTGTTCTGCCATAAGAACGCATTTGTTGGCCAGGCTGTAAATGAGAGAGGATTTGACCAAGAACCGAACGCAGCTTTTGCGTCAGCTCTTGTTAGTCCAGGCAACAATAATACAAAAAAAAAAAAAAAGAAAAAAAGAGAAAAGATAATGACCGTTGTCCTTTTAGCACCTTTGGGAATTAATTGAAATACGTGACAGTGTTAGCAATGAGCTGCTAAAAAGCTGATCAATATTTATGTAATTCATGCATCTCACTGCGTGAGAAGCTGGCAGTCCCAATAGCATCACTTCTACATAATACTGCTGCAACAGGAAGAGGAAAATATTTTCTACATCCTGAATCAGTTATTTAAGCCCTCTCTACCTCCTTGGGAGTATGACAGAATCGATCAGCCAAGCTGAACAACACTGGCATTGCAAACATTTATTCATACCATCTGGTACAGAGTCAAATCCAAGTAACAAAGGCTTTTATTTTCCCACAAAGGCTGAAGGTTACATAAATGTTACCCACATACTTGTGGCATCCCAACATGTTATTCTCACGTGCTGTAGAGAGATTGACAATTCCCAGACCAGAACAAGACAGCCAGCCATGAAGATTCCTGCAGCACAATTGCTTACTAATACCACCAAATGTACGATTTAGACCCCTTGAAGAGCATTAAGTTCCCCTTGTTCCTTATTGCACAGATAATATACATGGTCCAACATGACAGGCAACATCTCCAGTGGTTAAATGCGAGGGTAGTAGTGTTGGGTTTGGTTTTTTTTTACTTATCTGGGATGACCACTTACTTGAACTCGCTTACAGCTCTGTTTCATTCAGCTGCTCATAAATCAGCTTGGCATCCTGAACTCATGAAAGTAAATACATATCTGATGCTTCACCAGTGTATAGTCACTCTCGCTGCTTTTATTCCCAAATATTCGGATGTCCACATGAAATTTGTTATCCTTCATCAGAACTATAAATATCCTCTGAATGAGTTTTAAGACGTAAATGTTTTGTGAGGGATTGTGCGAAAATAAAAGTTGAACAAATACAGACAGTCCTTC
Source organism: Rhinoptilus africanus (assembly GCA_013400135.1). Taxonomy (NCBI): domain Eukaryota; kingdom Metazoa; phylum Chordata; class Aves; order Charadriiformes; family Glareolidae; genus Rhinoptilus; species Rhinoptilus africanus. The sequence continues at coordinate 158,969 of VXBO01002856.1, forward strand.
AGAAAGTGTAATGATGTGGGGTAACCTGTTAAAAAAATATATTTTTTTCATAACTTCTAGTTCAGACTCAGTTGCACCTTATTTACAGCATTACAATTAAGACATTTATATGAAACAGCTTCAGGCTTTTAGATCTGAAACATAGCACGTTTGCTCGCCTGCTGCTGGTCTCTCCTAATTTCTGAGATGCTCTAGTGGACCAGCTCCTCCAGCAGCTCCCGCTTTGTGCAAGGGGCCACGTCCTGCAGGTGCAAAGCTGCCAAGGAAATTTTACATTTGGGCATTCAGAAAGACAGACCCGGTCAGAATTGTTCTTTTCCTGAAGGAAACAACAAAGGAAAATAAAAGTAAAAACAGGAGGGAGAGGGAGTTCACGTATCTTCTTTGGGGAAAAGAAAGCACAGATAGAAAAATTTCTTTTTTTTTTTTTTTTCAAGAAGAAATTGATGTGTTTGACATGAAAAATGGAAGATTTGTTTCTCCAATGTGCAGTTCTGCTTCTACCTCCATAATAATAGATGAAAACCCCAGCACATTCTTACTGCTTCCTGAGATATGTGAGACATCCTGAATCTCTCTGAATGAAGAGCATCAACTCATATTATTAGGGAATATGGGCTGCTCTGCTTTGATGGGAGCAGGATTTTAACCATCAAGCCGGGAGGATCACTCTGATTATGGGGCACAGTATTCCCTAGCTCTAAAGACAAATCAGCAAGGTAGCATAGACCACTGATGTCTTTTTACAAATTAAAAAAAAAAAAATCCTAAATTCAATTCCTTATGAAGCTGCTGAGATCGCATGATGGTAATAACAGAGAAAATGGGAAAATCAGGATGAGAGAATAAAAAATTTCCAATAACCCATTAAAGCTCTTCCTTTTAAAGCTGATCCGTGGCTGTTTTGAAGAAGCTGCTGTGGAAATTTCCGTTCTTAACAACAGGCCAAGCTCTACTCGTGCCGCATTCATATGAGGCAAGATCTATCTCTTTTGGAAAAACTATTAGTGTCTCAATTATGTGACGGGATTGAGTGTTATGCCTTGGAAAACAACTTAGGAAGTCCCAAAGCCTGATACTGTCAGAAGCCGCAAGGGCTTCTGGAGGAAGAAATCACTGTATACCTGCCCTGTTTATTTATTTCTTTTCTTTAGCCAGGAAAAACAGTCTGTGAGGCAAAAGTCTCACCCACAACCAGGAGCATGTTTAAGAGTTTGCATTTCATAATGGCCCACAGCTTCCCAGGGCAGGTACTGGGCACTTTGTGCTAAGGGCAAATGAAGACTTTAACTTTTTTCTTTTAACAACTGTATCTCAATATAAAGCCTCCTACTGTTGCTGGAACATTTTTATTATTTAGTCAGTTAAATAATGCATCTGGAAAAAAATAAAAAAAAGACTTAATTTATCCTTGTCTGACTGACTTCCAATCACCTAAGAAGCTGTCAAATGGAAAGCCAAATCCTGTGGCACCTACACATCTGAAGAAAGCAATGGGAATGTTCCCTGAGAGATCAAATAAGGACTCGAGTGTTTAATTTCTGTAGCAAGAATAGTGCACAATTTCCAGATGTTTATGACTTTGAAGAAAAACTGGTTTAGAGATAAGGATCTCAGATGCGCTCACTCTGAGTGCCGAGTGCTGTGCATACGAGATGTGCAATACTTCAACTTCTGATCGTATAATAAAGGACAAGACATTCATCTAAGGCACCACACAAGGCTGACTGTTGGTCGTGTAACTCAGAAGTGTCTTAATGGCATGGTGTCAGACTTCTGCAAAGCTTAAAAAAACAACAACCAACAGAAAACCCCAGCCCTTTCTGCTCCATTATGAGAGAGCTTGGTCAAAAAATGAGCATTCTTGACTGTATTCTGAGCTTATCCTTCAGGCAGTGCCAGGCCCTACAACACACTTTTCATAAAACAGTATATTTGGTTATAATCTTGTACTGAGTGAGCTGAATATAAACATTCTGATAATTTCAATTATTTGCTTAAGATGCTGTAAGTGGATAGATTAAAGTTCAGGTACACGGGAAAACAGAATTGGAGAGAATATCTTTATCACTTTCAATGCTTATATTGCCATAAAAAGAGAAGGATGAAGAGTTTTGCAGGATAGGGATAAGAATGATAAAGAAAAAAAGACGTTTCAAAACAAAGTCTACCTCTTTTGTGTAAGACAGTCAAAAGCAGGAAGTGATTAACCTGTCATTTAGAATATGAAGGCTGGTGGGTTTTTTTCTTATTTGCTACATAGCTGAACGGTAGGAATGTCATATTGCCTTGGTACCTGGGCTCTAAACCAGAAACTCTCCCTCTCAAGGTGGAGAGTTCAGAGACAACACTGCAGAACTAAACTGGAGGACCTGTTTTTTCAGAATATTTGGCTTTTATGTTTGGAGTTTGATAACATCAGTTAATTATGAAGGAATCTTTTATCGTTTCTCAATCCAGTTGACCCTAAATCCCGCAGTTAGGCAAGAAAGGAGGAGTTCTCATAGTCTGAAATTAGAAAGTAAACTAGTAATCAGATAGAGATTACTATCAGAGAGGAAACATTTGGATTTAAACTAAACGGCTTCATATACTTGTGTTTAAGTACCATGAAATGTAGCACATGCTTAAGTGTACCGATTATTAATCTGAGCCTTGAAACAGGCCCTCAAAATAGACTTCAGGAGGTATACCCTTTCTTTTCCTGGAGCTGTGAAGTGTATTGTTACACTCACTACAGTGAGACTGGCCTCGCCGAAATCCATGGAAGCACATATCCTAATTCACTGGGTTTGCAAGTGCCAGGGACTAAGAAGCTTGTTGAGTTTTTAATCTGATTTTAACACTTTAATTGACCAGACTGTACAGTTAATATTTCAAAATATTTCGCTCCTTCTCTCCCTGTAAATCTACAGTTTAAAACAGGCATGTCCTTATTCAAAGCTTCCATAAGAAAGAGACTTTTGTCTTAAACATTTATGTCTCACTGCTAGACGTAAAAATTACTCATCTTTAATAAAGTTACCGCAAACAGCACAATTTATTTTTGCACAAGGGGAGTCTACCTTTTTTCCCTTTCCAGAAAATATACAAAAACAGGTGGCTAGTTTTCCCGAGGAAAATCTATTTTAAATGTTTACTTGTTTTAAGGTATACTTAGGAATTTTAAATGCTCTTAAGAAAAACTTTTTATTAAGTCAGGTTTCAGTAGAACTTTTTCTTTTCACCTGTAGTTTTAAACTTTCTCTGACTCTACATCTTATTTTGTGTGTGTGCTGTTTATATATTATTTTCAGATTAGGAAAAAAATTCTTCAAGTAACAGTTGAGAAATACAGCGTGCGGTAATGTTTTTCGAGTAGTTTGTTCAGTGGTTACAGTTCATAAGGAATTCCTAAATACATGGTTATGTGGCTTATTTTAATTTCTTAATTATGGTAAACAATTGATACTGTAAACACAGTGCAACAACTGAAAGGACTCCAGTGGACATTGTAGAAAAACGCTGTCCAGCCTTTTTTAAAAGAGTGAAAAGGAAAGTTTAATACATTTCCAAAGCATTTTCTTGGATTTGGGATTTTTTTTTTTTTGGTTGGTTGGTTTGGGTTTTTGGGTGGGTTTTTTTTGCTTTTCCTTGAAACTTCCTGGACTGTAGTATCTGGATTAAACGAAGGGAGGTTTGGTTAATAAAACAATAAAATTTTTAGAATCCATATTCCTAGATGATATCATAGTTTTACAAAGAGGCCTTTTTCCCAGTGAAGTTCACAAATTAGATTCTGTTACTGGTTATGTTGCCATTTTTGGCAAACTAGAGTTTTATGAGCTTTTTTGGCTGAGCCACCCTGTAAATCTGAAATAGCTTTGCCCTCCCATTTTCCCCCCTTGCACACAACCATGAAAGGACACAAAACATTGAGAGAAGTGAACCCCTTTTCCATGACAGCTACCCAGCAGGTGGATGACACCGTGGCCCTGGCAGTGGTTTCCAGGCAGCCTGGGATGAAACAGGGTGCTCAACAGCTTCTGCAAGTGCCCCGAGCTCCCAGCTCTGCTGCTTTGGTTGGGATTTGAAGGCGTTTAACACCTTGCGGTCAGTCAGGTCAGGCACTGTGGGCTCAGATCACCCTGCCTGTGGGGACGCCGGATTTAGACGCACTTTTCGTAGGCCTCGGAATGGAGGGATGTTAATCCACGCTCATAGAATCATAGAATGGTTTAGGTTGGAAGGGACCTTAAAGATGATCTAGTTCCAAACCCCATCCAGCCTGGCCTCGAACACCTCCAGGGACAGGGCATCCACAACTTGTCTATCCAGCTGGAGTGCCAGTTTGCCCTATATTCCCATCATTGGGTTAGCACTCCCATCCCGTTGTTTCATTTGATGGTGTGCCTATGAGTGCATCATGCTTCACTGCTACCAGGGGATTTTTTTCCTTTATCATTGCAAATAATAAACTATCGAATAAGCGTGACTTTTTTGATTCCTTTATTCTATGAAGAAACAAATGATCGGATCCATATCAGGAAATCCCAACACGGGTTTGCAGAGCTGAAGAAGCTGTGGGTGGGGAGGGAGACGGGGAAGGCGAAAGGCAGATGAAAATTTATTTCATCTTCTTTTTCTGGGAAGATGCCACGAATGCGGACTGCATTTCTACGTAGCAAATTTGAAAGAGTGTTGTGTAACTCATGTTCAAAATAGTAATTGAAATGTATAGTGTTTATTACATTCCCATATGTTTGTAATCGAGGTACAACTCTAGTGGATGGGAAGCAAAAAACTATAATTTGCTGCTTAGCATCAGAGCTGTTGCACATTCATTTAAATAGCTTTATTTATCTTCTTCCCCATAAAGAACCTTCCATACTGTAAATTTATTGAATGGTTAATGGCCCAAAAGTATGGGGTTCATTACAAAATGAAGTATTTATTGCAGTGTTAATTAAATAAAAGCATTGTAATCTTTCCAAATTGAACAATTATGCTCATTTGAACATTTTAAACAGAAAATCTTTTATATACTAATTGAGTTGCATAATGAAAAGCACGTGTAATGGAAATTTTAATCAAAACAAATACTGAAATAATTTGAACACTTTTTACAATACAAAACGTCTACCTCAGTTTTTATTAGAAATATTATAACAGCCAGATTAGTTTCAGAACTCATGACCTTTGAGTGCGGTATATTATTTCTGAGCCGATAGGCCACCCTCGCATACCAGTTGGCTAACCCCTTAAACATCAAAGTTACTGCTTGGCTACCAGCCTCAAACCATGACAGACTGGCTGCAAGCCCAAAGCTTGACAGCCTGGCGCTAGGCCTGTAGCCTTAGCTGACAGCCTTTTCTGCGAGGGGCTGATGAATGATTTCTGGCAAGTGGTGCTGCGCTCTGACTGACTGGGAGAATAGCGTTCAATCAGGAAAATGTGCACGGAACCTCCGTAGGTCTGGAAGAGATGGCACGTTGCCGAACGCCCAGATCAGCGGCCTGTTCGCACCCAATTCTTTCTTTATTTATTTATTAAATTGCACCCGGCAACCCTAGAATATTTGCAACTGCAATTACATTTCAGATAGCTTAGCCGCCTAACAGCTACATTTTATTCAAAATTCAAGACTATTCTTTTGCTTCTCGCTGCTTCCTCTTCTGAACCCTTGTAGGCAGAGTTGGCTTTGTTTTTTCACTTACGGACAAAAGCTGAATAATGCAAATTCATTTGTGAGTCTGAATAAAATTCCTAAAAGATGAAATTGCATGCCACGGACTTGCAGCTGAATTTGTTTCTGTTCAGAGGAAGGCATGTAACCCGGCCTCTTTTCCTGGGAGTTTTCTTGTTTGTAGACTGGCATTTCCTAAATTCTGTTCCCATTTAACAATTTTATATTATTAGATTGCGGAAAAAAAGAAAGGAACCATTTAGATCCTTTTCTTTGCTTGATATAATTGCACTGTAAGGGGAGTGGTCCATTAGTTGACATCAAGATTTTGCTGGGATTATCACAAGATTTAAGGATAAATCTCTAGAAAAAAAGCCCATGTGATTAAAAGGTATCAGCGGTAAGCTGACAGTATATTGAGGAAAATGCTTTGGAAGCAAATTCCTACCCACTTTATCCTTAAAGTGAACAATTATTTATAGGCATACATAATAGTAAATCCCTTACAATGACTGAACATAGAGGTTTCTATAATAAGATGGACCTAATTGAATGCAAGTGAAAAAAATGTGATGTTTTTAGGCAAAGGAGCTATATTTTACGTCTGAACTGCAACAAACACTGTGGCCATGAAACACATGTATAAAAAGGGATTTTAAAGGAGCTAAAAGAATAGCTAAAATGTGAGTTTGCAGACGTGGTGAAAACACCTGTGATGGTGAGGTGTTTTTTGCCTAGCATACCCTGACATAGGTACCAGTCTCTGCAGGGTAAAGCACATTATTCCGTTACCTGTGCTGGTAACATGAAAGTCGATGTGCATTAACAATTTTTTCCTGTTACACAATATGTCTTTTTAGCTGTTTGAGTGACAGGTTGCATGTTAACATGAATAGGCATCCACATGATACTAGTAAAGATGAGTGATTGCCAACACATTTTGACACAGATATTTCGAGGCCGCTGCTAATGGGCTACGGCAAACCCTCGTGAAGAGTCAGCTACAGCAGTCTTTTATATTTCAAAAGCCATTTTCATCCCTTCTCCCAGAAAGTCTGAATGAATTAGGAAAGGAACCTCTTGCAGTGAAAACTTGTTCTTATTTTTCTTATATTAGTGTGGAATAAGTGTCCTGCTGTTCAGAGCAGAGAGTCAGTGCAAGCAGGAGGGAATCTAGCTGTAGGCTTCCTAAATTAGCCCATCAAGATCTAGCAAGCTAGAGGGAAAAAAAAAAAAAAAAAAAGAAAGCTATAAATGTGAAGCAAATACGCAGAACAATACATAAACAGATCAGAAAGCCTACTACTTTTTGTGCATAAGGGTGATAAATGCAATGACCAAGGATCATATTGAAAATATGACCATGTTATTGTTTATTATATATAGCCCCTTTTCCACCTTAGACACTACAGAAAAGATTCTTCTTTCCTGGGTTGCAGAGGGAAAATTTCCATCTCAAAGCGATTTGACTGTTTAAAAATCTAGGTGAACGAAACTAAAATGACTTCACTGAATAGTTTAACATAATATTCCGAGTATACTTCCTAACTAAGATATCTAAGTTTCACTAAAGAAACCAAAAAGGAGAGAGAATTTTTTGTTGCTTTCTTTTTTTTTTTTTTTTTTCCAAAGTGGGGAAACCACTTGCAGTCTTATTGTAACCATCTGTGAGGAGCACTAAGACAAATGAAGTGGAGTTAGAAGGAGCAGCAGACAAAACATCCCTGTGTGCCCCCACCGGAGAGCACGTTTGAGGGTTCAGTGGCTGGCGGTTCAAGCCGGGGCGCAGGGAGGAGGCGGCAGGCGCTGGCGGCTCTCAGCAGGGCTGGGCTGGGGGCGGCCTCCAGGGGAAGGGAAAGCGGGGGAAACACAACCATGGAGAATTGTAATGTTTGCCGACAAGGCATGAAGACGAGGACATTCCTCCTGGAAGAAGCAACTCTTCCTTCTCTGGGTAAAAGCTGCCACTCCGCAGACTCCAACCTCCCTCAGGGCAGCACCCACCTGTCTTTCCAGGACCGGCAGGATGCAGATGTCCTGCCTTCTCCAAGGTCTTGGGTGGAAGAATAACAGATTGTTGCACCCAGGTTGAAAATACCATCCAGATGAATACACTTCTGATGAGCTTTTAGTAGTTCTTTTCATGTAAAACAGCAAAAGAAGAGTAATTTTTGCCTATAAGAGTGGAAATATTAACTGTTATGCTGCTAATAACTACTACAAGAAGGTGTAGGAACTGTATTTCCATGGGCTGTCCATGAACTGCGGCAGCAGCTCCCGCAGGCGAGACCGGCACAGAGTTTGCTGCCTGCTCCCCTTGCCCACTGAGACAGGGTTTGTGCTTGGGGACCCACCAGCTCCTTCCTCTGCCTGACCCTCAGGGCTGGCAGCAGATTTGGACTTGCTGGAGCCTTTCCTCTTGTCCTTCTGTGGGTATTCACAAGAGTTTTATTGAGAATAAAGGAGTAGCCCAGGTATTCCTATTCCCTGCTCTTTGCTGGCTCTGTAGGAAGGCGATGGGATAAAGAGAGGAAGCAAGCAAGTACCTTATTTAAATTGTGCCTAAGCCTGATGGAGCGCTGAGACACTGTAGGGCCCTTCACAGTGTTAGTCACGGCTGTAAGCAGAACTATATTCAGAGAAACAGCTACAAATATCTCTCCCCCAAAAGCCAAAGCCCAACAAGATGCGGGAGGGAGGACTAAGGGTTACACAATAGATCTCAAACATATTAGCAGGTGTTGAAGGAAACTGAAATTTGCCTTCTTCCAGGGGTTATTTCAGGATTATGAAAAAGTAACATAAAGAAGAGCTGTTTCTCCTGCAATTGCCTCAAATTAATCATTTTAATCTTATTCTTACATGATGTCTCATGTTTCTTGGGATCAGGAGGTAAATCTCCTAGTTGTTCCCACTAGCCAGCGTCAGCAGAGCACGAATCCCTGGGAGGTGTTCTCCAGCACCGCTCCCGGGCTGCTGCTGTCACTGTGCACCCCGGCCACGGGACTGGCCCAAGGTGTTAGGTCTTGATACCATTGAGGGGTCTGTCATAGAATAGTTGTTTAAATTTTGCCCACCTGCCATTCCAAATAAGAAAGCCCTTCTGCAAGCATTTCTAATTCAAATATGAAATTTATAAAAAAAAAAAAAAAGAAAGAAAAAAAAGGAAAGTGGTGTCTTTCCACTGGTGTCACTGTAATTTCTAGGTTTTACCATTTATTCGAATTAAATTACTTTAGTTCAGTAATTCCCAGTCTCAGTCAGGATTCCAGGGTAACTTGCTGAGCACAGAGTGAAAGACCAGGTCATATCTTAGAGACCCCTCCTTTTAAAGTACATGAAATGAAGTGAGTTGAAGGGAAACGAGGATGACGGTCTTAGCAGACGTCAAGTGCAGGGACCTGAGCAGTGAGTGGCATATGGGTGGCAGAATAAATCTCCTGCTTTGTCAAAGCTGTCTAATGTGATTTTTTTTCATCAGTCACTTTGGTATGAGTCATTAAAGATATTTCAGACTTAATTCTCATTGATTTTAGTGGGAGACAGGCACTCGGGTACTCCCGAAAATCCCACAAGGCATGCATCTACATTCTTAGGTGATCATATATAGCTAAAAAACCATATTACTTCTCTGTTAAATGGAGAAAATATCTTCATCACAGAGAAATTTGAGTTAAAAAAGCTAGAATACACTGGGATTGTTGGTTATTACGATAATGTGAATCAGCTTTAAATACCTAAACTGGACAGGAGGGACAGGGGTCCCAATGCTGGACTGTTAATCACTGGTATGGTTAAAATGGGCCAAATTCTACAATCATTACTCAGGCAAAATTCATGTGAAAAATCAGTGTAAGGTTTGCCAGGGTAAAGATTTGGACTTACAGTGGGTGATTGCTTAGTCTTTTATCATTTGCTAGATCAGCAAACTCTTCTCAGCATGCAGCGTGCACACAGGATATAATTTAGACCACCTACGGAACAGCTTGTCTGACTCCTAACTGCAAGCCATTAAAAACGAGAATGTAAATATGATATTTGAGCCAATAGTGCCATCAGCATAGGATGGATTTCTGCTTCAAAATCAGAGGCATGTCCTGCCTGACTGGATTTCACAACCCACCGCTTGTCTGTGGATTGTCTTCTGGAGACTCTGAAGTGAAAAAGACCCAGAGCTGGTAATACGCTGCAGATTGACGGGCTGTAATTAGATCAGAATATAGCTAGCCTGCCCTTGGTAGAGTTGCAAAAGCACAGACAGAGCAAAATTTTTCTCACCTGGATGCTGCTGTAGATTCGGAGTTTACAGCAGCTCCTCAGTGTTGCAGAAGAGCGTGAAGCTCAGTCCACAGTGCCCTATATGAAAAGTTATTTTTAATTAGTGCCAGAATAGGGCTTCAGGAGCTAAATAAAGTTTAAGACCCTGTTCTCTCAGGAGCCGTACACGCGCATGCTAGCCCTTCAGAGCTAAACAACCGGAGTGATAGATGTGTAACAACAACCGCTTCAGGAGCTGGAGGGAACTGAACGGCCGGGGATCCGAAACAGTCTGTGTCTGAGGGCACAGGGGGAGGTGATAACGCACCCGGCAGCAGGCGCCTGGGTGGCAATTAATGCCCCACGGCAACTGCTCCGCGCTGCCAGCCCTGTCTTGGCTGGGCTCATCCTTCAATGGATGGTGTGTACACTACTCTTACCGTGCTCTTGGCACTTTGAAGCACTCTACAGGCACAGCCAGTTGTAGCTTATGGAATTCCAGTGGTGTTTGTATTTCCATGTGAAAACCACTGATATGATGACTTAGTCATTTATGTAACATCAGGGGATAGACGAAGATGGAGATCCTGGCCTTTTTCCATCCTAAAACTTGTCTTCTGTTTGTAACATTATCCCACATTTCCTTGGATGTATTTTTGCTGCATTGATGAATTTGTGATTAATGAGGTTTTATCATAAAAATTCTGTACACAACTATAAATTACATGCAATTATATGTGCAGAAACAAAGTAAAAAATATTTGGGTTGGAGAGCACAACTTTGATTTGGCCACATTTACTGGTTATATGCACCCAAATCTGGTAGTTTTTCTTACAAAAACAGAGTAATTAAATAACAGTAATGATACTTTTGCATGCAGACTGAGGGACATAATGTGGCTTATTAATGAGAACAACAAAGAACAGTGGGAATAAATATATCCCTGGAGTAACACAGTTGCTAAAAAATCAACATTACCACTGGGACTAATTTGTTCTAAAATGGATTGTTTCCCAGAGGGCTTTGCTATGTGAAAACTTCTTATCTTGGAGAAAAAAAGCAACAGTGACCTCACTGTACATATACTTTCTTTTTCACTTGCCTATTTCCACTGGTTTCCGTGTGATTGTACAGGTGAAAATGGGGACATGATTTGACCCCACCACGTAAATAGAGACAAAATTTAACACCCCTGCTGGGGACACAGAGTGCTTTGAATCTGCCACTTTTTCAAGAGGTTGCAAACAACGTAGGTATAACATATTAGTCTAACTTAAATATTTCCAGGGGTTGTGGTAAACTCGTGAGCCTTAGACAGGAAACACTGTGTTATCTGAAGAATGAGGAATTCCTAGGAGCTTCAGTTGTACCTGGCAGGATGAAATGACTAGACGTTAAATATATATATACATATTTTTATATATAGACATTAAAAATAACCCTTCTTTCAGATTTCAGAGAGGACAGGTTCAGATGGCCTAGAGTTACCCTGATGGTGGTCACAAATCAAACTCTGTAGGTCCAGGGTAACTGACCAGTCAAAAATGCACCTGTGTTTGGAGCATTTTTTTTTGCATGGCATTAAATTAATTGGGAAATACTCACTGAACAGGTTGTTGTTAATGATTATCAATGACAAACTTGTTAAATCCAACCTGTTTTGCTTGCAAAAGTGTTGCTGTAATTAAGGCCTAATCCCACAGTCACTGTCCTTGTGTAAATAATTTAGCTCAGTTCTGGACAGAAGAGCAATTCCAGTGGCTCAGGATTCATGCAAGTGCTCTATGTTGGTAAATCTTTATGCACGTCTGATACAGGAAAAGTAAATTTAGAGAGGTAACCTATTTCAGCTTTAGTTTTCTAAGAAGTAATTATAGGCAACAGTGAATAAAAAGAAATATTAAATTTTGAAGAACAGTTTGATGATTTCCACTTAACAATTTAAAAATAAATGTATGCATGGGATTTTTAATACAGAACGCTAACACTGCACCTTCCTGAAGGCTAGGAATTGAAAAAGAATAACACATCAAGTTATACTGAGATACAATACTCTATACCCTAAATTTCTGCAGAATAACATGTTTTTATTGGATAGAACAATTTTGTGTCAGCTCTTAACCATGTTACAGTTTCTTCTGGCATCCTGACTCGGGAAGCTAACATTTATCTAGTCGGACTATTAGCACCTTACAGCCCAATCGGAAACTTTCTCTAGTCCCTCTACTAAATAAACTTAACAAAGAGTCTGGGAATCATAGTTTTCTCTTTACAGATGCCCTTTAACCTTCATGACTGTTCCTAGCTATATGTTTATTTACATAAAACACAGCACTTCTGTGAAAGACTAGGCTGCCTACCTCTACAGTCGAGAAAGAAGAAAGCTTGTCGATATACTTCAGTTTTCGTTTGCCCCAGTGTAATCATCTTGTGATTTAAAATCTGGGAGTATGTTGATCTTCCTTGCATCACTGTTTTAAAGGAATGATAACGTATACATAGCCAGCTTTTGGTTCATTAATTGGAATAATGTTAATTTTAATCTAAAAGGAATTTAGTGCCCTCTGAACAGCTTGACTTACCACATATCTCCGCTATGGATGCTGATAATAGTTGGGATGGTGTTCTAGAGAGGCTAAAACTACAGCTACTACTGAACTATATTACAGTTTTCTTCAGTGTAAAGTTTAGTTTCAAAGTGTCTCATACAGGGTCTGGACACGGCAGGACTATTAATGGACACACCACCAAAGTCAGATAGAAGACTTTTGTCAGACTCCAGCGCCCGCTTCTAGCAGGCCAGTCCTTAGGTGAGCATACTTTAAGATTAAGATTAAAAAAATGAAATAATGATCAGGTTAAAAAAACCCCCAACTATATCCATACATGGTTTGGTGTCCTTGTTGTTTTGACTTCAGCTTACTTGTTTTGGGTCTCCTCTCGCCCCGATGCAAGGTGCTGCATGGGGGCTGCGTGCCCAGTGCCCGCTCCATCCCAGGCTTTCTGCAGGGACCCTGGGGGTCACCCGGTCTGAGGGGGTCCAGGGGCCAGTGGTGACCAGCCAGGACGCCTCTGCGGGATCCATCGGAGGGAGGGGGTGTCCCTGGGAGAGGGACAGTTATCCTGGCTGGGGAAGGGAAGCAAGCGGCAGCGTTTCAGTGCCTGCTCGCTCCGTGCTGATGCACTGCGAGCCCTCCCCGTAGGCATCTGTTCCCACACAGCGCGGCAGACGAGTGTCATTCAGTGCCGCCGCTGCAGTCCAGACCCTGGGTTTTGAATTCCAGAATGTTTCTATTTTCATTTTAAGGAAATACAATCCCATAGATAATTATTTCACTGCTGAAGGATGGCTTTCCAGGCATGGTACCTTCCCTTTACAAAATCTACGTCTGTTTTATCTAAACCACCAGAAATCATAATAACTACCCTCCCCCCACCTTTTTTTTTTTTTTTTACACATAAATTTGCTATCATTCCTTCTCATACTTGAATGTTCTCCCACCTGTCCTCAATTTAATCCATGAATGTAAGCACATAAATCTTCATGACATTTTGGCAGAAAGTACCTATTTTCAGATGACTCCTTTAGGAAACTCTGAATCCAGGTGTTGTTTTTTGCATAAAGTGTTGCAAAAGGGGAATTTTAATGTGACCATACAACCGAAAAACTGGTTACATTGGAAATTCTGTACAGGGGTGGGCTAGCATGCGTGCGAACTTTGCATATCTTTTTCCACACCCTGAGTTATATTCAGAGAGCTAAATTATAATTACTGCACCATCTGTAAAGGGAAGGAATATGGGATTTTACTGCTACAAGCATGTGATTACGCAAACTTTGTTATGGGTAACGAACATGCACTGGATGTTTAAAAGTCCTTTATCACATTTGACAAAACGGGATGAAAAGTGGAATGCTGATCTCAAAATATATTTTTGGGATGGGGTGAAAGAAGAAGAAAAAAAAAAAGAAAAGCGAGATGAAACAGTTGGCTATTTTTCTTTGGCCAGATGGTTTCTAAACAAAGATGAGAATCTGTTTGAAAGTCTGATCATAAGGTCCGCACTAAATAGTTTTGACATAAGGATTACATGATGTGAAATTTGAAAAGCCTTTTACCTTCAGTTACTATGGGGCCTATAAGAAGCCCAAATTTATTTAAGGTTGTATCCTGAATTAAAATCGAGGTGCTCACTGTTTGCTTTCTACCAGTTTTTAGACACCATACAGGAAATAGATTTCTTAGTAAGTGCGTGCTGTTCTATAACCATTGGGGAAAAAAATCTCACTCTTTTAAAATTACTCTAATTTGTCACCAAACTGAAAAGGCCTCCCAAATAATTGATCATTAAAAAAAAAAAAAAAATAGCCTGTGTACCTAAGCACATGTGTAGGGCTACCATATTAAGAGAATACAAAAAAGTCCTTTGTTTCTAAGGTGGTGAGGAGAGCATTGTATTTTGCAGTCCACGGTCTTTTACTTTTCTCCCAAAAGTGAGATTAGCTGGTAGGGGTGCTTTCTCTATTAATGGGACAAATAACTGACTGGAAGAAATTCAAAATGGGGACGAAAAGAAAAGACTATCAAAAAGAAAAAAGAAAAAAGAAAGAAGAAACTCCGACAGGAAATGAGTTGGCTTGTCTTCCTCTTATATAAAATCTTAACACAGCCCTCCCTCTTCCCTAAAAGAAAAAAAAATCCTATAGCAAAGAAGATCTACATCTCACACACCTTCTTCTCTTGAGAGAGGACGGAGGAACGGACCACACAGGGCAGCGGTTTCACTCTGTCCCTTAGCTCACACTCCTGGCAGGCAGTCAGATGTGATGGAGATAAGGGCGGTACAAGGACTTAGGCAGAGGATAAGAGCGTGCATTGTTCCAACCTTGATATTCCCCACTATAGACAGCTGATTATTTTTTTTTCTTTAAATCCCGTAATCACTTATATTTTGCAGAACAACAACAAAAAAAACCCGCTTTCTCCTTTTTGCTTCTAACAGCCTAATCCTGCAGAAAGGCTTTGCTCTGAATTCATACTTTTCTATAGGGCCGCAATCTTTTTTCTAGTGAAAAGGTTAATTCAGGGGTCTTTTGACGGTGCGGGGCGGCCGGGAGGGCTCCCGAGGTGGCGGCACAATTGCCGGCGCAGGAGGGGAGAGGCAGCTGCGGCGCCCGCGTCTCAGCGCCCGCTCCCCGCTGCCCGCAGAGTTTCTGGAGTCGGCCGTGACTCTGTGAGCCAAGATAAGACCCCGACGTAAGGAAGATTGATGCGTTGATTGTGCTGCGTGAGGCCATAGCGTTCAGCTGCCGCCGCCACCTCCTTGCAGGGCTTTTAACACCAGCAGCGATCTCTCAGGGGTTGTCAATAGAAAGGGGAGGGAGAGGCTGCCATTGGGGGGGCAGGGGGTGTCTCAAATGGGATGCCTGATGTACCTGCTGTCACCTTTATGGCTCGCTCCTGTATAGCACCCTTACAGGTAAGCAAAACCAGCCCCTTGCACTTGGT
This sequence comes from Rhinoptilus africanus, assembly GCA_013400135.1. NCBI lineage: Eukaryota > Metazoa > Chordata > Aves > Charadriiformes > Glareolidae > Rhinoptilus > Rhinoptilus africanus. The sequence goes on from VXBO01002856.1 coordinate 174,402, forward strand.
CTCCTCATGTACCTTCACTGAGAGAGAAAACGCAAATTTGGATGGCCCCGTGGCATTGGCGGTTGTTTCTGCTGCTTTTTTGGCATCATCAGAAAAATCCCTTTAAAATCCCAACTTCCCATGAACTTACCCATTCTGATCTGAATTTCGGGTGCAGGGATTCCCGCTGGCCACCCTAATCTCTCGCTTGGGCAAAGGATTCTTTTCATGCTGATGGCACAAAGGATTTTGTGGCGAGTTTTACACAGCATGCTCAAATGAACCGATCTTCTGTTCACAAGCAGGAGGAGAATTTTCTTTTTCCTTTCTTTCTTTTTTCAGTATTCAGTTCATAGTGGTTTGTTCCTTTTACCCACTCAAGCTATCCCAGGGTAGAGAGCGAGTTTCTTGCCAAAAATAAAAGCATATTCTACTTTGGAATGGGAGGGAAATAATAGCTTTAGCATTCAGAAATAGCACTTTACATTTGCTCTAGCAATCCACAACAGTTTATAGAGAAACATTATGCTGCTGATAAAACAATTTATAAGGTGAAGTTATGCCCCAGGTTCAATGGGACTTGTCCGTGAACATCTGAGAGCAGAGATTGTTTCCTGAAGGCTCATGTTGCGCAGTTCATTGCTGCTGAATATCAATACCAGCTATAGCAGATACTCCCAAATGGAAAAACGTGCTATCTAAGGTAAAGATAAACTGAGCAAGAGGCATTAAAATTAATCTCCAAAAAGAACAAGAAAAAAAAAGCATAAAAAAATATGTTCTTCTAAAGGAATGGTATATATTTCTGATGTCCAAATTAGACTATGTCTCTTGGGGAAGCTGGTCTGATGCCTCCTTTGACACCAGAGCAATGGTGTTTTCCAGTCTCATAGAATCATGGAATTGTAGAATGGTTCAGGTTAGAAGGGACCTTAAAGATGATCTAGTTCCAACCCCCTGCCCTGGGCAGAGACACCTCCCACTAGACCAGGCTGCTCAAAGCCTCATGCAGTGTGGTCTTGAATGCCTCCAGGCATGGGGCATCCATAACTTCTCTGAGGAACCTGTTTCAGTGTCTCACCACCTTCACAGTAAAGAATTTCTTCCTGATATCTGATCTAAATCTCCCCTCTTTCTGTTTGAAACCGCTACCTCTTGTTCTATCATTACTCTCCCTGCTAAGAGTCCCTCCCCATCTTTCCTGTAGGCCCCCCCTTTAGGTACTGGGAGGCTGCTATAAGGTCTGCCCTGAGCCTTTTCTCCAGGCTGAACAACCCCAACTCTCTAGCCTGTCCTCATAGCAGAGGCTCCAGCCCTCTGAGCATCTTCATGACCCTCCGCTGGACCCATTCCAACACGTCCATGTCCTTCTTGTGCTGAGGACTCCAGAGCTGGACGCAGTGCTCCAGGTGGGGTCTCACCAGAGCAGAATAGAGGAGTAGATCTCCCATCACATCTTCCCCTTCCAACAGCGGAGCCGAGTCAGCCTCCACAGCGGTGCAAGCAGATGTGCATTGTAGAGCCCCGGCAAGCACAACCCCCCTGGGCTCACCACCATCCCCTCTACCCCAGAGGGTTCCTGCTCTCAGACCCTCTGTGCCAGACTCTGGCCCTTGGGCACGGGTGCAATGACTTTCCCTGGACACAAGCCCACTGGGGCTGTCACCAGCCAGGGGCCATCACCTGGCTGTTCGCACCCACTAACTGCTGGTGGCTCTCGGGGAAGCATTCAAGCACGACGTTTTTTGGTCTGTATGGTAATAGCAGCAGCTAATCTCAGGCAGAAAATCCAGCACAGACACTCTTTTCTGGCTTTTTTTTTTTAACTTTGATTTCGTGAAACTGAAGATGTAAAGGACTGTAGATTTTCATTGTTATAAGTGCGTACGATGGAAATCATACAGGTCTCAGTGGCAAATTCCACTTTTCATTTTGTTAGCTGAGTAAAACTGTCAGTAATTTCCAGGGCTTGGGTCCAATTTGAGCATTTTATAAATGAATATCCAGCTGATTCCTTCTTTCCTTTTATCAGAAAGACTCCTTCATAATCAGTGCTAAAAGATGAATTGGAGGAGGAGAAAAATCCCCAGATTATTTCATATTGCACCAACTATTAAAAAATTCAGAAGTTCTGAATAGAAGAGAGAACATATTTTGGACAAAATTTATATTTTCTGAAGTGCTTAGCAGCCCCAGGTTTTCTTTCCCTTGAAAAGGATTAAAGGTAGTTTTTGCGTTTTTAAAATCTCAGAACTGCATAATACTCACAGGCTGTTTCAGCATAACACCTCACATCTGCCATGCAGTTTTCATCATTTGAAGTGCTTTAGTAACATAAAGAGTAGTATTAGCAAGGTTTGATGTATAAAGCAAGTAATTGCAGGAGTATAGTCAGTATTTCTCATACCAAGAGTAAATTAGCACGGTAAATAAATTCGTGTCTACTTTGTTTTGCAGCTGAATTTTTACTAATCTAATCTAATAATCTTGGAAGGCTCTAATTACTCGTCTTTTAAAGCGCATCTGCTAGCTGGCATGGTGTGGCAGACCACAACTGATATTTGTTTTGTTATAATCAGTACCTTTGCAGTCATGGTGGCACGCAAAGCAAAAAGAATCACCCCTGAGGTCAGCTGATGGTCCTTGGTGGGCTTTGGGTAGGGCTGATTTTTCAGGAGAAAGGGAAGAGCTTATCCAAGTTAATGCTTGCTTGTTTTGGGGTAGCTGAAAATTCAGTCCTAACATCTACTCACTCCCATTATTTTTCTGTTTTGCCAGCAAACAGTCTGCCCAGTTCTGCTTTACACAATTTTTTCATTCTTCAGAAATGTAAAAAACCACCAGCCAACCAACAACAACATCAAGACCTCAGGGGTAATTGACTGGTTGTCCAGTCCTCCACCTCAAACACCCACTGAAAGCAGAAGTTACCCCCTACAGACCTCATCTGTAATCTGGGCTACCTGAGTCCCTAAATGCTGGACAACAAGTTTAGTCTTGAGCACATATTTATTTAAAAGCTTATTATGTTTTGTTGGCCAACAGCAGCAGATGTGCTCAGATTGCAGGTACAATGCAGGGTGTGGAGGCTCGTGGTCCCATCCCTGCACCTGAAATGACCAGCAAAGAGGGGAAAAGCAGCCAATGAATATCACTTAGAAGCAAAATTCCAGTGCCAGATAAGTCACTGCATACTGGAAATGACTCACCTGCAACCACTCAGGTCATTCCAGATTTATATGTACTAGAGGAGTGGAATTTGATCTCTTAGTTATTGATAACTTTCATACCGTTTTAGAAAAAATCTCATTTGTTTCTCTCTGCTTCTGCAACAGTCAGGCTTCACTGTAGGAGGGGAAAAGCTTGGAATTTCTAAGATGCAGTTTGGGAATTAAAACTCCAGCAGCATGATACACAGTGTTATGCCCATTTGTGCTGTATAAATAAATATCCCAAAATGTTTTTTAGATTCTGCCTTGTCTATTACTGAAACCAAAAGCATTTGTGCTTCCAAAATAATCCTCAGAGAGTTGCTTTGCATTTACAGAGATTTTGAGATTGGCAAGGAGCCACTGGACAATTTATTGACAGTCACAAAGCTAGAAGTGATGTGAGGGTTAGACGTGGAAGCACATTTTCACAGATATTGCGGGGCCAATCCAGATTTCAATTACAGAAGAGAATGGGGATAATAATAAGACACACTTCATTATAAAATAAATATATTGTTCCAAAAATATCCCTATTACCACTTCTATATCTAATATAATTCTTTCAGATGAAAACAATACTAAAAAGAAAAAAAAACAAAACCCAACCAACAATTCTGCTAGCTGTTGATTAAAGCAATCATGAGGAGAACAGTCGGTGCAAACACCTAGCTGTGTGATTTGGTATTGCAGAGGTTAAAGCTGAAAGTATGAACTACAATTAACAAGAAGGTTTTTTTTTTCCACATATCTTTTAGAATTATTCAGTCTATTTGTTCAAAATTACTTGCTGTTTCTTCAAAATATTGTTTTGCTTTTTGAATAGTATGCAAGTGATTCACTGCAAGGGTTTGCTATTCAAATGTCAGAAGGCTCGGCGTGGTTAGCTTCTGAAGCGATGTGGTATTGTTTCTGGTCGCTGATCGGATGATTTATGTACTCCAATGAATTGCAAATTGCAAACATAACAATGGAGAATTAGTGCTATCTTTGAAAATGTGACTCCGCATCCCTGCACGCCTCAAGTTCTCCATTTACAAGTGGTGACAATAGCATGCAGCACACTGGAAGAAGATGTGCCTTTCTGCTGAGAGGCTGTGGGGACTAGTGAATGAGAGGAAGTCTTTGGTGGGAGCCATCAGGAAGAGCTCTGCTGAACTGCAGCGCTTACAGATGACATTTGTTGAAGCTGCAGCTCTAAATTCAGCCCAGTTAGCTTCTTCATGGCAGCTGCCTTTTGTCCCCCAGGCTCCTGAATTTCTCTTACAGCATCAAAGTTCCTTGGCACTTTTACAGGGTCTTAGCAGAAAAAGGTGGCTGTTTTGACTAAAGCAAAGGAACCAAATTAAGGGAAGTGCAATCAAGAGCCACCTGTGAGGTCTGTGCCCACACCTTGTAGCTGCAGAGGAGCTGGGTGCTCCTGTCAGCCCCTGTCCTGAGGGCCAGGCAGGCAGCACGTGGCCACAGCTGCCCCGCCATCCCGGGAGCACCAGGTTGTCCCTCTCCCTGACCACAGGCAGCTGGTGGGGCTGGGGAAACCCCCCCACGCTTGGTCCCATTATGGCAGCCAGCTTAGGGAACCATGCAACCCCACGGACCCTGCCTCCGTCTGCCACCAGGACACGGCACACTTGCCCCAGACTGCCCTTGTTTCTCGTCCTGCCACCTCCCTTCTGTTTCACATAACCTGAAGCACGTGATGGCTCATCAGTTCATCAGCAGAGGCGACGTACCTGGGAGTCACCTAAATCCTCAGAGATGGAACCAACGTTTGAATTCACTTACTTAGTTCATAGTGTCCGTGCCTAGCTGGGAAGCAGGAGAGGTGGCTTCAAGAGCAGCAGATGCCCAGCACCAAACCTTGCAGGCAAAATTAAGTCATGCTGGGTCACAAGGAGTACGCTTTCCAAGGACACGTGTAATTATTTGGGCTCTTTTAAATAAGATATTTTGTAATAATAATCTGCCCTCTTCTGAAGCACATGAAGTACTGTTTTTGTGGGCCAGCGGTTGGGCAGGATGTAGGGAAGCAGCTGGAGAGGAGAAAGTGCCACTGATTAATTAAACAGGGCAATTTTACCTTTAGTTCTTAGAGAAAAAATGTGTCCAGATCAAGAAAGGAAGTGAACCAAACATAACCTAGTTCAGCATACTGAAATGCGCAGGATATGCACCCCATAAGAGATAAACAGTACAAAGAATGTACTTGAAAAATAATTCTACCAGAACTGATGAAATGGGTTCAGTATTAGTATAACTGGATAGAGGATTTGGTGGTCTAATCAGGGAGCAAATGCTATTTAAGGACAAACCAATCTGTATCTCTGACTCTCATATATGACATGTGACAGATCCCAGCCTAAAGGCTGCAGAATGACAGGCACACCAGACGCATGGCAACTTTCCTGGCAAGTATTCACTTGTAATCCCCTGGTTTGGCTGTATGATGGGAGCTGCTGTTTCTGTGCTGCACTAAGCACACTAGATTTGCTTTGTCACCAGCATTTTGTGCTCAGACTGTGTGATAAACTGACTTTCAGCAGGGTGCAGGGGAGAACAGCTGTACAGGCAATAATTAATTCTGTAATTGCTTTAACCTAGACCAAAACTGAGACAAACCTGAGAGAGAAACACAGTGCTGGCAATGCTGTGATCAGCTGTCAGTGGAGCCAGGAAATGCTAAAGAAATAGGTTCAGCAACATCAAGAAAGGGCTCAGCAGACCTGAATCCCATCATTAGAAATGCAATGGGGCCTTTTAAAAGTAAGATTTCCGAAACACAGGTATGATTCGTTCCCCTGCAAAAGTTAGCAAATGTCCACACTTACTGAAGAAGCTGTTAAAGGCAGAGATGAACCTTCACAGCTGTGTCCCTCCTGGGAGAAGCTATTGCCCAGCCTTTGCATCTGGAAGCCTAGTGGAGAAAACAAATGTCTTCTTTTCATAGTTTCTGCCTAGATGATTCCTTCACGCAGACTGCTTGGATGTTGCCAGTCCATCAACCGAGGTTGAACTTCCCCTAGACAGAGACACACCAAGAAACAGATGTACTTTTTTCAGTATTTCTTCTTTTTTTAGATACTTCTGCCAAAGTTGCTTCCAAACAGAATGATGTCAGTGAGTGGTTTGTGCGTGGTTTCTGGTCCAGCTGTGCAAGTCCTTTCATTGCCATACACATTGTATCCCAGCAATGACACCCACAGCCTCTTGTGTAGGCCTGACGCTCGAGACCTCTCGTTTAGACAGTCAGTGTTGGTGGGATCATACCTTCTCCTCTCTGGATCCAGACCTGCAGGATGCTCTTCTGCTGCAGCCTCCTGGGGACATGACAGACCATGCACGTGGGGCAGCTCTGGGAGTGGAGGGAGGGCTTCAGGCACAGGCTACAGGCATGAGCATCCCCCCTCGCCTGTTCACAGTGGGAAGTTTTCAAAGCTTTGAGTGGGATATTTAAACTATGCGTTACCGGTAACAGTGCAAAGAAAACATACGGCAAAAACTCCATGCAATGAGCTGCATATGCAGCTGATGGTGAGCTGAAGATCTTGAGTGCGACTATCCTGCCCAAATGAATACTATGCCAGTTTTCTTATGAGATTCTTTAAATAACTGCATAAATAAAGTAGCTAACATATTTTCTCAATGCCTTTGGGTATCCACCTTGGATTTTAATTTTCTGCCTCATAGAAAATGATGTTTTTATATTGCAGTGGTGAAACATCATCAAAATATCTTTACATGATACATAAAAAGGAAACCATATAGTAGAACAGAGCAAACCGTCAGTAACCGCAATACCAACTATACAGCCTTTCATTGCAGTGTTACTTGCCAGTAACGATGCCTTGCATGTATAATTGCTAGTTTCTAAATGTATTACTGGCTTTCAGGGGGAATTACTACAGAAATGATCCACAACAGTTTTTCTGTATTTCATTTGTGCAAGTTCCGCAAGCTTTGCCCTTTCGCTTTGCCATGAAATGGGAGGAAACTGCTGATCTCCCACTGACAAACGTGAAGGCACTCATACTCTGAATCTGAATGCTGATATTTGTAATGACGCCCTCAACAGACTCATTAAAGTGCTGATTCTGGACAAAAGCTGGGCATGAAAAAAAAAATTATATACATATTAAAAAATAAAAATTACCTACAAGTATTAATATGTAGGTATTTGCAGTCCCTCACCATTGCACACTGGCAGGCAGGTGCACAAGGCTGCTGGCAACTACGGAAAGGGTAGAGGCAAAAGCGGAGCTGTGGGTGTATGAAGAAATGATGAAAAAATTCTGCCTGCAATGAGAAAATGGCATATTTGCTATGGCCCTCTGCCCTCTAAGTCAGTCTGTCCTTGGCAAGAATCAAGAAAGCTTAATAAACACCCGTTACCTGTTAATTTAGTGCACTTCAAATATGTAAGCTTATGAAACTAGGGGTTTGGTTTTAGCCTCTCTTGACCAGTTAAATGCATATAATTTACATATGCAAAGGAATTGAAAATACTGTAAACAAAGGGGCAGTTCCTTCTCTGACAGTATCAGTCTAAATGGGGGGTAAGTTTCAGTTTCATTGATGCTCTTCTCCCTTGTCAAAAATATACATGAGCACAGATTTCATCTTTACATGCTATAATCCGTGAAGTATTGTTAGTTCATTATCTGGTGGGCTAATGAACAACAGATATTTAGTTCTTGTTCACTGCTACTTCATAGTTATACTGTGTTTCCCAGAAGTAAATCACTTTTATTCTAAACTAGAGTTCTGGAATTTATTATTTTTTCTTCTTGTTTCTGATGACCGCAACTATTTTTCATAATCAGCCCCATTTCTTTATTTTGTGCCAGCTATGGAGAAAGGATAATGGGGGGGGGGGGAATAAATCACAAATATGACAATGGTAATAGCTGGCATGGATGTCCTTTTCCAATGTAATGCATTTAGCTCTTCAATTTTTTGCAAAGTGCAGGCTTAATACTTCATTGGAACAGATCACAGGAAAACTGACTATCTAGTAAAAGATGGGAGGCACCACAAACCAGACATGTTAGTAGCACAATGACTACTACAGCTGTTGGAATACAAAGTTAGCACCCATTGGTACTATTGTCCATCCTTTGTAGCTCTAAATCAGCAATTGAAGTCCCTCTGCCCTGGGAATGGCACAGCAAAAGTTTTGGTCCCTAACTTCTATTCCTTTCATATCCTTTCTATTTAAAGAGATCTTTCACAAACAAAAATATCACCATTTTATACTCTGAACGGGCTAACCGTGTGAGGACAAATGTCACCCCCATTTGCATTCAGCACTTGTGGCATACTTACCTGTGGACAAGACTCAGCTGAGCTCAGTTCCCCGTCTGCCCCCAGGGACGGACGGGAGTAGGGGGTGCCTGGGGGTGGATATGCATTTTCACCCCCCGCAGCGAGGGCAGATATGGCTTCCCTGTGCTGCCCTGCTCTTACCACTGAAGGCGCTGAACATCGTCAACCACCTTCTCCACAACACCTCTATTTTACCCAGTCGAGGCTATTAACAGTGTTAATGACATGGTCACTCATTACAAGCAAGCTTAAAATTCAGCATTGGAAATTTGTTACTGCACCTAATTTTGTCTTCGCTACTTCTGTAAGATACAGTATGACTAACATTTTTGTAGTGCTGAGCATTACCTGTTGTGTAGTGCTTCACACTTGTTTTCTATCCAGATGTACGATTTGGGCTGAATAAATACTTGTGTTTCCCTTGCTTTTCCTATTAATTGCTTTTAGAATAGCTTGTTTAAAATAAATTAGTAAAAATGAAATCTCATAATGAAACAGAGAGGACAGGACATGCTTATATTGAGATTCATACTTGCTTGCATCAATAAAAAATTGTAGTTATAGTTTTGCTCAAATCCAGAGAGATTGCAGCTTCAGTTTTGACTCACCTCAGTGATACTGGCACAGAAGGCAGAGCCCAGATCACATCCTTGTGCCTCCCGTGAAATGTCCGAGTTTCACCAGTTCAAAGGAAGGGAACAGAGTGAGGGTCTGATCTTGTGAACTTTTCTCGAGGGAGATTCCCATCGCACCTGTGAAAGAGTTAACCTAAACAAGTCAAATGCATGGGTAACATTTATATTGATGATTTTTTACTAAGGAAAGAAGTAGGCAGATGTCTATAAAACAGGTCTAGGCTTAATCTAGTTGGCCACTGGATGTCACTGATGGCCTCGGAAATACAATGGTAGTACGTAAAAAACTATGAACAGGTATTAAAAGAAAAGGGGAGATTAACAGTGTCTCATTAGCTTTGACAGATGTTACTACTGGAGCTTTTAAGTCATTGGTGCAAATGTGTGCAAACCTTTCTCAATGTGGTAAAAGAAAAATGATTTCTTCATATAGTAACAGAATAAAATACCTGTCGTTTCCATAAGCTGATGCAGAACCTTGTTATGATCACAGATAGCCAAACTGGTGAGAGGTGAATTGTATCTGAAACTTATCCAGGTCAAGGTCAAACATTCTGAAGAGGTTAAAATGCATAAAAGATTTTTCTAGTTTAGTTCTTTTCTCCTCCATTGTGGAGTCCCCCTTTAAGTCTGAGTGGGAATTGCCAATCTATCAAAAAAGAAAGATCACATTTGCGGGATTCCTGAGCCAGCCTGAAGCAGGAGGTACCAAAGGTCTGGTTTTGCTGTCTCGGAAGTTTGGGTAACTCAGAAAAACCTCTGGCATTTTGGGTGTTCAGCCATGCTGAAAGGAACTCCTGCATTTGGGGAGATTTGCTAGTTGTCACTACTTCTAGCTGACTTGCCCTCAGCTGACAGGAGAGAAAATTGTCTTTGTTTTGGTAGGTGAAAATATGTTAGTGTCTAATGCCTTAGTCCTCTGGTGAGGGAGGAGAAACTCCCCACTAAATCAAGCTCAGACTTGTTCTCTGTAGAGTGGTTTCACCATTGCTAAACATCTGCTGGGCCTGTTAGTAACTAAAACACATTTCTGGAAAGAGCAAATATGATTGTTATTTCCCTACATTTTCTTGGGATAAAAGTTATATGAGGTTGCATGAGACTGAGAGCTGAGTTACTTCTACTTGGAGTGCCTCAGCAAAAAAGGAGTGACAACTGCCAATGGCGACTACGTGAAAAATATCTTCATTAAACATTTAAACACATTCAGTGCTGGCCAAGTTATTTCCAGAAGACAAAGCAGCTGTAGGCTGAGCTGATTTCCTAGCAATACTAGGAAGACAAGGCTCCTGAATGCATTCTGAAGAGCTAGAAGGCAGCTGAAACCAAAAATTCAGGGGTTAATTTTCATACTAAGCTCACATTTAGAAAAACATGAAACAGATGTTCATATCAAAATCTGGTATTTTTCCGTAAGAGCCAAACATGAAAAAGAAGCGAAGTTAAAGCATGCATGCTAATAGCTCCTTTCAAATAGTTTAGTCTTTTTCAAATGCATAGATGTTCAGAAAATCTCAGTCTAAGCAATTCTGGGTAAAGTAAAAAAAGTCTCTGCTGGCTTAAGCTAACAGAGTTGCTGCTTTATCTCAACAGGAAAGAACTTTTCTCTTGGGGTCTTCTGTCTCACCATCAAATTCTTGTGCTAAATTAACTTATTAATCGACGTGTACATATGTCTGTATATATAAGGATAACATGTGGCAAACAGGCAACCTGCACAGGGAGATACTGACCATGCTGAGGCTGCTCGTGGAAAGAACGATGCAAAGCGTAGTTAGAACGGTCTTTTGCCAGGTCCCTCTATGATCAAAGCTATAGTTATAGTCAGACATGACACCATAAATGAGAAATGTAGCACAAATGATACAGAATCAGCTGTGTCGTACTCAGCGTTTTTCCAGCACTTTGCTGTATTAGTACTTTGGTCGTCTGACAGCCGGGGCAGCCCCTGGATTGTTGTAGGCTCTGCAGCTGCTGCGTTCGCTGTAGCCACCAGACTTCGGATGGAGCTCTGGTGGCTGCGTGTGTGAATCCCTGTCTTCATGTCCAGCTGGCTTCCAGATAGGTGCTATAGAAGATTGGAGCTGCTGCTGCTGCTATTTTTGTAAATCTAGAGAATACTTCAAAGTAGAAAAATGCATAATTATTTTGGGTAAAGTCAGCTTCACTGACACTAGTATCTTTGTGAATGATACTGAGGATACTGCTTATGCAAGCATGTTTTTGACAAAGGCTGCTCAGAACTGCTCTAGTTTAATCTAACTGCACCTCACCACTTCTACTGGCTGCAATTCTTTATCCAAAACATTTTTTCCAGCTGTGTTGACTGGCTCTTTCAGAGATTGTGGACATTTACTCTCTGTATTCTTCTCCGTACTTGGCCTGGTCTCTAGGTTTCCTTTCAGCTACTCAAGGCCATACGGATCTAGCTCCATGAAGGATTTACAAGTTAAAAGCCACAACATGCAGGTCCTTCAAGAGCTGCGTTCTGCCGCTGATACCGCTGAGAGCAAGGGGATTGTGCCCTACCCAGCCCATCCTTCTGTGCCTGCCACTCTGCAGGACTGACCCGTTTTTGTTACCCTTTTCTGCACCTTTTCTGGTGCTACTATTTTTGAAATGTAGGACACCAGGACTGTACCTGGTATTCAAAATATAGGTATAGAGTGGTTCTTGGGTTTTATTTTTTTTTCTTTCCTAATAATTCCCTATGTTCTTGCTTGTCTGTGAACAGATGTTCTCCTGAACATAGCTATTATGGCTCCATCTCTCATTCCTTGGGAGTGCTGGTGGGTAGGTCAGTGCCTCCCTTTCAGTCTGTGCAGGGCTGTGTGTTCATTGCCGTTTTAGCACCCCACCGCGCAGACATACAATTCTTCTGCAAACGGTTTTGTTATCTTCCAGAACATGGTATCAGAAGCAGGTGTTGCCAACTCATTTGTTATTCCTTTTCTAATTCACGGTGGCTGCAAAGTCAATTTTCTCTATTAGGGACTTTAACAATCTCTGCATTTGGTTTAAGATTTGCAGGAGGTTTGCAGAATCTGTTTTATGCTTTGGGAGTAAAGGGTCTGGCAGATTTAAGTTGGTGTCTGTGGCATGACAATTATACAAGGTCTAGAGTAGAGTCAGTGAGCCACCTAGGATACCTTGTGTGAGAATGGAATTTGGAAAGACATTCTTTGGAACGACTAGGCTGACTTTGAGAACTGCTGCCTTTGTTTTATACTGTAAATTGTTATTGCTAACACAGAACGAAAGCACATTTCACTCACTTTGCTATGGAGCTTGACACTAAAGCAAGCAACTGAGGAGGTGTTTATAAAATGTGGGTTTCTTACTGAAGAAAAAAGAGAAAAAAACACCCAATGTTCTCTCACACTGTCTAATACTCTTTTAAGAGCCCTATTAGTATTATGACAGAACGCAATGCTGTGCTTGCTCTGAAAAATAAAGCTGAGTGTCAGAAACACCACCATCGTGTTGGAATAGCCCTCGGTCTGGCCAGAGCACCTCTGCATGCCCCTGTGTTTTCTTCCCTATGCACATCGCTATTCCTAATCTCCTGAATCAAGTATCAAGCCAGTGTCTTTATCTAAATAAGACTAGTAATAAGAATAATAATAAGCAGGTTACAGGTCCCGGTCCTGGACTTAGGCCAGGCTTCCACTACAAACTACAGTATCAGTCAAAGAGTATTATCCCTTGTTGTGGCAGCAAAAGTCCCTGCTGTGGACTTAGTTATGACAAAACTGTGTATTCACCAGGGTAGCTTATTTCACCCATATTACGCAGCAAAAGTGCAGTTTTGCCAGAATAAACATGTCTACGCCAAGTGCTAGGACAGTTCTCTAGAAATAGCTACACCAGGAAAGCACTCTGATATGGCTTAGATTTAGGTATAGGGAGACTGGGAGATCCTGCCCTAGCACAGATAAGACTACAAGGCATAAGGTCAGACAGTGAGAGACTGGGAAATGTCCCAATTCCTAACGTTACTGTCTCCTCGCCTTAGTAGCAATGAGGTATTGGCAGCTTGAGACAAGCTGCCTCATGCAGAGGAGCTACAGGCCAAGGGAAGCTAACTATTTCTGTCTTGTTTAATTTGAACACTTAAACAGTTAATCCCTTTGCAATGTCATTTTTTGGCATAGATACCACATCTGTCTATTTCTGAAAAGATCTTTTTACTAATGCAGCTTTTTAATATATGAAACAGTTTGCATCAGATTACAGTGCTTTAACAGTAGCAGACCACTATCTGTAGGCGTGCATACAGACAGACACACGGACATACGCATCCACACATGCACATCACCTCTAAACATCTCTGCTCTGTCCCATCTCCTCCTTCTTCTTGGTGATGCCTGGTTTTCCCTCTTTGCTCCTCATTGGAAACAAAGCAGAACATGCCCCAGGCGAGTTGTATTCCTATGCGCTAAGGCTTTATGTGCAAAATCCAGGGTGTAACAGATTATCTTTGATATTTTTTATTTGCTTAGCTTTTTTGATCTTCTGTTTCACTGACTGCGTTGCTGCCTTATTCCAGCATGTTGATTTAACCTAGGCTCTACTCTAAACCCACCTTTACTTGCAAATATTGGACATACTGGAGAGACATCAACAAAGGGCCATGAAGCTGGTTAAGGGACTGGAGCACCTCTCGTATGAGGGACCTGGGATTGTTTAGTGTAGAGAAGGCTCATGAGAGAACTCATCGACATACATACATACTTGAAGGTAGGGTGTAATGAAGATAGAGCCAGGCTCTTTTCAGTGGTGCTCAGTGACAGGACAAGAGGCAACGGGCACTGGTTGAAACACAGGAGGATCCATATGAACATCAGGAAAATTTTTTTGCTATGAGAGTGACCAAGCACTGGCACAGGTCNACTGCGTTGCTGCCTTATTCCAGCATGTTGATTTAACCTAAGCTCTGCTCTAAACCACCTTTACTTGCACGTATTGGACATACTGGAGAGAGATCAACAAAGGGCCATGAAGATGGTTAAGGGACTGGAGCACCTCTCGTATGAGGAAAGGCTGAGGGACCTGGGATTGTTTAGTGTAGAGAAGGCTCATGAGAGAACTCATAGACATACATACATACTTGAAGGTAGGGTGTAATGAAGATAGAGCCAGGTTTTTTTCAGTGGTGCTCAGTGACAGGACAAGAGGCAACAGGCACTGGTTGAAAAACAGGAGGATCCATATGAACATCAGGAAAATTTTTTTGCTATGAGAGTGACCAAGCACTGGCACAGGTCCAGAGGGATTGTAGAGTGTCCATCCTTGGAGGAGTTCAAAAGTCAAATGGACATGGTCCAAGGCAACTGGCTCTAGGTGGCCCTGCTTGAGCAGGGGGATCGGACCAGATGACCTCCAGAGCTCCCTTCCAACCTCAACCATTCTGTGACTGTGTGGAATAGGGTAGTAGATTAGTACTTGTATTAGGTTCATCAGGGCATTGGTCCAGGAAATGAGTTTTTCTTCTCATTTTGTAAGAAGTTTGTGACAGCTGCAGGTCACACTGAAATAAGTTGAACTTCTGCAGTAACGGCCACTGGAGTAGGCAGCATATAAGAAAATTATTTTCATAATGAATATCAACATGCACAATCCTGATGCTGAAGAAGCAACATCTGTAACTAGAAAAACAGACAAGAACAGCAGTGGATTTCTCTTCCACGATTATTCTATTTATCTCTGCATTAAAGTGACGAAATGTCAGATGTTTTTGCATGTGTGAAAAGATCTTGCACAGAGGACTCATGTCTAAGAACGTGCACGTGGTGTTTTTACAGCAAAAATAATGTTGGTTTGCAATGCCTAGTTAAATAGTATTTTTACTAGAGCCGTGAGAGTTTAAAAAAACATCTGAGAAGACATGCATGTGTGTGTCTTTTTTCTCCCTTCTTTTCTAAAGAATTTAATTTCATTTTAGTCCATTCAGAAATAAGCACAGAAAAAGAGAGGGAAAGGGAGAAGAATGTAGACAAAGAGGGGAATGAAAGCTGAGCATAATTTAAATGGGAAACTGAGTTTCACCTGCACCTTGGAGTTACTGTGAAAAGACTTGTCTTTCCAACGAACTGATTTTGTTTTAAGAAGTACATACAAGTAATAGGCCATGGGAAGGTTATGGAGTAACAGAGTAGCTAGAGTTGGCTGAAAAGACATTTAATTTGGAGCTTGCCAGATACCCTTCTGGCAACTTAATATTAAGGTTTTTATATACTGTGGGGTGTATCTTGTTCCCTGGGTCAAATTTGGGTGCATTCTTTTGGTGGAATGCATTCTGTGGCAGCTGAGACACATTATTCTCTGGCTATGTCTTGTGAAAGTAAAAGAAGTGGGCAAGAAATATCTATTTTATCTTAAGATAAAATTTGATGGAATAACTGGGTTTTAGACAGTGAATACAGAAACATGCTTTCAAGGGTTAGAGAAGACAACAACAAATCTGCAAGGCAGAAAAAAGAAAACTTGTGGAATTGTTATTAAACTGTTATAAGAGAAAACTGTTATTAAACTGACACTAGTCAATTTATTTTCTAGAAGAACGCATGTAAAGTTTTCATGTCCTTAACTCTAATGCCACACTATTTAAGTATTTATATGTACCTTATAAACCAGGTATATTTGATATGTAATTCACTAGTCTATGCTGATTTATTGTTTGTGGTCTAGTAATTAAAAGGGAAATTTTGTACAGATTGAAGTCGGTTATTCTATTCCTGGCTTGTTAGTATGTTAGCTGTGCATTCTGATTCCAGTGACTTAATGGTTTCTATTAAATGCTGAATAAAAACCCTTTTGGGAAGCCAGCTAGAAATGCATGACTTATTCAGTGTGAGGTATCTGCAGATGATTGATTAAATAAAACTTAACAATTTGGGGCTGAGTAAGAATTTTAAAATAGTTTCATCTCCGAACATACAATGAGCAAACCGTTGGATTGTTTTAGATGTCAGTGAAAATGCTTGTATGTGAAACTTTGTCTTTATTGCACATTTGTTTCATAAATTAGAAAAAAGATCTAAGGTAAACGTTCAGCTCATCTGGTTTGTAACAGAAACCATGACTATGGTGGATAGGGTACAAAGATGAGCTCATTCAAGAATTCTTCTGAAACAGTAATTTATCATCTAGGTAATTTTAAAAGTTCCCCAAGTCATTGCAAGGGTGGCAGAAGCATGCTTTTTAAAAAATATTATTTGTAGTACCATGGTAAGCTGATGCCTAAAAACGGAGATTTCACTAATGACAGACTTCCCTTCTTGTAAATATTGGGTAAAAATTTTCAGTATAAAAATCTGTACAGAAATGGATCATAGCAAATTGTCTCTTCTTCCATTAAACAAGGATGACTTCCAGTATCATTAGCAATTGTTCCCGAGAAGATTCTGGTTTGGATTATATTATATATACAATGGGAATTTATTTGAGGTTTCCCAAGTTTACTAGTTCCATTCCCATGAGCTAACAGACAGTAGATCAAGTGCTTAACAGTCAAGTATTCCCATGGCAAATATCCACCAACGTCCCTTTCATCTGATGCAATGGCATAGTGCCCATTCTTCTGCTTCATCATTCTCTTTCAGTGCGCACAGTGTTCCAGGAAAGGGCCATATCATGTATTAGAGTATGCGGGAGACATTAAGCCTAATCTTTAAAACCTTATGGTTCTGTTTCGTTTTTTGCTGACCACTGGAAACAATTACAGAACAGACAACACATGAGGATGTCTGACAGCTTCTTCAGTGCCTTTGCACTCAATCGCTTGGTGAGTCTTGGTTTTTGTTTATTATAATCACAGTCCAAAGCCCAATTTTGCATCAATATCCTGAAAACGAGCAAGAACCAGGCAACTGGTGGTCAAGGTGACTGTCATTAGATATCTATCAAATAGGTGAAATATATTTTTGAACAGACATTTTCTTATTTCTGTCATTATGCCAGGCAATACATTAACAGCCACTTACACCCATTTATCTGCATTTTTTCTGCTTTCCATTGCTGAAAGCTCAGAGCCTTTATGTCGGTTATAGTTATCATATCTTTCAAGCATAACTAGAAAAGTCGACTTACTACTGGGAAAATTTTTCGTAATCTCGGCTTTCACCTAACAGTTTTCAAAAAAAGATTAGGGTGTCCAGGGTCCATAGAAAGTAGGAAAATAGATGGAGTTGGTAACTTTATATGCAGCACTTCCAACAGATGCCAAAGGTTTCATTCTAGAGAAGGAAAGTTTCTATAGCAGGTGCCTTCACCAGAACACAAGAGTTAGATTCAGGAACTTAAAAATGCCATAAGGAAGGCTGATCTGTTCAGAGTGTTCAGGACCTTCTGAAGGAGAGTTTGAAGACGAAAGTCTAGAGGCTATGGAAGTGAAAGGGATGACAAGTATAAAAAAACCCACCAGCTAGTCAGGGAGACAAACAATTTGCGGGCAATTTCTTGCATGACAAGGGGAAAATAATAAATTAGGAGGACAGCATTTACATTCCAGACTGGTTCCAAATCCCAACTAGAAACTAGATAGTATTGGAAATTCTCCTACCTACAAGCTACTGAAACTGTGACCAAGAAGTGTGCTGCTGTTGGCAGAGCTCAGGGATAAAATTTGTGAGGGCTGGGTACTTTTAGATGTTTGCAATTATCTGGAGAAATTCTTGTTAATGGAAATGAGAAAAATCTCAAAACTTCAGGTCTTCAGAGACATCTCTTCATTTTCCTCAATGAAAAAAGGGTAAGAAACTATAGCAGCATGTTGGTTGATGACCAAAGCATCAAAACTAATGAAGAGGTGGGGATGGAGATAACTATATTTTTAAAGTTGAGTATACGGTGAGCAGATACTATAAGTCTACTTGAACTAAGATATAGACAAGACTCATCTCTAAGTGCTTCCATAAGTCACAATCTATTTGTGCTCCTAAATTTTCCCGTAATGTTCCTCATGTCCTGCATATTGTGGATGCTTTACATCTTCTGAGACTGGCAGGATCACATGAGACCAGCCATGTGATAGCTAAACAGGAAGAAAGCTGAACATAAAAGTCTCCAAATTTATTAACAAGGATAGCTGTAAATGTACTTGTAGTTTGCTTTTCAAAGTTTGGTCCCTGTTTATTTTTTAATAAACAACCTAAAATGTCACTACTTGCTGAGACTTTTGGAAACATCTTTGTTCTAAAGTGGCGTGAAATTCAAAGAAAACTCAGATGTTTTGCAGACATTATTATTGATGGCTCTACTTTAGTCCTTGACCCCATATATACTTCATGCAATAGCTCTGTCCCACTCTAATTGACATAAATAGGTAAAAGCAAAGAAACATTAAACCCCCTGAATTTCTTGAATTATAAAAAATATTGGATTTCATTCAACTTTTTGTTCAAAGGTAGCTTGATTTTCATGTTCCCTGAATCAAAGAAAATTTCTTCAGATGCATTTTTAAAAAGTTAGTTTAATCAGACTGTATTCTGTGCCTTTGATCTGGTGAACCTATATCTGCTTTCTTGAAATACCTTATATAGTGTATTGATACTTTGAGAATTTTATTTGAAATAACAAACATATACAGCTAAATTAATGTGAAATCCTGTTCTCTTTGAACATGGACATTGAATGAGACAAAGAAAAGGTCCAATAGGTTTGTAAATAGTTTTTCCAGAAGGATTCTGAAAACCAGTACCTTGCTATAGCTTGTCCAAGACTGTCCTTGTATAATTTCTCTATAAAAAAAAGTCAGATTCTTGAAAAAATAAGCAGCAATGTTCACCCAGTCTTTTAGCACTCCTTTCTATGTAAGGTTCCAGGTATTCAGCAGAGGACCTCATTTAATTTTTAACTCTGCACAAAGGTGAAGTAAAGATAATAAAATAAGAATGGGCAAACTCTAGAAGTAATTTAATGTTTCTTTTGCATATGTGAATGATGATCTATTCTTGGCTCAAGAATAGTATAAATACACATTCCTCAGAGGAGAGATGAAGGATTGACGTGGATTTTTCAAGGAATTTTTTTTTAAGGAGGATGTCTTGTTGAAAATGACTGAAATAAATTACAGTGGCTAGGTGTGTATTCTGTTTCTATCATTCAAATGTCTGAATAGTGACTGCTGTTAGTGGGAAAAAAAAAAGATGGCAGCTATTCAGGCAATGAATTCATATGCTGTTTATAGTTACTTATACACTGTAGTTCTTTACGAATAAATTATGACAGTAGAGGTTACCATCATGCAAAAATAAAAGCCTACTAAGCACCACATATATAGCAATGATTATTTTGCAAAAACTGATGTTACTGCAAATTAAGAAAGACTCAAGTCTCTTATTGGTCTTCAACAAATCACAGATTGTTCATGCTTAACTACGTAGTGCCAGGAACGGTGCTGGCGTACTACAGTGTTTGGGCTCTACGTTCATACTCCATTAGGATCCCTGGCAAAGGTGCAGGCACAGATAAATTGGCTTTTTTGTATATCCATCTCAATTTGTTGGCCTGCCAAAAGTATGCTTACTGACAGATGATGTAGGCATTGTAACTTAAAACGTGTAAACAAAGACTGGGCTGTATAAGGGTAGCAGATTAGAAGACTGATCCTGCCTCAAGTCTAATAATGCTTTGTTCTTCATGAAGTCCTACTCATTTCATTGAGCTGGAATAAAGTACCAGTCAAATTTGCTCTGACAAAATTAAACCCATGCAGTGAATTCATTAATTTTCTGCTCATTTTAAATCAGAGACGCAGTTGTAGTAGATCTGTCCCACATGGGTCATGAACCAGTTGCTGGTGGAGCCCTTTTCCCTCAAGTTTACCCTGACCCAAGTGGGCTCCAGCACTGTTCCTTCCCCAAACCCCAGCAAACACCCAGGCTGCATCTCTCTCCTCAAGAAATGGGGTCTCTCAGCTCTACTACTGAAGGCTTTGGGGCCAGTGCCCCTCTTGCAGATTGGCCAATAGCTTTGGCACGGGTTTTTTTCCGTAGCTCCAGGCTGTTCAGTGCAGTTATGGCACAATTATTTTATAATTTAGATAGTGCAAGAAATGTAATGAGCAATGCAAAAAAAATCAGAGGTCACTTGAATGTATTTTCTTCCTGTGATTTCTTTACTTTTCTTGGAAGTTGCTTGGGTTTAGGAAGGCCACATGCTTCCTCTCTTCTGTTCCTTGCAAAGCTTTTCCTTCAGAGCCTGGCATCAGCCCTTACTTTGAGGCTTTGCCTTCTGCTTCACTTTTTGTCTACCGTCATACTGCTCACTCTCTTTCTCTTTCTCTTTTTTTTTTTTTTTTTAAAGGTGGTGAGAGATTCTTTCGTTTTGAATGGCCTCAGCCCCTCAGTGAAAGGATCAAAGCTTCCCACTTTGCTCTGTCTCCCTTTGCTCCTTTGCCTCCTCCCACTTTCTTTCCACCCTTTTGCTCTTTTGGAGTTCAGAGATGAAAAAAATGGTTTTGTCCTAAGTGGAGCAATCTCTTTGCATAAGGAAGTTCTCTTCAAATGGTTGATTAGCAAAGTTGAATGGCCCTCAAGTATTAATCCTATGCCAAGTGTCAGAATGTCTTCTGTCACCACCTTTAGGTTTTAATTCAAAGTAAAAACAAATACAAATGAGACACTAATAAAGTCCTAGTCTCCGAGTGGAACATTTGATCTGACATAAATGTAGTATGAAACAGAATGCTTAAATTGTACATGGAAAGACGCACTGAATCATCAGTCATATGACGTTTTTAAACCCTGTGAATCTTTTCACCTGCATCTATCCTGCATGTTTGTACATCATTTACTGCTATTTTTTTCCCTGGAGTATGCAGTTGGATAAAATATTTTACCAAAGAAGGATCTTAACAGAAAACATAACAGTATTTACTTGGGATTTCCAGTGAGTATTCAGACATTCCTTGGCTAATAAACTTATTTACCACAAGTGGTTTTGTGCAGGTGTGAATTCTTAAACAAGCAAACATCAGTTTAAAATGGGTTATACAAAACCTGTAAATACAAGATGAATCTTGCATACTGTGAACTTTCATACTGCTTTCTTTTATTGTTTTGTGTATATCCATGAGTGGAAAGAAATTTGATTAAAATAATAAAGAAGCATTGCAGTAAAGGCAACTCTCATACCAGTGTCTCTTTTTCCACCTTATTGGGCCTGAAATAAAAAGTTCTTTGAGGAGACGATCTGATACATATTTGGCCTTACTGGTGGCTGTTTGTCTACTGTACCCAAACTGTATTTTGTATCTGAACTTCCTTCAGTTCGGCTTTTTAAAAAGAAATGTGTGCCTTTTGATACCTATTTTGGACCAAAGCCAAGCCCTACATTTACCTGGCCCAAACATCACACCATGAGAAACCCAGTAATGACAGCTAACACACAGAAGAGACCACATTGCAGCAAGCATATTGAGAGAGGAAAAGGCTTCCACAGCTCTACCCTCCTAGTTTTGCTGGCTCAGCACTTCTTTCATGGACATATCGGCTGCGATGCCATATATCAGTAATAGTTTGTCCTGTCATGCCCTTCGCAAGGCAGCTCAGGTTTATTAAAGCCTTAGCAGTCTCTTCACCAAATAGAACCAAACTTGGGATCCCTTGGGTGAGACTAGACTGACCCACATGGCTCCAGATTCCCGTTACCCTCCTTGGATCTATGAAAAGTTGTGCCAGAGGAAGCATGGTGGTTGTGTGCTCTCTTATAACTAACACATTTCTCCTATGTACAGCGCTTACCTCCACTCCAATGTCCCAGTCTCGGCAAAACCTCTGTGAACACAGATGTAAGGTCTGGAGGAACCCAGCTTTCACCGCATCAAGGTGTGAATCCGTGCAGGTCCCAGTACAGAGCTGCTTTTGTGTTCCTCATTCCCATGGTGATTCTCTCATGGGCAGCACAGAGGCAGACCTTCCAGCTGGCAGCGTCTTCTGCTTGTAATTCCATTTTCTGTTTGAGAAAATGTAACATCCTGGGTTAACAGAGTGCATGAAAGTCAACAGTAAAGAAACTAAGGTTATCACAGAGGGTAGTGAACAATCACAAACCTAAGTCTGCTTTCAGCCCCCACGCTATATCATGGCTTGGCATTCTTTGATCACCAGTGGGAGATCTGACAAATGTTAAAGGAGAACAAGGGGTAGGTTTTAAATGCTAGTGAGAGATTTCAGTTCTCTGGAACCTGTTTACCTAAACCAAAGCAAACATTATCTTCAGTGACTTGTGCTTGTGACTTATTTCCCATACGCAGCATAGATTAGTAAAGCATGTTTTTAGATTCGTTGACATTTAATAAAAGCTAAGCACTCCAGGGGAAAATAAATAGTTTTTATTCTGTAGCCATAGCTGAATTTCCTTTTGGTTGGAATCTTAGCTGGGTGCTCCTAGCATTTATATTCAATTAGAATCAAACACAGCCAAGAAAACTGAAATCAAGAAGCAGGTTTGTGTCTGTATATGGAGATCATCATTCTATGATATTCTCATGTGCATTAAGAGAAGAAAATATATTCCTATTAATTTTACTTGTATTAAAGTCTTAAGGAAACCTGGCAAAAATATAGATTTGCATGAGTAATCAGAACAGTAATTTGGAGGTTTAGAAACTGAATCATTGAGTTAATCCATATGTTTTAGTTGGATCTATGAAACATACCATGCTTGTTCGGAGATGAAATGAAAATAGAGCAGTCTTAATAAAGTCAACTGGAAAAAACATAGCTACGTTAAACTTCAAATTATCTGATAATAAAGTATGAAACAAAATATGTGATGTTTATTAGCAGCATTTGCAAAGACAAGGTATTCATTGTGAGGTTATGCTAATTCTATTCTCTTGGAATTCTATTTTGCACTTCATAGAATATAACATAAGCCATTGAATGTAATTGTACAAAATAATTGATAGGAGACTATCTACGAGCTGGCATCACCATGTGTATTTGGTTCAGCATTGTAAGGGTTTAAAAAAAGACACCTAAGAAGGCTGTAATACTCATTAGCAAGTCTTTCCACAGCTTTCAGGTCTGGCCAAACAGAAGTGTTAAAACACATTTTCACCTAAGACCATTTGAGTTGATCACTTAAATGGCATCAGGAGGCATCAGGCAGGGAATGAAAGTATTATAAAGTATGACTTGAAAATGTAAGCATTTTATGAGCATTTAATGAAGGAATATATACATACATGAACACACATAAATAAACTTTTCGTATTTAGTGTTAATTTTGGAAACGCCAAGCATAAAGTTTCTTCCTCCTTTAATTGATTCATAATGTCCATGTGCCAAATAATCTCTAAAGTATGCATATTGAACTGAAAACGTGTTTTATAATTTACTTGAACTACAGAGTTCCTAGTGTTACTTCTTGCTTTACCAAAACTCGAGAACTTATCTCAGATTTGTGTTCTATTTTAATCATAACTTTTTTTCATTTCCATTATCCTGTGATCTGCTGCAAACAACCACTCCACTTACTGCTGCTGAAATAGGCTCGCTGTTACATGAAAGGGCAGTGCTGGTAGTGAGCTGGATATGAAAGGTTTGTTCTAGTAATAAGAAAAGCTTTTTCTCAGGACCACTTTTTCCTATTCTCTCATAGTAGTGGAAAGATCAAACACTGTCTTACACACAGGAGTTCTATACTTGGGCAACAAAATGCTACTTTATAATGCGAAAAAAAAAAGAAAAAAAACAAAGTCTGTTGTTCAACAGTCTCTCTGAAAAAGATTTGGCTTCTTCTCTCATCTCTCTGTATACTGAACTCCAAATCTGTGCCCTATTACTTTGTAACTCTGCACACGTAGCCTCCCCCACACGTCTTCCCACCATCAGACATTTAAGTCCCAGGCTAACAGCAGATCCACAGTGCTAGTATTTGTTTCCCTGGGATTTGGAAAAAAGCCTTTAAATAGATTTTTATTGGTTTTTAAGAACAAGGTTATTTTGTGTTAATAATGGGCATGCATTAGGCTTTAGATAATTGCTTTATGTAACGTAAAGTTTTGCCTTTCAGCTAAATAAACACTGTATGTGTTCACAGGTGTATTGTCCTCAAGGGCATTCTGCTTTTCAGGGTGGCAGCTGCTGCCAAGGTGTTGCTGATCCAGCTCAGTGTATAATTTATTGGAAACAGGTGCTGGCTTATGATGAAGATAGACAGGAAACTAAAGCAGACAACATGTTTAACCACCATTTTAAAAGTTCAGGTTCAGAGAGACAATGTGTCTGAGATGTTTGGTTGATGTTGCCAGCGTCTTAGTGAGAGTTTACAAGCTCCCAGAAATCACCATAAGGAACAGATTGTCCAGGAACTGCAGGAATTGCATTCTAACGAGCATTGCATGTGATGGCGCCAGTGCTCATTGATTACACAAATCCTGTCATTTGTAACTAACAAAAGTTATGGAATGTATTCCTGGGCTGATGTGAAAAGTGACTCTGAAATGAGGTTAATATCCAGAAGAACTGGCAGGCGGAGGGATGCTGCGTGGTACGTAACACTGTTATGTACACATGCACAGTGGGACATTGGTACATTTGCAGGAATCTACAATTCCTCCCATATTTTACTGCGTGAGGACGAATAATGGGTAAACACTGATGCGTCACAGCAAAAGTGGCAATCTGATTCAAATTTACAGAGGAAGGACACTCCAGAGAAGAGTTCCTTTGCCACCAGTAACTTAGCCCAGAATCTATGTAATGCGTACGGCAGATGAGTGGGCTACTGCGTTATACGGGCTGCTGCTGCAGCCCATCGACACAGCACAGTGAGGGAGCAACAGAGCAAAGACTGGATCCAGTGCACATGGGAATAGGGGGAAAACCTTCTTTTGACTTCAGTGGGCTTTGGATTAGATCCCAGGAGAAAAAACCGAACTTCTTTATTTTCTGTGGCCAAGTTAAACCATTAAAGTTACTTAAACGTTGCCTTTTCCTCCCCTCTTCTTACTTCCCTTTGCTTTTATTGTAGTTTTAAACAACATTTTTTAAATAAGAAACTTTCAATAGGAGTTCATGAGGATGTTTATTCATGGACAGCAGTTTGCATATTTTAGCAAGTAATCTCCAGTTTAATCTCTAGTCTCTATAAGATACATATGCAGTAAATATGCATACTAAATATTTTTAAAAGAAGTTGTTAAAGTGTCTGCACAGTTCTCAAACCTCAAACCTTAAATATCTCAATGATTTACATTTAAAAAAAAATACCCAAAGGCATTAGACCACGTTATGGACTTAATAGCCTGCCAAATTCCATTTTTTTTGGAAATGTTTGAGTTACGATATATGAGTGTAAAAAGGCAACTGAAACAACAAAATTTGGTCAAGAAAATATTGACCCCAGGCTGAGACCTTGTGTGCCAAAAATGTTGACAAAACTTTATACCAACCCTAGCAGGCATGTCATGTTTAGTATTGGCAGTATATGGAAAAAAATTTTGGCAATTTAATGCTTGTATTAATTTGAAAAACTTTTATGCAGCGGGTATAAGATTTTACATTACCATTCTTAATTTATACCAGCCTTCCTTTTCTTTCTCAAAGGATAAATGATCTACAGTGGTGGGGAGAGAAGGGCATGGAGAGAAATACTCTGAACGTACAAACCAATGAAGCCATTTGCTGTACCCCACCCAAACCCACATACCTGATTTGGAGTGACCACCCCTTCCATCTGATGGATAATTCCATTTTCATGCCATTTACACTTCTGGATTATTTTTTCACAAAAATATTTCATAGGGAAGCAAAGAGTTGAAATAAAAATAAACCTTTTTTAAAGAAATATATGTAGAAAATCTTCATTTATATTGAAACCTCTTCAAATAAATATTCCGTTAACAAACTTGTGTAAAGAATGATAATGTTTCATACCCTACCAAGTGATGAAATACAATGCCACAAAACAAGTGGAGAAATCTGATGATTGATTATTAGACTCCTTAAGCAAATAAATGTGCACAAGTTAATGATAGTTCTTTGTGATGGGAGTTTCACTGCACCAATGCTCCGTCAGGAAATAAATGAATGGCAGGAATCGATCAACTCTCTAACCTAATGCTTTGCATTTTAGAGGTCTACTCTCCATCAGGAAATTATGTTGAGAAATATGGTGATTCGAGCTCACACATTGTTATATATGAGTGATTAAATTATGGTGAGCAGGCTGCAAGTGCAGCATGAAACAAGGGATGAACATGCCCTCCTAGGTCATGCTGCTGCCATGCCTTTTATAGTCAATAGGAAGGAAATGTGATGGAGCTGTGTGTCATGACCACATGTGAACAAGTTAAGCACTGATGATTAAAGAATGAGTGAAAAGGGCCCCTACTTGATTACTAAACAAACAAAACCAA
Source organism: Rhinoptilus africanus (assembly GCA_013400135.1). NCBI lineage: Eukaryota > Metazoa > Chordata > Aves > Charadriiformes > Glareolidae > Rhinoptilus > Rhinoptilus africanus. The sequence goes on from VXBO01002856.1 coordinate 200,918, forward strand.
ACAAGCTCTACAGGACCAACATGGTGGCAGCTGAGAAGGGGCAGGACAGCCCTTTTCCCAGTGTTGGCTTCAATCATTTAAAAACATGTATTCACAGTTACACACCCAGGTTGCATTCTAGCCAAGTACTGGAAATAATTTTTTTTAAAAAGGATAATACAGACATTAAATATTTAATTATGGCCAATAGCTGTTCTAGGATATATAAAACCCACCTATATGGTCTGGGCACACCTGCTGACCTCAGTTCTGCTGGTCCCAAATCAAGGTTAGTTCACAGGAGTATCTTCCAAGGCTATGGCAACCTGACCTGCAGTATATCCTAACTCAAACCATGAAGGGAACTTCTTAACATTGTCTACCAGCACTGTTCATCCTTCAGGTAAAAGATTTGTGACCTGAAGCAGTGAGTGACTGCACTTGGCTAGAGGTGTACACTCAGTCTACACTATGATAACTCACACACCTGCATGGGCTTCCGAAGGTGCTGCTGGGACCACACTCAGTTGGCGTTAGTGGGGGAGCTGGGTCTATGTCAGGTAGACTCCTTGCTTCTTGGCATTATTATGATGGGTGACTCACTCAACGTGGTTGAATAAATAGTTATAAACAATTCTAAACAAGCAATTAGAAATTGATAAATGACTGAAACTCACTTCCCAACAATCTCATCTGTGAAGATTTTGATAAGTCTACTTTCAAAGTGGTAGCCTCAGCAGATGCCATTTTCCAGTATTGTTGGACTTAAAACTTTTGAATGAGGTATTTTATTTTCCATCAGGTTAGATGCATTGTATCAAAAATATAATCAAAGTCAAACCAGAACACTTCAGTTTTGGCAAAGTAAAATGATTCAGCCAACCCAGTATAAATTATTTTTCTCTGAAATTTTTCTTCATTGAACATTTAGAAATTTTGGATCTTTTTTCCAATTTGGAACAAAGCCATATTTCAAGACCTTGCATGAGATGGATCTCCTATGTTTGACAGAGCTCTAATTTGCATCTTTTTCTCCTATGAATAAAAAAACCCCAAAGCGTATACAATTGTTCCCCTGCTTCATTCACTGAGCCTTGTCAAAAGTGAGCTCTACTCAAGCAATAACTGCAGCAAACTTATACTTTATACCCATCATTCATATTTTCATATTCAAGACATACTGACTGCATGCTCCCTGCACCCTTCTCACGGTATGTAAAATTCAAAGCTTACCCATCTTCCCAGAAGAATAACTGAAAGCACTTATTTTTTCCTTTTCCCATCTCCTTTCTTAAACAGGAAGACAGTACATGTAAAAAGATAAAAATTAAAAAAAACCCACCAGAACTAGTGAATCTATTAAGGTATGACTGAGGCTATATAAACCAAAGGTTTAGGCAAAAGGTAAAGCTTTCTGATTACTTTAAGACAGGGACAGAGAACTGGGGAAGAAATAGGAGAAGGATGACTTGAGTTGTCTTGGTGAAAATGTGCATTATCTTCCTCCTCCTCAGACCTGTTGGAATTCATGCCAATGGTCACAAAGCTTGACTGTGACAAACATTCAAAGGCATTGCTGAAGAGTGAGAAAATAGTTATGCCTGGAAATTAATGGAAAAGTCAGTCACCCCTAGTCATATATTGAAAATCTGACAGCAGACAATGAGCAGGCTTTGGGCAACACAAAGCAAGAGGTATGGACATCAGACTTCCTGGAATTTAAATAAGGTTACTGAATAATACATGTTTATTTTAGACATCATTCTTAATTTGTGTGACTCAAACTCTTTTGTTCCATTCCCTGCCCTAAACTGCTACAGAAGCCAGGAGCATCTCTCGGAAGCATGGGTGGCTTTTCATGATGTGTCAAGCACATGGGGAGTACTGGAAAGGTGCTTTGCTTCACATAGCAGCTAATGCTATGCAGAGGGTAAATGGAAATGAACAAATGAGCAGTAGACAAAGAATAACAACCAGCATCTTGGCTCCCTTCACAGGCACTGAAGACACAAAGGGATTTTTAATAAAGTTAAGGGTGCCCTAAATAAAAAATTTCATTCATCTTACTGGTAAATGTTGACATTGCTGTTTTCCTTGAGGCGGTTTGGGTGTCTTAGAGGTGACTGCTTCTCTTTTGTGGTTGAGATTTGCAAATGAACTGCTTCAAAAACCTCCAGTATATTTGTGACGGAATTCAGAAAAGGGCTCCTGGATTCTGAAGAGTGAAAGCAGAGGAGAAAATAAATGAAAAGATGCATTTCTAATTAAAATTCTAATCACTGACAAGGTGTATGTATTTTAACAATTATGTTGTGTGGAAAGGAAAATGTGTTGCCATTCTCCATCACTACAGAAATGCTGAAATCCACCTGTTCACCCTCATAGCTCTTTGTGACCATAGAAATCATAAAATGTTGCCTCTATATTTCTATAGCAAAAAGGCATTTTGCACTGTGCAGTGAAGTGTGAACAATATTTACTTCTGGATTTGTATATACAGAGTAAGGAGCTACATGTTTGCAATAGTTCATTTGCCTTAACATGTCTGAAATGTGAAACTCGTGAATTATGCATATCACTGGTGCCAGCAGTCTTAAAAAGTGATTAAAATTCTGAAGTTTATGTCTCTGGAAACATGTGTGTCTCCACAAGACCTGCAGAAGAGGCTTAAATCTAAAGATGATTTCAGGAGATCAGATCTACTGGATTAAATGGTTCTGCACCAAATTCAGCTATGACATAAACAATGCAAATCTTTTTTTGCTTTACACCTGCTTATTCCACAGCTCTGTTCACTTCTCAGTGCTTAAGATGCTTGAGAACGAATTTGCATTTACACAAAGTGATGCTCCTTGCAATTTTAGTGTCTTATTTTCATGAATCGAAACACAACAGACATCTTGATACCTAATTGGAATAATTTACTCTTTCGCGTATCTTCATGACAGAGGTTAAAAACTTACGTGCTTTCCATAGATATCTTAGACATTAGACACAATCCTCCTAATGATTTCCTTAGGTCTTTCTTGCTGGCATTCTTGAATCTCAATATAAAAGTAGCTTTGATTTTTTACTTTCTACCTAGAGCCATGGCAAAAAGAAGGGCTTATAGGATTTAAAGAGTAAAAATAATTTAGTACATACCAGCTCAGTTTTGTGCTAAGAAGGATGATACCATTCCATAGGTCCCAGTCCATCTTGTCCATACAGAAGTTACAGTGTATACTCCATGAGTGCTTATTCATCTAGAAGTCAAAAACATCAAACTTTTCAGAGTATCAATCCAGATAAACACATTCGGTTTTAAACACTTATGGACTTGCTTTATAAAACAGAATAATGTGTTAGAAATGTGACAGAGTAAGTTATCTAATTATACAGCTACCACACATAGCATGGGAGAGGATGGAAATTTCTATATTACCCTCTTTGAGTTCATACCAACTTACTAAGTCTAATGTTATCTTTTTATTATCTTACTTTCTTGATGGAGGTTAGGCCATATTTACCAAAAAAGAGGGCATTAGAGGAGGCAACTAATTCATGATCCATCCACCTTTCAAGCAGGTTTACCTCTGAGCCATCGAGATGGAGGTGTGAATGATATACTCTGCTTTTTTGTTCAGGTAGGAACAGTGACACCAAGTCTGCTCTGTAGTAAAAAAGCATAACTCCATGCAATCAAGTCCTTGATGTTTTGAATCCAAGAATAGTGGAGAAGAAGGTGGTACAAGGGTCCTGAGCACTGACTGTTGGAGCTTCAGTATTTCTGACATACAGAAACACTACCAGCACAGCTGGCACTTGCAATCATCTCACATTGAGGACATGCCCAGGGAAGTTCAGAGCTGTACTGACTGCCTCATGCTCTCAACGGCTTAATATGATCCCTAGCTCTTGATTCATGCTGACTCTATAAAGATACACACTTCTCCTTTTTAGTGGCCAAGATATTTCCTGGAAAAACTTACATTCAATGTTCAGAACAGGTCCTTCCTGTCTGGAAACCTACTTTTTAGTCAGAGTCCACAGAGGTGGCAAAAGCTACTTTAAAACACCTCTGTGATGTCTCATCTGGAGATGCACTAGGTCTTTTCTGGTTGATTTGGAAACAGCAAAGAGAGAACCAACCTGAAATTACATCAGAAGGAATAAAATTCTCCAGGGACTATTCTGCTGACAAATCTGTTTGGAAATACTGCAAATTCTGGCTGTGTCCCATCACCCTCCAAATGCTAAAAAGAGCAGATGTCCTAAAGTGGCTAAGGAGCATGATGACTCCCCTATACCACAGGATCACCAGATGTCCTCTCCAGGCAGCTTAAAGATTGCTTCTCAGTGCCGGGCCAGAGGAAAGGTCTGGCATGGCTTTAGAAATTATTTTCCTCATAAGTGTATCCTGTGGTTTTTCTTTGCTCCAAACCCAGAGTCCTGTTTGAAAATAGAGTCTTTAAAATATACAGGCAGAGATGAGTGTGCAGCCTCCCTTTATTTCAACAATTTCCAGGGCTGGTCCTTCTGCAAAGCCAACAAATTTGGTCCCTAAACTGGAGGGATCCAGTTTTCTCTTGGCTGTCTGACCCAAAAGTCATTGATTCTAGCTAAAAGCTCAAAGACTTTGGAAGAAGACAGACAACAATACCTTTCAGCAACACAGTACTGGAAAAAGAAAATATTACCCACTCATCTTCTCCCAGATTCATTTGGAATGGATTTAACAACAAGGGGTGATATTCCTTTGTCAAAACAAGCCTTTTGTTAAGCCTTTAACAGGCGCTTTAGGGATTCTGGCAAAGTGCTAACATTTTGTACAGTTTATCTGGAAAAGAAACCTACATTTTATCAGATGATGCTATAAACTGAGATGAGAAACCAACTTACTCTTGATTTTTCTTTTAGTTTCCTGATTCAAGAAAATAAGGAATCTGCACATGTGATGAAGGGAATCTAAACAGAGAAAAATGCTTGGAGATTTAAATCAGTGTGAGAAAAAAGTTTTAAATATACATAGTGAAATACATGTCTATATGCACACCAGAATTTTTTTAGTTATATACACATCTTACAACGTTTACACACATTTCTGCATGCAAGATTCACACACATGCCTTACAACAAAGTTCAAAGAGACATGGGACAGCATCCCATGCTGACTGCTGAAGCAGGAAGAGGCTGGAGGCTAAAACTCCCCACGGTTCCCCAGGAAGCCGCCATACCACGGCGTTTTTAAAGCACACTGTGCGCAGAAAACCAAGCTACAGAGACTTACAACTTCGGAGGGGAAATCGGTTTATGGTAGAGACAAGCACAGCCAGCATGATCCCTGCCGCCTCATTCAGGTCCTTCTGGATCCTCAGGTCCATGCTGTGCTGTGGCAGGACCATGTGGCAATGCTTTCAAGCCAATATTTTTTCCGGTGTCCATTTCCTCAGAAACAGTGAAAAACGGCTACTGCGCTGGAACACAACAATCCCCAAAGTGAAAAAAAAAACAACTTAAAAAAAAAAGGGTATTTCATACAAGCAGGAAATTCCAATTGGCTTGGCGCAAGGGACCCAGTGACACTAATGGGAGCACTACCTCCACTGTATGAGTGCAGCAAAGGAGTGGCTTGTCAGGGCCTGAAATCTTTATAGTGGACCAGGGTAACAAAGTTTTCAATGTTAGCTTAAAAACCTACAGACTCACTTTGCATTCAGTTAAAGTAAAATGTACTTGCAAATATGGTTCTGATGCACAAGATCATCACAGGAACAGTATGACTGATAATGATTTTTTTTTTTTAATTCATCAGATATATTATTGGTGCAATAACAGAGTAAGACTTATAAATAACCCATAGCTTAATTTCTGCATAAGATATCAAGGAGGTCAAAGTAATACTTTTTTCTTCCCTGTGACTGGAGTTTGGATAAGCATCTGAATGAAAGAAAAACTTCCCAGCAATCAAGATGCTCTTTTTTCTTTTACTATACTTGATCATCCCAAGAAGGGATACACACAAAAAAAAGCCTTAAAGTACTTGTCACTTTGAAATTTTCCAGTGTTTTAATTGAGTTCCACAGTCTGACCAAATTTGTCAAACTTTCCCTTTGAAAATAAGGCAGGCTTAACCTTCAAGGCAGTTTCCCTAGGGCATTAACACTGCTCTGACCGAAAGTTGTATTAAGTAGCTAAGTAAGACTAGGTGGGCTTCACATCCTTTTGAAGTTGGTGGAAAGAATCCTATGCTCTTCAGTGGGCTTTGAGTCAAACTCATAATTCTAAATTTAGGTTCATTTATAATTGTCCCTTTTCCTCCACTAACTGCTCCATAATTAGCTTATTTTTCTTTTTTTTTTTTTTAAATCAGAAGACACAGAGAGAAGTATTATATCCTTCTCATGCATATTCATGCTTAGTCCAGGAAAAACACCTTTTTACCACCCTTTGGATAAGACTATGTATTTTCACTAGAAGAATGAGAAAAAGACTGGAGGAAAACAAAAGTTGAAATAAAGCTGCAGAGAGGACTCACTAGCTGATGTGAAAGGAGAGGACATAGACTGAGACAAAACAGATAAGATGAAAGAGAACAGAAATGGTGGCATCAAGAAAAATAGGTCAAAATTCAGAATCTCATTTCCTTGGTTGGAACATTGTCGAAGTCAACAGTCATGCAGGAGGTTTAAATTAGCTTAAACAAGGATGGAATCTAACTAAGATTGAGGCTGGGACTCTAAACAGTTAGTCTAGCCCTAAACTGTGTCTTCTGAGGGGTTTTAAGAACTAATCCCTCTTGGTTTGGACAGTCCTTATTCAGGAGTCAGAGCTGAGCCAAGAGCTCGGGAACTGGTGAACTCTGCAGAATCTAGTGGGAACAATTTTGTGGGAATGGCTGCTATTCTCGGAGCTTTGCTTTCTTAACAAATGTTCTCTTTTAAGAATAATACTTGAAAAGGACCGATGTCCTAAGAGAAATTGACATTAGAAAGCTGATCTTTAGTTTTTCTTTGATGCAACTTTAAAGGTGAGATCTGCATTTCACAATGTGAGGACAATAGTCCCACGCAGGTGGCAATGTGATTTGGCAACCCAAAGCTGCATATCGAGACCTTTGTTCTTGGAGACAGATGCATCATTACACCCAGTGTGCTGTAGGGGGAAACAACTGAAATGGGTTTGGCATATAAGAGGTAAGAAAGCCCAAGTAACTGGAGATTCCATAGATAAACCTACATTGTCTACAAAGGGAAAGCCTTTGGCATGCTAGATAATATTTGAGATTAATTAGCAGTTTGTTTAATAAAGCTGCAGCCAGACATCTTTAATCCAAACACCTTTGTAGAACACATATATATGCAGAGCTGTGGGCAATTACCAAAAGTATTATTCCATAATAAGAAAACAAAACTCATTTATGAAATAATATACATGTGTTAATACATGAAAACAAAGAATAATATACAATTACATATAACATAAAAATAACTGTACGAGCCAGACACTTTTGACAAGATCTCCTGGACACTTAAAAAGCACAATAAACATCTGTTTTATATCTGAGTGCCAAACCTTAAAAAAAAAGCACACTCTTGTTAAAAGTCCAGCTCCTTACTTTAACTAAATTACCAGGTGTTTATAAAATATCATTCTCTTGTGAAGCTACAGTAAACAGGAGAGATACAAAACCCAGTAAATTGAGAATGCAGGCTTCAGCTGTCAGGATGTCATTGGTAAGCTTCAAGCTGCTGTGTTGGTATGCACTGGTGCAGTGACCTAATTATACTGACCATTTGAAGGAAAAGTGAATGAGTTTAGGAGAACAAGTAGAATTTCCAAACAACTCATGTTTAAACAAAGGAAAAAAAGGACAATGGAAAAGGAAACAAAGAGGAGATTGAGTTGAGGGTGTCTTATGATCTTTACTGGAACGTACTAGAATAAATGCTCTGGGCTGTAAAATAACACCATTCGGCACACAACGGATTAAACTCAATCAGAACATCTTTTCTGATCATCTGATTACATATGAGCAGTGTTTGTGATTACGTTTCTTTCTTTTTGGCAGAAAACACCAAAACATAACACGGCATTTCTCCATAACATGGAAAACCTTGTCTCGCTTGTATATATGTACATATACATATATCAAATTAGACAGTCTTCTGTATAAATTAGCAATGAAAAAAATGTAGAAATTTCATAAAGAAAGCTAAGGAAATATATGTTGCTAGGAACAATAAGAAGGCTTTTCATTTTCTTAAAATTGCTGGATTGATTAAATCTACAGTGCTATTAGTATTGTAGATAAGACAGAAATAATATATACTGTATATAGACACATGCAGACACACACACACACTCTACTGTTTAGCATTTGAAGAGAAAAAAGATGATACATGCATATGTCACAATGATAATAAACTCCCTTGCATCACATTGCCCAGGAAGTCACTGTTAAAAACCTTTTATTAGAGATGAATATTTTTATATCAAAGAGCCCATGCAGTATAAATCCAAAGGTTGCCAGAGAACAGTAGAAATATGCAACGTTGCCAAAAGCCAAAGAGAGGAAGCAGAATGATCCCAGTAATTACAGGTCAGTTAGTCTGGCATTAGGCCCAAGCGAAGTAATGGAAAAGCTGATAAGGGATTCAATTAGTATAAAATTAAAGGATGACAGTATAATTGGTGCCAGTCAAGACACTTTTATGGAAAAATAAGCCTTGTCAAACAATTTGATGAAGGTAACTACACAGATGTAACACTTGTATAAGACATTTAACTTAGTACCTCTCTACAGCCTGATTAAAGCGTTAGCACTGAGTAAAGAAGTTCATGGGGACAGTGGAGAAGGAGGGTAATACCTGCATGTGGTAGCAACTGCCAGTTTCCTGCCTGATATTGCTCTTGCTAAATGTGTGGAGTCAGGCTTACCATTCTCAGGTGAAGCAAGCAGGAAAGGAGACCAGAAACAGCCTGTCACCAGAGGACCGCAGCAAGAAACAGGAATGGAATCCTGAAGGCAGTGGCAAAACCTCACTAACTTCAATAGGGATAGTTTTTCATATAAGGTTTGTAAAGAAACCAAACCCTAGGAAACTTCTGCAGAGTTCATCTTCAAGTAGAACGTATTATGAGGCACGTACTTAAAATTTGGATGGAGATCAGAGTGTCCTAAAACATGAAGTTCAGTCCAGAGTAATGGACAGGTTCAGCTCCATTACAGACACAGTGTTTGGGGGATTTGTGGCAAAATATATAGACTGATTCCTTAAAGTTACAACAGGAGATTGGAATCCTAGTGCATTCCAAGTCCTACTGAACAACTAAGTCTAGTCCCAACAGATTTTGTGTACGTACATCACAACACAGATGCTTTCATGTCTCAAGTCTCTTGGGAACACTATATGTTTTGTCTGCTTTGTTTCTTAATGATTTGCAAACTTTTAAAACTTGGCTGTGTTGCCACTTTGCTTGTGGGTTCAAGAAAAGACAAGAATCCATAAACCTTTGATCCACATGCTAGAAGTGTAATAGGAATAAAAGAAAAGAAACGAAAACACAGTGCTGTCAACAGGAAGATATAATGGTTGGTTTGTATGAATGGGGATAATTAGTTCCAAGAAATGTGATATGGGAATTGTTTTGCATTTTTTTCTTTATGGAAAATATATTTCTCTGTAAGAAGAATTTTTATGTGAAGTATTTTAGACAATATTTTATATCAAATTAAATCACAAAGATACCTTTTCTGGTCTCACCGCAGAGCAAAGAAAGGATGTTGGGTTTCATGGTTAGCTGTGGGAAAGAAAATTTAAAAAAATATCATTAATGGTTTTATTAGCCATAGGTTTAATACTCTAAGAGATTAATAGATCTCTTAATAACCACACTTCTAAGTGTCACATGTCAGAAAGTACGGGCTATGATTTTTGTATATCTCACTATAAGGAATTCAGCCTGCCAACAAGAGAAACAAAAAAGTCGTGCTCAGAGGCATCTCTATTTGAATGGAGAAGTTTAGGCAGCAGAACATGCTGCTGTGCAGCAAACAGCTGCTTAACTGGCTGGTCCAGCTGAAGGGGCAGTAAGTGCCTACCTGAGAGTGGCAATTTTCCTTCACCTCATCTAGATGTCTTGGAATTTAATCCTAAATAAAAGCTGGGCTTCTGGTCCAAGCCAGTTGTCTTGGCTCCCTCTATAGTTGAAGGAAAGAAATAGGCACTTCTGGATGGTAATTAATCTCATTAATACCAGCTGCCTATCTTTGCTGGAGGGACACGTCTTGATCCCTGATATCTATAGAAGGCGCCCGGATGAGCAGCTTAGACTGGAACTCAAACCTTCGACAGTCAACACCAGGTGAGATGAATTATGACGAGTGGTACAACTGATACATATATCTAAAGCCAAAGTACAACTGTGCCCATTAATTTAGTCACGTGGGTCAGGTTTCAAGACTCCAGATAAGCACTTGAGATTTGAATCAAGCTTTATAAATATCCATTTCATATTTGAGTCAAATGTAGCTATAAACTGAAATGTGAGAACCTTATACATATATTGGAGAGAAGTGTTATGAAAATCACTAGCTGAGAGGGCAAAACGATGGGGGTGCTTTATAGCTTCCCCTTGACTCAAGGGAGGCAGTGGGGCGAGGCTGCAGTTTGCATTTTGCCTACAGCCCTCTCCAAGAAAAATGGGAGGAAGGTTGTTCTCAGCTGCTCGGCTTCGGTACAGGGTTTGTGCAAACTATAATTTGAAAGTAATTGTGGTAATTGCTGTAACTACAAAAGTTAACACACACAAGCTTAATTTTGTTCACATAAAGCTGTGCCAGTAATGGCACCATTCATCATTTTCTGTTAAAACAGTAACAGGTGTTAATCTCCACCCAGCCATGGGTGCAACGCGAGTGAGCAATAAGCAAAGTGCCAAAAAAGAAAAAACACCGTCAAAGCTCTCTCTCACAGAAAAACAATTTCTAGTAATATCTTTGTAATTGGACTCAACTGAAGAGTGAAGATTTATTTGACTTTTCAGTGACGGGGATTGTTAATGAACCCAATTTTTCTCTTCCACCCTGATTAGCTTTCTGTAGGAAGATCCATTTTAGCTCTGTACAATGTAGTTTGGAGTAATAGACACCCAGCTGCTGTAATCTTGTCAGTCCTCCGACTTACAGAAAAGTAATCTTTTTTATTTGTTTTTTTCTTTTTTGACAGGCTGCTGAACTATTACCAGGTTTTCAAACATAATGGAAAACAGTGCAGAGTAGAATTTAAAAAGGACTTTAACAGCAATTTTGCTATTTTTCTAGTTTTAACAGAAGCCTTATAAGATTTTTAAATGCCTTACACATCCTGTCCTCCCAGGCACATAACCTGTCCTTCCCGGGTCCTGGACGTTACTGGTGAGGTACCTTGGCACTGTATTGTTGGGTCTTCTGCTCACTGCCATGCAATTTTACCTGCCAGAGCAAGAAGATAGCCAAAATCTGTGTGTTTTGGCTGTGTATAAACTAGTACGTTCAGTGGCCCTCAATTTGTCTACGTGGCTCATTTTAAGCGTGTAACAGAGCATTTCCCATTAAGCGTATACACAACCAGGGTGGTGTGCTGCACAGATGGTTCACCCCATGTGTCTGAGCGAGTCCAAAAGGTAACGCCAGGTGCATCTGCGTGGTTTTGCCTAAGCACAAAACTCGCGTTTGTGCTGCCCAATGCCCAGACTTTTGGTACCGAAGGCATACTTCTAACTGTGCACAGCCAAGAGCCATTTTGGTTCAGAATGAAGCCCGAGATCCTGATCTTGCCTGTCCCGCGGCACACACTGCAGTAGCCTTTGGGAAAGAACAAAGTGAGGGGCCTGCCCTGCCTCCTGCTTCAGGCCGTGAAGGTACTTACAGCCCTGTCTGGAGAAGCTGAGTCGGGTGAATCCAAGCACGATACACACTGTTGGAAAGACGAGGTGAAATGCTGGAAAGGGTTTTGTTGGCAGGAAGAAGCCTCAGGGTGCAGCGGATGAGTCAGCTTTTGCGTAGCTTCATGCTTCTGAGAATCTGGTCCTAGAAGACATGGTGAAAAAAAAGAAAAGAGCTTGATACGAAAGACCAAAACAATCTTCCATAAACCATTCATGATAAGTCAATCTCAAAGTACTTCACAATGGAAGACCTCTCTCCCTTTTACAAAAGGGGAAAATGAGACAAAGAGAAAGGATATGAATATAGTACATAACATTGACTAAATCCTTCAAATTTGAAAAGAATTTCCTACTAATCTTGACGTTGTGCTTTCTAAACAGGATCAGAAATCAGAACTTCCAACTCAACGGCTATTTTAGAGTCAAAAATAAATTATTGCAGGGCATAAAAATCAGCTGAAACGTTAATATTGATATGAGACTGAAAGCTGCAAGACGTTGAGTTTACAGCCACTGAATGTTCTATTTTGCCTGTTCTTGATCATTGTATTATGTTACAATGTTAAACAGACGTAATTAATAATATAGTATAAAAATAAAATACGATTAATTAAAATGATGAAACATTTCTTATTGTAGCATATTTCTTATTAAAAAGAAAGAAACAGCGTTGGTTTTTCTCTATGAAAATTATTGTTTATATAAGCACATTTCTGCAAAACATTTCAACTCTGAAATACTGATTTTTTTCATAGAAAAGGGTTCAGTTTAAACTTTGTCTTAGCTCTTGTGTTGATATTATATTGGGTGAGTTTTGTGCTGTGGAATTACTGTCATGTCCAGTGACATCAGCACAGACCATGTCATTAATTTAGGGGTTCACCGCTCAACCACATGTTTGGCTTTCTGGGTTGAAGGGTTGGAGAAATTTATTCATGTTGCTAACATAGGATGAATGGAGATTTAGGCTGTCAAAGCATAAGCGCTGTTTGGAAAAGATGTGCTATTTACATTACACACAGAACTATCTGATATACAGAGATATGAATGAATTACTGTGTGTACATCTGATATAAATACATGACGTTTAAATATTGTGTGCTTCATATGTGCCTGTCAAAATGAGATCTTCTAAGACCAAATTTTGGGTAACAAACGTACACAAATACTGTAACAAAACAGAACAGGTTTTGTCCTAAATTGCAAAAGGAAGAGGAGCTACAATTTAACTGAAACTGCTGAAGGTCAAACTAAGCCACATATTTGCTATCAACAACTTCAGTGTCTGCAGACCCACGTAGTGATGCAGAAGCAGAAGGGAGAAGTGCAGCCGGCTCAAGCACAGCTGGGACCTCCCCGGGAACCTGCCAAAACTGCCCTGACACGCACAAAGCTCCCAGTGCTGGAGAGGACCGGGAACACAGGGCTAAAAGTTGGCAGTTACCTATCAGCAAATGAGTTAGGGATGTACAATATCTAAGCATATAATTACATTTGCTTAATTCCCAAAATACAGACTGCTGGTGCACACAGCTCTCTCAGACAATCAGGAAGGAATTGTGCGGACTTTCTAACTGGAGGATAAAAAAGCTGACATAGTCACAATGATGACATTCGAAAAAAATCAAAAATATGGAACATAATTTGGGGGAAGACTGATGGAAACATAAGAAAGAAAAAGTGTTGAGGTGGAAATACATTTTTTGAGTACAGGTGAATTAATAAATCCAATTCTCTCAATTTGTATGAGTGCATGGCTCCTAGTCATACCTGGGCAGCGTCTTCAACACAACCAGGGATACGTTTTGACATATTATTAGCAATGCACCTATCAACATACAAAATATAAGTCCTATGTGTTTCAAATACCAAGACTTATATGTATTTATTGAGAAAATGAGCCAGTTTTAAAATATCAGTGAGGAACAACCTCTGCATAGCATTGCCTCTGGCGTGAAGTGATGTAGCTCCTTCGGTTTCAGTGAAGCCATGCCTGTGCGGAGCAGCTGGCATGTCTGATCTTCACGCATGATCTCCCCTTGATTTCGTTGGATTTGGGATCAGCTGCAGAGAGCACATGTATTTGGATAATGGATCTGGCTCATTTGCAATTTCAGGCTTTGAGAAAGACCAGCAGCCAAGCAGCACACCCGCAAACTTCAGCAGGAAATGAAACTTTTTGCAACAGAGAGGAAAAAAATGTGCACGGGTTATGTTTATATGAATATAATTAGATGTCGTAGATATTCCTTCACCTCTCTGGCTGATCCTTACAGATTAATCAATGAGTGAAAGCCTTCCCAAGTGATCCTGGGTTTGTCTGTTTTTTTTTTTTTCTTTCAAATTAATTTATTTATATTTAAAAAGACCTCTGAACTGTAAAATCAAACCACATCTTTCTTTAATCATAGATCTTATTTAAAACCTGTTATCAATACTGGAGATTTTAAAAGAAGAACTAAAAAAAGATTTCTTGCTCTGTTTGAGAAAATCATTAAATGCAAAAAATGTAAATCACAGAGATGACCTTAGTGCTGACAAACGGACAAAACCCAGGAAATTTAAATGTAAATTCCACATTCCTTGTCAAGAAAAGAAACCGAAAATAAAGATAATAAGAAGGGGTCATTGCCCATTTTTTCACAATACTCTGTTATTACCATTTGTAAGGTAGGGAAAGGGTGCATTTAGAGTGGTAGCATACTCTGATATGCACTCAACTTTCAGCTTCATAATTATTTTTAATAAAAGAGTTTAAAAATACCTGTAATTTCAGCTGTTTATTTCACTATTCGCATATTTTATCTTATGCCTTTGAACTGCTGAATTTATTCTGCTATTTTTTTTTTTTAAATAAATTTCTATGCACAGGTACATTAAATGAAAGAAATTATGTGTGGGATGTGAGCTCTCATTATACAAAATGTTTCTATCCCTCTGGCTTTAGAGATAACTTTCCAAACATAAATTGCTTCAGTAATTGGTTTTCCTGAATGTATTACATATTATTGCATAAATTTGTGGGGAACATTTATTGTCTGAAACACAGAAAACTTATACAGAGAGTCATAGGATAAACAGAACTGTTTAATCCAACTTAAAAAACCCCAACACTACAACATTTTTTTATAATTATGAATCTTTTTTACTTGCATATGTTTTAATACTGTCCTTGTTTTGTATGTCTCGTTAAGTCCTCTTTAAATTAAAAAGAATTAAGCATAAATTGCATATTTTTTTATGCTGTTGTGGCTTTGCTCTTCAAACAGGGTAGTTTTCATTCAGGAACTACAACAGTACTGACTGTCCTTTATGTGTCTTAGGACATAAATACAACTTCATTTCTCCTTTTACTATTTGCGTTTCTTCAGAGGATCTGAAACTCATAAAATACAATAAAATTTCCTGTATTTCACTCTGATTAATTTTCAAATGATTGATTATGGAATGCCCATGCTGTAGACATGGAAATCGATTTTTTCTTTTAATTTTGATCTCTGCACCGTTGGTTTTGACTGAGTGAATTTAAAAACTCAGGCAGCTGCGTGCCATGTGGCTGCCCACGGGGCAGCAGTGAGCTGCAGAGCCCCACGTGGAACTTTGCTCTACCTCAGTGCTGCACAACAAAGAAATCAATAAACTGAGATAGATAGAATTTAAGACAATTTGGTGCTATGAAGGAAGAGGAGGTCACTAGAGAAAGAAGTTTGGGATGAGAAAATGGAATAATATTGAGGACCCTTGTTTAACCTTTTTGAGTCAAATGGTGACCCCGTAAAAATCCATGGTAGCTCTTCCACAGCCTTGTGTGGGGCCTGGATTTCATCTTCTGCAGCCATGAATACCCTACAGCAAATATTTTTGTCTGGGAGGAGAGAAAAGGAAAATACAATGTTAGTATTTGTAGCACACACCGTGAATGGATTAATGGTATTTAATCCTTCAGAATAGAAAATAATACTGTATTTTTATTTTTTAAAATACTACAATCATGTGCAGCTAAGGCGTTTCTTTCTTTCTTTTTTTTTTTTTTTAAAAATATTGCATAATGACATCATTTAATGATGCGTCACTTCTCAGGGATTTTGTGCAGAATCTTAATGTTTACACTAACAACATAATTTAAGAAAGTATCTTATGTAAAGCCTTGAATCTCCTAGGGTCTAGGAATGAAATGTAATGCTAATTTGATTTAGTAATTTGTTCTCTCTCCCCAGAAACACACAATTACTGCTTTTGAAAGACTTTTTTCTTTTTCCATCACGCCAGGACTAAATTGAAAGTTGAGTCGGCAGCAAAGGCCAGGCTGGGAACGTAGCAGCCCTCTGCTACTCAGCCCCTTACCAGCCAGAACATACAGTCCCAGGAGATTTATTTCTGTAAACAGAATGTTCATTATCTCTCTTTTTTTTTTTTCCTTTTTTTTTTTCTTTCAAAAAATGGAAACAAAATAAGTCTTCTTGAAACTCCATAATAATAATCTAAATGTGAAATGTGAGCTGAAAATAACATGTGCCTCTGTGTGTCTAGAAGAGAGAGAGCTTATAGCTGTGTCTGTTTGCAGGAGACAAGGGGGAAGTTGTGTGTGTATGTACAGTAGTGTAGAAATAGTTCATCAAATGAGTGGTTTCCCGTCCTGACCTGTAGATTTTCTTTCTTCCATGAAAGGAAATGGAGACAATTGATCTGACTTCCATCAGCACATAAAAGAGATTGTGGGCAATTTGTTTTCTGCAGGGCTACTTAAATATATGATGATGTAGCAGGCAGAAAAGATCATCCACAAATTCTGCAGCAATCACAGATACATGGTAGGCACACCCAGGGGACTGATGCATTCTGTCATTTGCAAAGTATGACTTTCTTTTCTTTCTCTCTCCCTCTTTCTTCTCCTTTAAGGATACATGAGGTCCCTCCAGGTTCTGCAGTCTGGGTTTGATTAAATAATTACAAACTTCAAGCAGCAGATCTATCATTTACATTCCTGAACATGCCAACATATGCCTTTTGTGGGGATGCCAACCAATACCAAAGCTTCTCTCATTATTGTCATTGAAAATACAGTGGTTCAATGTTTGTGCTATTTCATGGATTTTGGCGATATAATGTTGCCCAGCAATTTGGTGTCAGTGCCAACAACACTAAAGAACTTCATAATAAATCCTTTCTATATTTACTCAGTCCACCACTGTGTCACTGAAATTAGCATTTTACAATCTCATGCTCCAAAGCACCTATTTTCTCTCTTGTAACTCCATACTATTATGAATCCTAACAGAAAATCCATCAAAGCATGGTTTACTTCAGCTTTTCTGTGTAACGATTGCCGTCAGTCATGTTTGTTTTCTGAAAGGATGCGGAGCTTGTAGCTTCGTGCTAAATGATAGTAAAGATAAACCAAGCTAACAAACAAGAAAGAGTGTTTAATTTAGAGATGTTGCAAAGGTATTGGCTTAAAATACCACTTCATGCAAGCTAAAGTACTGAAGACAAAATTTATAAACAAAGATACCACAATGACCAGATCCTGCTCTGAGGTCCAGATGGGCCAATTCTGCTCATATGAGTGACAGGCAGAGTGAAGAGAGAGGGTTTGACTCCACTGAATGAAAATATCATGCTAATGGAAGGAAATAATAATCAGTGCAGGGGCTTTAACAAAGGACTCTTCTCGGGGATACTCCAGCCAACTCTTTCCCGAAACCGTGGGACCATTGGAGCTCAAATACTGTTTTGTCTGGGTAATCCAGCCCTTTACTTAAAATGATGTGGAAGAGAATAAAACAGTGCCTTTGGCATTGAAATCCTCTTATTGCCATTCCTGTGAACCCTGAGTTTGCTGTCCTGCCCAGGTGGTTGAGATGGGGCTAAATTCCACTCGTTTGTGACCTTACCAGTGGATGGTGCCACTGTGGGGTCTGCCCACTGGGAAAAGGAATAGGTATGGCTCGAGCAGGGGAGCAGCTGCTATTAAACAGATTGAAGGGAAAATGAGAAGGAAGGATTTTCTAGGAAAAGGAACAACATCTTTGATAGAAAAGAGAGAGAGCAGAGGGACATAGTTCTTGTTTTTGCAGAGGAGAAAGTGAAAGCAATGCTTTCTGCAAAGAGGAGGATCACTGGAAAAGAGGAAGACTGTGAAGAGACACACTGATGAACCCACACTAGTTTTATGTGTTTCTTGCCGAAATAGGAATTTTTCAACTAATAGGAAGAGCATCATCGCTTTCCTTTCATAACCCCCAAAAAGCTGAAAAGATTTTGCTGAATGTTCTGGCATAGAGCAAGTCCACCAACAAAACCCCTCATCCCCCAGAATGGAGTATTTTGGAAATGTGCATGTGTGTGCGTGTGGAGTCACGGGGCTGGGAAGGAAACTGCTTTGTAATCTTAGCCCTCGTGGCAAAAGCCGCTCCCACAGCGCCCTGTGATGTGGGTGCACGCAAGCTGAGTTACAAGCTTGTACAGGCACAGCTGATCGTTATGAAAATCTCACGGCAGAGAAGTCATTTAAACCATCCTGTCGTGCCCCCTTGCAGTGGTACGAGTGCCCCGGTTGCACCAGTGAGAGCGTCAGGGCCACCGCATAGACTCACGAGGAGAAGACACGCTTTGTAGGGTCAGTTTGAGCATTTTCATTGATCCCAGTGCATTTTGAATAACAAGGATAGTTGCAAGGGCAATAAGATACTGCATGGCTAGAAAGACTAACTGATTTATAAAATAAAAGTAAGTGTTATTTGGCTCAGCAGCTTACAGTGCCTACAGACCCTCCTTCTGAGAGTGTGAGACCCGCGGGATTTGCAGCAGGGTATCAGCCACCAGAGGACACTCTTATTTCTCCTGGAAAACAGTGCTCTGGGCAGCACAGAAACACAAACAGGAGACTAAGCCTAGGGGCTCTTAAAGCCAAAAAACAACCTGATCTTCAGGTCAGACCAAGATCAATTTTGTAAACAACTTACAGAGCAGAATCTACATTTTGCTTTTCACGAGACAGGATTTTCTTACATTGGGTTGTACACCCTTGGACTACGCCACCTATTAAGCTGTTTACTTAAGCGTGATAATGAGACAGACACATTGGATTACATGAAGAAAATGTTTCAGCTGGTTGAATTGTTAGGGCAGTAACCTGGCTTTCTCTCTGTTTTGGAGTTTTGTCATATTCCTGCAACAGTAGTGTTTTCATGATTTTGTTTTAAGCTCCCAGAGGTGATGGAAAGGGGTGGAAAACATTAATAAACACAGAAAACAAAAATGTTTGTGCAATTCTGCCTGCATAGATAGCTGTCTGTGTATGTAGTTTAACGACATGCCAAATGTCAAATACATGCATTAGGGGAAAACATGGGAGCAGGTATATAAAAGCGCCCAGTTTATGCCTCTGCTGGGGCCTCTTCCCCTGGTAGAGGCATTCAAACTTCCAGAAGCTCTGGGAAGCCAGCGTATAAAAGAATAAAATGACATGAAAAAGAATCCGAACAACAAAACCCACCCTGTTTTTCTGTTTCTGATTTGTCCACTCTAGATGTATTGTTCAAATTCTTTCCTGGTTTAAATCTGTTGAGTTCAGTGTGTCAGTGCTAGAATTTGCATGGAAAGGCATTTTTGCTACCGTTAGAAAACACATCTATCTCTGGAATAAAGAAATCTCTTTAGGCATGACACACTATCGCGGCTATATTGTGCTTACAAAAGGATGTGTCGGCTCCTTCCTGTCGGCACCGAGGACACAGGTACACAAAGGCAAAACAGGGGCTCGTGCATCTAGTTAGAAGTAACGCGGGTGAACGGGCTGGCATGGCTTCCAGCTCATCACAACGACTCCTCTGAACTAAGCAAGGAGCCTACACATTTTATGAGTTTAAACAGTAAGCAGAGAATGATCCCTAATTCTCTCGACTTGTGGTGTGACCAGAAACCACCTCCTTTTCTGCTTCTGATTTTCCTCAGTAGTAAGGAAAACTGAGCTACAAGAACAATATTTCACCAACAATTTCTTTCAAAAGTATTCTAATAAAAACATCCTGCAACTAGCATTCAAGTACTTCCTTTTCTAAGTTCTTTTTTTTTGTTCTCAGTTTTAAGATGGTGGTTTAAATCGGTGTTTTTAATCTTAAAGAGCACAAAACAGAGTAAAATTATTGCCAAAAATAATAAAAAAAAAGTTTTTCCGTCTCACTTATGATTAAATTAGTAGTTCAATTACTTACTGAAGTTATAGTAGTCCTTCCCTCAAATTTTCCATTAAATGACAAGGAAAACATCTATTCTGGGCTTTTAAAAAATCTGAATATAAGCAAGAGGAAAAAAAATATATGGGAAACTTCTCAGAGCCTCCGAGATACTAGGCAATACAGCAGATATCAACATTGTTTTAATTTATTTTGTCTGCTTCCATCTGTGCAAACTGCTCTGTTGGTTTGTTGCGATGCTTGAATTGTTATTTTATACCTCTATGTATGAAGGTCACTTACTCTACTTATGTTTTCACTTATGGGACCTCATTCGTTTCACAAACCACTACCGCTAGGATGATAGAAAAGTCTGTTGAAAGTTATGAAATCCCTATGATACAAAGGTGGCGGTGATTATTCTCACACTGGGACCACTGGGAGGAAATTTCCCTGGGCTCATTTTGGACATGGTGCTCCTGGATTGACATCTTTGGTAGATTAGCCGCAATACAGGTTGCGTTCTACCAAAAGACCTTAGTTAACAGTGTGCAAATACCCTTTTAAGTTATGGGATTTCTCTTTCCATCACGTTTGACAGTACTCAAGCGTTTCTATGTACTTCCATGCCCAGCAAAGCACTTTAGGTGTGCTAAAAAAAAAGAAGCAATGGCACCAACAGACATTATCTTCAGTCCATTTCAGGCTTTGGGAATTTGAGCTTTCTCATGCCATTCTCCACCACATAACATCCAGATGTCATGTTGTCACCGTGTGCCCCTAGCTTAGCACACTGCAATCCTGATATGGAGTCCACTCACATAGCTCAGTTATGCGACCCAAGCACAGCTGGGCAGAAGTGTGTTGCCCATTTCTTAACTACAATCCCTTAATATATCTATCTTCCCTAGTCTATCCATAATACTGATTACTACATGCTTATTTTCCATTTCTACAGCCTCCTGAATCCCTATGTTCATGCTGCCCTATCAAACATCGTACGACTTTCTGGTCTGATTCTCCAAGCCTCTTCCTCCAAGTTGCTCCTTTAGAAGCATAATCTCTAGACAGGCTCTAAGAAGTGAATTAGGCAACCGTTTTTGTAAAAATCCAGTCATCCTCTTATAACTGTCTGTGTCTTACCTTAGATATTCGTGAGCAGAAAATGAAGTATGTTCCTCTCCACTTGCATCCCTGTTCTTCGCCACGTTAGTCAGCTCACGTCTGAAAGTGGAGCGGAGATGCATTTCAGGCCCTCAACTCTCCCTTCCCGGTTATTCTCTTGAGCACTTTGTGCTCCACTGATGCTTTCTAAAAAAAAATTAAAAATAAATGCAAGATTAAACAGGACTTTTTTCCCTAGTGTCTAGCAAGAGAATGCTTTACACTAGGAATTACTTCTGCCATGATCTTCATTAAATAAATATTGCTGCAAGCAAAAAATTGCATTGTGCAAACCAAATAAAAACAAAACAAGCCCATTCAATCCCTTAGAGTTCTTTCCACAATGTCTTCTCCAAAATCATATACTTACGCTTCAAGAAAGTATTGCAAAAATTCTGGTCTTCTGGTTGGGTGGGGTCTTCACTGGTGCTGTGCCAGGCCATACGTACGGGATTCTGCCGTGCTTGCTGGGTTTTTTATCAGGTAAAGAGAAGAAAAAGTACGTGGAAGGTGAGAGCAAATGGCATCCTACAAAATAATCAAACTCTTTTCTGTCATTAACCTTCCTAAAAAAGACAACTAGGTATAAGAACAAGGCAGCAGTAATTGAAATAAAGCACAAAATATCAATGATTAAATACTTCGTAAGAATTATGCAAGGATGTACACAATCTCAGAAATATTTGGCGACTTGGTCCTCTGATGGATGCAGTACACACTATTTGCGAGGCTAAGTGGAGAAAAAATACAAGTTGTGTTGCAATTCACTGATTTGTGGGAATACATCTGTTTTATTACTTTGTGGCATATTTCCATTGATTTACCTTAAATATTAGTTATATACTTTTATCTTTCAAATACACCAGCTAGTACACCGGGATAGGTTACGGATTTGTCACTGTGTCACCTCAACCCTCTTTAAGGCACACAGAGCTGCAATAAAGTGGTAGGCATGGATTCCCTCACCATGTGGCTCTGGAAAATGTTTTCTTCTGGGCCCACTTAGTCCAATGGAAGAGTCTACTACCTTCAAGTACTCGTGGTCACTTGGATGTTAGCGCTTGCTGTACACTTTAACAAGGGCTTTCTAACCTGCTTCTACCTGGTTGGCATGAACTTTCAAAGGCCTACTACA
The DNA here is from genome assembly GCA_013400135.1 of Rhinoptilus africanus. Lineage (NCBI taxonomy): Eukaryota > Metazoa > Chordata > Aves > Charadriiformes > Glareolidae > Rhinoptilus > Rhinoptilus africanus. The sequence continues at coordinate 223,283 of VXBO01002856.1, forward strand.
TAAACTGTTTCAATGCATCTGACTTGTTTTAGGGCTATAAGAACTGTAAGGCTGAAACAGTACATTAGCTCTTAAAATCCAGTCACCTGAGACTGCAGCAGTAAGTGTCTTGCACAGAACAGCCTGGAGAGTATTTGTCTACACAGCCCATCCACCGTGACCTGCAGAGGTTTCTCAACACCCACTAGAAAACTCAAGAAGTAAGGTAAAAACCAAAAATTACAACCAACGTCATTAAGAAAGCCGGTGATCAGTGACATCACCAAAAACCTATCTCCCCATGACAGCAGAGAGTTTATTAAGTGCATACCCAGAATCTTTTTAGAAATGGCTTGCATACCACGTCACAGAAGAGCTATTTTTCAAACAAAGCACAGCTCCCAAATGCACAGCCTTGCCAGCCTGGCGTGGAGGGGAAAATTTCCCCCTAACTCCAAATGGGGAGGCTGGTTTATGCCCCAGCTCAAGGCAGCACTCAGGCTCTGGGGAGCTGCCTGTGCCTGACTTGCTTGCTGGCAGTGACCAATCCCCCCAGAACTACAGGGTACAGCCAGCAAAACTCAAAACATTTCTGAGAAGCCTCATAACTCATGGTCACCGCAGGTGACCAGTGTAAGCACTGGATGCCCGTGACCTTGGAGGCAAGCAGCCTGCATTGCAAACACGCTTCAGCAAGAAGGAGCTGACACCTGACCCTGCACCAGCCCGATGGAGGAGGAGGAGGCAGCGCCCTCCGACAGGCAGGCGTGTAGGTAGGCAGGGCCGAAACACAGCCTGTTCCAGTAATTTGGGATGACAGGGGAGACATCGCAGGTTATTACATCTAGCGCACATTGGAGCTTTGTTTTGTCTAACTCATGCGCTATTCTGGGGGCTCAGTGCTCTCATCCCAAACTCTGGGAGGAAGCATGGGGGGTGAAGAAAAGGTAGCAAAAAGGAACAAAACCACTACTATACTCACACCAGCCCAACACAGAAACTAGGCCACATTTGGGACTGATTTAGAAAACTATTTGGCAGCATCTGTGGAAAATGGAAGATCAAATGACACCTTTCTCTAATCTAAGTAATTTCTACAAGTTAAATGTGAAGCACCCCAATCAGCCAGAGTGATAACCGCTCTGCTGCTGAGCTCATATTGACACTGTTCGATGCTTACGCATGTGGTTGTATACATCCATAGCTAATGTTTGTCAGTTGGTAGGGCCTCAAAAATTTCACACTGGATATGAAAATCCTGTTCAGAAAATGTGAGCCTATAGTAATAGATGGGCTATTTCAGTTACATCTGGAGGTCCATTAGTCTTAGTCCATGGCATCACTCTCTCCCACTAAGCACATGAAAAATAATTGTGTTAGAAAAGGGATACCAGACTTGATACCTGAGTTAGAGGCAAAGCATTGCTAAGATTTTGGTAGGACTGAGCAGAAGAATGTCAATGGAAGAGAGGTCCTTGGGACCGTTCCTTGAAGTCCATTTCTTCACTCTCGTTGTGTTGACTGAGTGAATAGTCGCAGAGACAGTCGTTCTGATATTGAAGGAACACAGGACAGAGAGCTATTACTGTCCCAATACAGGACAGTGCTTTACCCTGTGTGTTTTTATTAGAGCTGTGAGAGTTTAAGAAAAGAGCCCTGTAATGTGCATGTCCCCCTGGTGAGTTTATGCATGCTCTCACAGCTCTAATAAAAACATACGATGAAGGTAAATTAGGGCAGACGACTGCTTCTGTCAACACTGAGCAAACAGCATCTTTAAGGTTTATGTGTGACTTAGAATTCAAGAATGCAGACGTTGTTTTTCATTGATGGGCTTGTTAAAGAAAATACTTTGATAGTTCCAGAGGAAAAAAGAAATTATATAGAAATGTGAAGAGATTAAAGCAAAGAAAGAACCTTGACATCAGACGGGAGCTTGTTTGATTAGGTCACCCTATAGACTAGAAATAATTAAAAATAAAGAAGACAGATGGAGGATGTCAGGTGCTTAAAACAACATCTCGAGTCTACCAGTGCTTGTGTTTGTGCGAGCCAAGACTTCAGGCTTCACAGATGTCGAACGTGTCTTTTGGCCGAGGATCTCAGGAGAATGGGGAGAGGCACCAGAATGTGGTGTGAGCAAAAGGGAGATTGTGCAAGTCTGACAGCAATGAAGAACATTTTTTGCTATTAACAAGCAGAGAAGGAGCTTTCCCATCCCTGTTCTGGGGCAGGCAGGCAAGCTTGCCTCTAGTCTGGTTCCCTGTCTTTTGCTCCTCACCTGCTGCTGATTGCTCAGTCTGCCTTTGAATTAATGAAGTGGGTATTTGCCTTAAGGAGCAACTTGTGGGAGTCCCAGGGGAACTGCTCCCGCCTGCCTGGTGGCTGCAGCGGCAATGCCAGCAGCCTGGCAGGTGGTGGCAGATCAAAAAGAAAAACTCCCACAGAGTTTCTGGGGATTTCCTCACTAATATGTTGATACATACATTAGTTGACTGACTGACACTGCCTAAATATTTGTCCTTTACTGCTATGTTTGGCCATGATTTTATAGCAACTTTGGTGGTTTGTGACTTAGCCCACTTTATGCATGAGCTCCTTTGACTTTTGCTTGCTGCCCGTCTGCTAATCACCGCTGCAGGATTAGAAGGGTTGACATCAGGCCATTTCACCTGAGTTTTCTCTTTCTTGGTGAGAAATTAAGGAGTTTTCGACTCCCACCTAAGTGCTGCAGTCAATAATGGAACATTAATGTACTTTGACAGAAACTAAGGAAGTCTATACTCATATATTTACCTTGCACAACACTCTATATTAGTCCAGAAGCAGGAAGGAGTTCTCGGTGTCTGGACATCTCTCCAGAAGGAATTTGTGTGTTTGCTTAGTTCCCACGGAATGGGGAAGCCTGGAAATGGCACAGATAAGCTACTCTTTCCCAGCCAGCACCAGGTTCAGCTGCAGCCAGGGCCCAGGGTTGCTCCATAAAAGACCAAAACAGACCAAGACTGTTAGAGGGAAACAAACCAGAAATATCCTACCTTTTCACTGTAGTCACTGGGAGGCTTGATGCTTAACCAGGAGAGACAAACAGGTAGCATGACTCTTCAGGTGATCCTGGAAATACACTTTATTTCAGTATCTTCCCCAATCTGACACTACTTAGAACAGATACCACTTGTCCTACTATATAAAATGAAATAGGTAACTTCCTTTTTTTGAAAAAAAGTCAACTCGATAGGATCATGCATGGTATTTAACCGCAGTGATAAATACATATGGTTTAGGAATTCAATTATGTTTAAGTTCTTCTCTAATAAAGCTAGAACAGCTGGCTGCCAGATCCTTGGAGTGTTTCAACTTTGTCAGGAGCATCCAGCATATTTTAAAACCATCTCTTGACCCTACAGAGGAGGTCAATGTTTCTCCTGGCAGCCCACTAGTTATTTTTTAAGTGTCTTGATTTTTTTCTGTGGCGTAATGCAATTTTACTCATTATCACTACAGATGTCAGACCAAGACTAGCAAGATTACAGCAGTAGCTGGAGCATATGGTTGAATCATATGAATAATAATCATAAATCCTTTTTGACATTGGCCCATTATTACATCCTGATCATGTCCCCTTGGAATCTCTTGTTTGGTGTAATGTTTAAGTCATTATAAGGTATCTCTAGAGGCCTAGATTTATAGAGATCTCTATTGGAGAAACACAGTATTAGCAGTATGTTTATACAAACATAAAACACATGAATATTATACACCAGTACATCTACATGTAATGTTTATGGAGACCTACAGGAAAAGCAATTAATGATTGGTAGTCACTAAAATAAATGTTTCTGATGACATCTTAAGATCACCATGTAAGTCAGGATGACAGACACGTTGCCTGAACTGACATTGTTAAAAAAAGAAAACAAAGTATACGCATATAAAGAAAAGCGAAAAGAGACAATCTTTACAGTTTAAAATGGTAACATTTTTCTAGCTTTTACATTTTATTTTGGAAGAAAGAAGGATGGAACAAGTTGTGAAGGCAGCAATAAAAGTAAGGTTTTTCAAATCTCACTGAAAAACTTTTGCTCTTTTCAAAAGGATTTTACAATTAGAGGCTAGCCATTTCTTGGCCATCTGCAGCAGGCATAGCGATGGGTCACAAAATCCCTGGGTATGAGAAGTCCAAATTATGGGGACCTTTTGATGCAGATTTGAATAATGATGTTCACTCCCTGTATCTCTAATGACCTGACACAATATGCTAAATCAAAACTCTCAGGGTTTTAAAACCCACTCAATCTAAGTATCAAAATTACCAAACTGAAGTCACAGTAGAGTGACAAATCCTGAGCAGCTTTCCCAGGGGTGAATTTTTGTGGCAGGAGCCCATGCCACAACTACAATGAAAAGAGGCTCATTTAAGACTAGTGTTAGAGCAGCCTCCATCAAATCCCCCCTCAGATGTAACAGGGATACCCTAAAATTGAGCCTTTTGGATTAAGAAAGGATCTACGCTGAGATACCATGTAATGGGCAGTCCAAATATTTCCAGGCTAAAGCCAACACAAATATGTTAACTGAGCATCATTAGTTAGCATCATTGACTAAAATGTGTTGAAAATTACTTCATTTCTGGTAAAGGATATTTCCTCAATCATGGCAGATTTCTTTTTACTGATGCCCACAACCCAGCTCTTCCTTCTGTATTTGAAAATCCACGTTAGCTGCTGAGCCAGTCTCCCTCGATGTCCGGGACGGTACACAGCTGTACCAGACAGCACTTGGAGGTACACCCACTATTTGTTCTCCCTCCCATTGTCTCTCTCCCTTCCCTTTTTCCCCTGCTCTTCTGCTGCTGTTCTGTTTTTAAAGAAGAGGGATGTTTACAGCAAATTTTTACTGTTCAAAAACTATTCAGCTTCATTTTGCGGCGACTCCCCATTTTTCCACTTAAGCCACTAATGCTGGCGTACCAGCAGGCAGCGGAGCACTCATCTACTTTAGGCTGTGCCTCAAGCGCCTCTTACACCAACTTTTCATGAGACACCAGTGGGTAAAACCTCAGCTGGTTCCCAGCACAGGTGTGCACTGCCTGCACTCAGCACCCGCCGGCATCAGTCCTGCACAGCCCAGGGGGAAAAGAACCGCACAAACAGGTTTCATCCCTCTTGCAGATGAAGCCTGGCAAGATGGTGGCCTCCCCACTGGAAGAGGTAGCCTGCATCTTGATTCGAAAGGGTTTTCTTTGGAAATGACCGCTTTTTTTTTTTTT
>VXBO01002856.1:228558-289862 GCA_013400135.1 Rhinoptilus africanus
TCCAACTACAAAAGTGATAAACAGAGTAAAATGAATCTAACCACCAAAATACAATAAAAGACCGTCTCCGGGGCTGACCAGCTGTCCTGACCTTAACTGAGAGATAAACCAACTTGGTACAGCTGTGATCACTAAACACGCCAAGGCAAAGAGCTGAATGCTTGAAATGGTACTACATATTTGTGTTGAATAAAACAGCCCAGCTCTTCAATTAAGTGCAAGAGTGTTGTGGGTTTTTCCCATTCTTTTCTTTTTTTTCTTTTTTTTCTTTTAAAGAAAATAGTTATTATTGGGAACTGATTCCCAAGAGTCAGAGTGCTCCATTTTTGTTTCTTGCAAATAAGTGAAATATTTTGGTATTTGCCAATTAACAGGGCTTTTGAAACTGCTTCCTATTTGGAGAAATGAAGCAGATTGCAATACACAGAAGTTATCCAAGAGGATACTTTAGACAGATGCACCAGAGATGACATCTCTCTTGTCATCAGTAAAAATGATACAGAGCATATTGCCGAGTTATTCAGCAATTTCCAAAGAATCCTCTTTAATGCACAATAAGAAACAGATCTCAGTTGTCTTTTCATGGATGTCAGACTTAAACAAAAACACAGAATGCACTTGCAACCATTGGTGTGAAAGGGTACTTTCAAGTGCAGGCCTATTAACTGAAACATTCTGCTATAAGATATCAAAAGGCTGCCTATTTGCCACAAACTGCGCAAAGTTATACTCATTTTTCTTAGTGGCAGTAAGTGGTTTTAATGCAAGTAATGGAATTTAAAACCAGAAAGTCCTTATTACAATTCAGAGTGCCCTTTGTCCTTTGATAATGAACACCATATTAGTATCTTGAAGAAAAACCAAAACCTTAAAATAGGGCATGTTGTTTCAGCATTTTGAACTAAGTGACCAAAACTTTACTACTGGAATTTGATTGCATTTAATTGCATATAGACAAAAATCTAAAAACAAGTTCCAAATTCTCTGTTTTGCCAGCAATAAGAATAAAATGAAGATGGACTAACATAAAATAAATTAGAAAAACATGTCAGAAAGGGATAACCTTTGTAAAAAAAAAAAGCCATGTGTGATATTTGGTATAAGGCAATCCTTATTTGCTGTGCGGGAAAAAGACAAGAAAGGAAAGGAGGAAAATGCAAGGGCAGGCAAAACATGAAATGCATCTCAAGAGGCTGCTGTAACCAAATGTATTGCAATTTTAATTACTCTTACCATAAAACTCACTCGATTGAAAAATGAAAGTAAAATCTTGAACTTTAAAAATATTTCAGCTGCAAATGCACAACAGGTAAAATTGATTATCATATTAAACCAGAATGGTATTTATTTATACAGCGTGTATAGTGTTTAAAAAAACCCAAAAAAACATTTGCATCTAAAACATAATGTGAAGGTTTAAAGCATGTTTCCCAAGTAAACAGGCTCTGTGATACAGAAAAGGATAACAAATTGTCCTTCCCAACAATGAATAAGGATTACTCCTGAGATCAGAAATTTCAGTAAATTTCAGAAATACTTGCAATTCATTTAGACCAGATATGTGTGGACCTATCTCCATATATACATGTGGCTTATGAGATTTCAGTAAAATATTCTTTCTCCATAAAAATGCTTCATAAAATCTCAGAAGTCTGGATGAAGGTTTTCTGAGAAAAATATTCTGAAATGAACACATTTTCACAGGGATTTTTTTTTAACCTATGAATGCTTAGAAATGTAATTTATAACCTAAATTTTTCACACAGAGATTTGTATCTTGTCTTCATTTTTAGTTTGTGGCCGATCAGTAGAAGTACCTGGTGTACAAAACTATTGATGCCTAACATGACACAAAGTAATTGTTATCGCTTGCTCCTACTTATCATGGACTGGAAGAGGCTGCACAAGTATTAAAAGTGAAAAGAAAGACATGAACCTGAATTTCACTAATCTCTTCAGAAACCTTCGGACTACATTTAAGGTGGTCACAAAAGAAGATAAAGAGGGGCAAATCCATTACCTGATGCTGTGGACTTCTTAAAAGTAGTTCAAAGACTTCAGAGCTGTTGTAGTCTCTTTAACTTTTCCAGCACAGCTCTGGAGAGTTGAGGTCCCTCATTAACCTCTTGGCATCGCTCTGCTCTGGACCATACAGACACAGCAGTCACCACGGAGTTTCTTCTGGTGATGTAAAGTGCTGTCAGGGGTGGTTAAGATATACCCACTGTGAATGAAAAGAAGAGATTTTCAATCAGATGAGCCCTTCTCCTTGATTAGGAATGAACAGACCATATTAACGATACTATCCGATTACTATTATTGAAATAAGACAAATTAGTGAGGAAAAAAAAATGGTTTATAACAACAAATACATTGCAAAATTATAAATATATCTAAAGATTGAGAACACATTTCACAATTCTAGAACAAAAATGCTGTGAAAACACCTTTTTCCCAGGATTTTGATTTTGTGTAGAATTTCAACAATGCCTTGTTCTTATTTCAGATTGAGTTAATATTTGTTAAGAATTGGGCACTGTGAATACTAAGCAATTTTTTAAAAAACCTGCGAACTGTGAATACTGATTAGCTTAAGAAATGGAAAACGTGAATAGTGACCAACTCAAACGAGTTTTGGCTGAAAAGTCTGAGGTAGGATTATTCTTGAAAATATATTCACCTTTATTTTGTCTACTCCACTTATAAATCAGACAAGTAGAAGTCTATTCAGTCCATCTATTTCCAGATTATTGCAGTGTTGCATCATCTCACCAAATGGGGAAACTTCCCCTCACTTTATTCCTTACTGCTCTCCTGATTGAAATCAGGAGAGCAGCAAAACGCTGTCTACCAAAGGCTGCCAGAGGGGCACAGAAGGATTGGGATGAAGCTGAAGTCCCAGTGCAGCACACAAAAGCTCCTCACAGGGAGCTTTGCCACTGTTTTCTGAAGGACTGAAGTTATGAAGGAGAAACAGTATGATTTTGGGAACCAAATCCCACATAGTTGTGATGAAGTCTCATTTGAATGCTCCCTGGATTGTATTTAAGTCTCCCCAAAGCAATACCCTGCTGTGGAAGGTGGCAGAGTTAAGGTGAGCAACCATCACGGTTCCCTCAGGTTATCAGTGTGACATTGCCCTGCTTGACTGACAGGAGTTAAATCAAAGGAGGCTGCTGAGGCAGAGACTAAATGAACACACACATATACACCCCAAAATGGTGGGGAAAAAAAAAAGAAAAAAGAAAGAAAACAAGCAAGAACTTGGAGGGTCCAAGGTAAGAGGGGTTGGGCTTCCACTTCCCAGGAGGTTCACCCATCAGAGAGCAGAGACTTTGCACGAGAGGTGGATTGAAACCTTCTGCCTCGAAGGGAGGAGAGCAGTGGCAGAGGTGCAAGCAAGTCGAAGGGGACCCCAGGGAAGAGCAGGCAGGAGGTGCAGGCAGCAAGGCAGCTCTCCACAGCCAAAGGAGATGCCTGGGACCACCAGCCTGCACCAGGTGGAGGTCCCAGCTTAGAATCAAAACAGGAGAAAGGACTCCCTTTCCTGTAACGCTCCTGCCCCTGGCAGGCAGGTACCACTAGACACTCTCTCTAAGTCACTCTAACCAGTTGCTACCATGGTTGTCAGAAGAAACACTGCTTGGAGGTGAACCTTTTGCATAAATGCGAACAGTAAATTATGGGTGACAATCTGGAAAAAATGGACATAAGAGTAAGGAGCAAGAAGCCAAAGCTATTGCATCAGCTATAACCCCAGCAATGAGAAGAGAATTGGATGCAGCTTGCCATGTAATGCCCAAAGCTGTTATATATTTAAGGAAATGATATTTACTGGAAGATAACATTCTTCTACCACCATCTGGATTACTGAAAGTAACATGTAAGTCTCTAAAGATTTACAATTAAGTGATAAAGCAATGTTTTTCCATGAATTAAAGGGTGTCTTTGATTCTCCTAGCAATATGATGCCATCTTACCGTGACGAGATTTTTTAAGTGCTCGTATAATTTTCATTATTATTCTTAATGGAGGATGCATACAAGCTCTCTGAGAAGAGCACAGTATGTATAAGCAATGGACAGCATATTGCCTGTAGGAACTAATATTTCTTTAATAGCAGTTGAAATATTTATTGCTAATCAGCTATATATGGCTTTATACTAACTTGAAAGACAAGCCAACTTTGTACAGCCACCACTAAAGGTACGAGACAGCTTTCCTGTCATCAGCAAAATGATATACAGCAAACTATTGAATAATTCCACTAGAAATGCTCAGAGATCACCTTTGCAAAATATGAAACAGAACCCTGAGTCTTTCTTTGATGTTAAGATTTTACAGAGCAACAATAATGCACTCTGGATGAAGAAGGACATCGCTTTGATAAAATATATGATATTCAGCCCTACATACCTTTTTAGCCATGTAACACTGCATTCTCTTTACAAGACTATTTTTTTTTAGTACTATAGACACTTCAGAAGAGTAAAAATGTGATGTGTAATAAAGCTGTGACACACAGAAGAGTAGTAAAAGACTAGTCTATATTTCCTGGCCCCAGCCAACTGACAGGGTTAAAAAGGTTAATACCCTGACACAGGACACCAGCGGCTACCGTTATATGGGGAAATCTTTTATTTTTTATGTTACTTGTCATAAGAAAAGGCAAAGAATATCTTAAAGCTCTTTAAATCAAGCCAAGCATCCTCAAACAAACAACTCAAAAAAGGTCCAGATCTAATGGAATTATTATTTATTTTTCTGTGCAGTTTAGAGCTCAGTGTTGCTTGAAAATAATCTAAAACTACTATAAGATATTCTCATACATTATGCGTGATGGTAACAACATGATTGGACTTCTTAATTTCTTTTTATGGACTTTCAGATAGTGGATTTGTTTTCATGCACACACCGTTTAAGGAATATGATTGCTTGCATATTCGATTTTTTACTTTTTAATTAAAGAAAAAGTTGAAAATAATTTAAAAATTCTTAAGAAGCCCAGATTTAAATTAATAATAAATAATAAAAATAAACACTGATTTGTATTTATGGTCCTAACTTCCATTTAATTCCATGGGATTTAGGTGCAAGAATAATTTCAAATTTCTCAAAGAGACTTACATCTACTTAAGCATAAAACCTGCAAATTATTTGCACAGAAAGAAGCTTTATAACTTTCTCTTTTTTCCACATTATATAATAATAGCTTTGTGTAAAGTTTGAAAGGTGCTAGCTACTAAAATTTGCTATTTGTATGGAATATTCAGTGTAATTTTCATTGGAAGTTATAAGCATTTGGCTTCAGAGACACAGCATTTACAAGGATTCCTTTTCAAAGAGAAATTCCAGCCATTGGTCTGGTAACGATATAGCCTTTATCTCAAAAAAACAGACTAAGAATATTTATGCTTGAGGAAAAGACCTGCCTGTGTAAAAGAATGTTCAGCTTTTCTGTATTCACATTTATAGGATCTCTTGCAAAATACTCTGGAATATATTATTGGAGCTGGAAATAGAGCCATCAGAGCTGAGCTTGCTTAACCCCTCCTCGCTGCAGAAACATCATTTACTATTAAATCCATCCACAGAGTTCTAGAAAAGGCTTTTTAAAGTGTTGTGGTGGTGGTTTTTTGTTTGTTTTGGTTGGTTGGTTTTGTTCTTTTTTTTGTTTTTAATCGGTCTTAAGACATCTGCATTATCTGAAGAAAAACATGTACAGTTGGACAGTATTTTATAGAAGGTATTTTTAACTTCTCCTTCAGGCTTCTATTTACAAGGGAAAATCTTTTGTATCTCATATGCTAAGATGATTTGAATTTGTAATGCATGTTCTTGCACATGTATTTAAGTGCAAACCTTGACATTGTGACTGAGATCACTGTTACGTGAGTAACAACAGGTTGTGCCATACACAAATCCTCCATGCAATGCCTCCAGAGGGCTATATGGGTATCTATACATCACCTAACCCTGCTCCCGCACTATCACCCTTACCAGAGACACTCATGGCAAGGAGGATAACTACCCCTCCAGTAGTTTACTATTCCTGAGCTACATTCTTTCTTTCTCCATTAATAAAGCAAGAATTGCCGATCATTATTTTATCCTTAATCAGGTTTACATAAGGGATTGGGAGGAAAATTCTCTAAGGAGTAAAATGATGAGGAATCCAAAAACAACCCCAGCCCATCAGGGTTACACTCAAAAGCCAGCTGAGGGGAGGGGGGCACCGCAGGGACCCACAAGTGGCTCCGCAGCAGCGAGCTGCCCTCTGCGGGGACCGCCTGCACCCATGGGGGACACTCGGCCACTGCAGGGACCCACGGGGACAGTCGTCATCCCCCCCCTCCCCCGAGTGCCACTGGCCGCAGCGGGTCCCGCAGAGGGACCCTGCCGGGGGGAGGCTGCGCCCGGCGCTGAGCGGCCGCGGGGGCGGCAGGGCCCCGTTTGCACCGCGTTTTATCGGGGTCGAGGGACCCGCCAGATTCAGCTGCTCAGGGCCCATGGCAGAGATAATCCCTAGGCCAAATAAGCGACCACGGCTCATTGAGATTTGACAATGCAGCATTATTCACTTTAAGTCGAAATTATAAACACGGTGTATTTATTCTGACTTGTATCGTTAGCACAGTTCAAGATACTGAGGGTCCTGGGAGCAGCTTCTGTGTGACTGAGCTAACTATAGTACAGCCCTTGTTAATGATGCATAAACCAGCCTGAAAAAAAAAAAAATCAAGAACTGCTGAAACCATGAACTGACACTCCAGCCAAGCCAAATATTTTCTGGTATATGTAGCTACATCGTTCCTCTAATTTTTTTTTTTTTTTTAATATGTATTTTTTTTTCTGTTCTGCATCTCTGTATTTCTGCAGGTCACCCAGCTCTAAGGCTGGTTTCCATTTTATGAGACGAGATACAGCAGGTTAGGTAAGAAGGCATCTGTTGTGCTCTCTGCCAGACACTTTCTTCCTTTTCTTGCTGTTAATATTTGATTTGTCTTTGCCTGTCTCTCTTCGATCTAATTTTAAAATCACAGGCAGTGTAAATCCAAGGTTGGGTGGCTGTACTATGGAAAAATATGGATTTTTTTTTTAAGTTCACTTACTTTTGATGATAGTCATTCAAGAAAAATGTATTTCAAGTAACAGGCTATTTTAATCAAATATTATTTTGTCTGGTTTTACTAGATGCAATCAGCAAGGAATATAATGTATGTAAAACACATTCGCTTAAATAAAAGCAGCAGTAAATACTAACTGAAACTACATCTAGCAACAATGACTCAAAGTTTCCTCTAGCACCATGAGGATCTTATTTCCCAGGTCAATACATTTTGCATCTCTTGGGCCTGAGAGAAGCTATTTTGTAAACACGTTGTGGATGTGAGAGGAAATGGTGCTTCTGCAGCCTTGCAAGCATGAACCTGACCTGTGGGGAGAAGAGGACAACAGTCTCCTCTCCCAGAGACAGATTTTGGATATTCCAGCTACCTGGTTTTGCCCAGTCAATTTAAATCAAAATGATCAAAATAGAGAGGAACTAGAGAAAAGGGGAGTGGAACACACCAGGCCTGGTGGAAATGGCAAAACTTCTGCATTAGTGGAAGGGGAGATATAAAAGTAGAAAACTGTAAAAAGGGTTAAAAAGCCAGATACCCCGCACTTGATGGAGTTTGGCACAGCAAAGGAGGAGTGACAGGCAGAGCTCCTTTTACAGCTCTTTTCCATTTGATAACAGTTAAAAATAATCCTTGTAAATTTTACAGTAAGTTGTATTCAGGCGAGAATCCCCAGCTCATTACCAGTGCCTCTGGAATTAGTCACTGCCACAGCAAATTAGCAAGGGAAGGCGAGATGGTGACTTACCCCGGCGGCGCAGCGCTCGCCACCCCACGCAGCACGGGGGAGCAGGACCGGCGCGAGGAGCTCCAGGGTTGGGAGAGTAAGGAGCCGATTCCAGAAACCGATTTTTTACTATGTCGAAGTGACCCTGCGTGTATGTATTTAAGAGTCAGGGGAGCCAAAGCAAGCAAATTGAAGAGTTAATGCGAAGCCAGACATGAAGTGAGCGGCAATGTAGCATTACAGCTACCCAGGCTCCCTGCAGATTATCGCCACACAGAGAAACTATGTCTTGTGGTTTCCTCACATGTTCTTTAGTGCACGATCAGGCTCCAAATGACTCCGGCTGCATGATGCCAAAAGCAAACCTTCTCGAATACACTGTGGCCTCCAAAAGGCTATCGGTGCCTAAGGAACTCACCAGCCTCGCACACGCACACGCTAATGCATGCTGGAAACAACAGCCCTTGAACGGTCTACAGATGGAAAGGCTCCCCCCAGGTTTCCATCACAGACCACCCCTCCCCAGGTTTCCTCAGCTTGAAAGTCCCGGGCTGGTGTGAGCCCAGCTCATCCTGCTTGTGGTGGAGGAGAAGAAATATTGCACTGGGTGACATGTGCTTTCCATCCTCTTTCTCCCAGCATTTCTGGCATCTTCAGCAACACATCACACTGTTACACCATGGAGCGGGGAAGAAAGTTGTAACAATTTTTATCCCACCAGGAAGGTTTCATATTGATCTTCCTTGTTTTATAGACTAGTTGCAATAAACCACAGTGGAGGAATATATACCATCAATACAGTGTAGGAAGAGCCCTTGCCTTTCGAGCAGGTAGGAGCTATAAGCCTCTTCGGTGGCAGCCGGCAGGTGTGGCCACCCACCCTCCTTCCAAATACTTGCCCAGAAGCATGCAAGGAATGCCCTTGCCAGCAGCCAGCAACAGCATCCGTGGGCTGCGGATCAGATCATTCCGTGAAGGTAAACACGGAGATTTCTCCAGCAGAAGGTGATGTTGCAACCGCTCCTCGGCATGCCCGCTGGCACACCACAGCTCCTGCCCATCCTCTCTGCCCATCCCCTTGGAACCGAGGCTCACTAAAACCCCAGTGATTTCCCTCATTTGGCAATAATTAAGTGTGTGGCTACAGATGGCTTATATTATCTGATAATTAGTTTCATTAAAAATGAAATTAATGGATTTGAAGGTTTCTTTCCTCCTCCTTTTCGTTAAAGATGCTCTCTTGGGAGAATATTGTGATTACACCTGCACTAGGGGACATGAGAATGAGGGGCGGGAGGAACAGAGAATGACAAAGAGGATGGAACATCCTTGGCTCTTTTTGGCAGTGGTACTGCTCCATTGCCTCAACAGGTCCTTGGCACCGACGATGTCTTCTGGGGATACAGTTGTTTAAAGCAAAATTGTGGTATTTATCCATCTCCCATACTGAGATAATTCTGCAAATCCACTCTTTTAAAAGAAAAGAAGAAAACAACAAAAAAAAGGCAAAATAAAAGCTCATTTGGTTTCAGAACTTCACAGCTCCCCAAGGCTCCATGCTTGACCTGCAGGATGCTACAGGATTCTTACGGATCTTTAATGTAAGTGCGAATTGGAATGTAAGCGAAAGATATTTCAGTGCTCAGAACCACGTCTCCAGGCAGGGTCATGCTGCCTGGGAGGGGAGCAGGAACCGGGACTGTACCAGCCTGGCTACCGCATAAAATGAGAAGGAAGATGAGGAGAGGCAGATTCCATAAACATATAACCTCTAATGTGCTGGGGCTGTTAGAAGAAATCCCATAGAAAAATTAAGAACTGTTATGAAACACTTCTGGATTCGGTACATACAGACTTCACTCACTGCTGTCCAATTGAAATGAGAAGAAAATTACTTCTGTAAAATTAACATGTAAAATAAAATTTTACAGTTTCTGTTGTATTAATGTTACTATAAAAACCAAGAAAGGCCAAATGCTCCTGACTTATCACCCATATAACTCCTAGCGTAGTGGAAAAAAATTCACCCTTGTATAAAGTTCTATGGCCTGCCAGCTGTAAGCCCTGCGTTTCGTGGGCAAGTACCATTCAAAGGTGTTATTTCTTTTTAATTATCGTGCCAAGAATAATATTTCTTCCATTATATACCATGCTCTTGCAGAGGGAAGGAAGAACTCTCTGTTACGTGTATATTTACCTTCTCACACATACTGAAGACGTTTAAGCTCAGCAAAATTCCTAGAAAAGTGCTTGGAAGGACATATATTCTGAAATCCATGGTTTGCTTCATGGTTTTTTACCAGGGAGGGACACACACCAGTGAGAGAATAAAGCATGTTGTAAAGGCACTACCTGCAAAATACAAATAGACGGTCATTCTTTGGAAACAAAACTAAGGGGAAGTTTAAAGAGGATTATGTACAAATTCCTGTGTAGAAATGGCATTTGTATGTATCAGAATTTAAAAAACCATCACAACTAGACCTTGGCTAGTTACCTATGTCTGATATTCTGTATGACGGCAAGCTTTTTTTTTTTGTGCAAGCTATTTCCAAGTTTAGCATTTTTTACAAATGCATTTACTTAAAAATCTCCTGTTAGCTAAATGAAACTACAACTCCACTTGGGGACTGCCAAAGAGCTGTTGGCAATGGGCAATATTTCAGATTAATTGTGTGCGATAATTACTGCCCACCTGAGCCCCATGCTATCGCTACCTTTGCAGATTAGAGAGTACCTAATTCAGATACGGTATCCAAGATAAACAGACATGGCATTACAGTGTACATATTGTGCCTGTACATATTTACAGCCTTTACTCTTCCTATCACTATGCCAACAAATGATAATAATTTTAAAATCCCTTTTATGAAAGTGTAAAGAAAGTAAGGTAAGCAGTTGCAAATACCAAAATAAGCGAATAGAACCATTCAATTGCTTTCTCAAGTAGTATTCACTCTGCCTTATTTAAAGTGTGTACTAAGAGAAAAATGCACTTTGACCAAAGTAATCCACACCAGAAACTACAGAATAAGCCATCCACAGAGTCCATTGAAAAGAGGAGTTGAGGCATAAAAACTACTAAAACAGTTACTGTAAAACAGCAGGAAAAAGAGAGAAAAGATGACTGTTGCTGAAGGATGGCTCCTACTGTGAGTGATGTCTCCTACCTTTTCCAATGGTTACTGAACCTGGCGGCATGTGACCCAGGGGGTCTCAGATCTGCTGGCTTCTGGGCTGGGTCTAGTGGCAATGTCACTGCTGCTCTGAGATGCCCCTTAGTGTATGACAATGGTTTTGAGGAAAGCATTGCTATTTAAAAGGGAAGATTTTAAACAGCATGTTAAGGGAAATCACATATTTCAACTCAGATTTCTTTTGCAAAGCTGCTGGGGGAACACATCAAACCTCCTCGTACGGGATCCAAAGATGCTTCGACAGCAGGAGGCTGTAACCCCGCTGTGTCTGTAACACTGCCCGTGCCATGCTGCAGATGTGATTCTGTACAGCCCAGAGAAAGCCGGCATGAGTTTGTCATCGGCTATGGGCAGATGCCCCTTGGGACAAGTGAATGTTAAGGCAATGGGTGACCCGCTGACAGTGCAAGGCCTACTGCAGGGTGGCTTTGAAAAGTAGCATCTTCAGTATCTGTCTGTGCTTCTGGGTATCGCTCGCTGCCAGGTGATGTAGCAGCGTCTCCACGAGCAGCAGTAGGACTCAGGGAGGTGAAGGCAGAAATGGAGGCGTGTACATCACTCAAGGACATTTATAGGTATGGAACAAGCACTAAGGCAGCTCCTGCCGTGCCCGTGTTAGCTGGCGCTGGGGAGCTGTGGTATTTCCTCAGAATATTCCTAATGGCTCCTGCTGCTCCAGGCAGCAGACATGTGGGATGTTAACTTGTCCACAAAGTGTTCTATTACTCTTAGGCAGCTGAATACTCCTGCACATGAATTTCCTTCCCAAAAGCCTGTTTCCGTCATATGTCCTCCTCCTAGGAGTAACTGATCACTCTGAAAATTATTCTTATTTTAATATTTAGAAAGATATACAGTTTTAACTAATCTATACTTCTGTTTGTGGTTTTTTTTCCCAGGCTTATTCAGGAAGCTCTGAAATAGCTAGGAGTTAAACATTTTACATCCTACTAAGATATGAAAACAGTACATCTTCCAGAGTACCCATAAAAGTAAGCAGAAATAAGAAGGATTTTAGTATTCTTTAGAAACATAATTTCTTATCATAACCTTATACATTTCAGCAGTCAACCAAACGGACTAGACAAAACAAGTGGCAACAATGTAAAATAAAAACACAGATTAGTAGCAGGAAACTACAGACTGACTATTCCATCTGAGATTGCGTGGGGAAGTCTTTGAAACTATTTTAAGTGACTCTTGCTTTTTTTATTTATGGGAAGTACTTGGATGTTGACACTGAAAACAAGTTTTGCAAATTCTCAAATACAGAATCTACAAGAGCAGTAAATAAAGAAAAATGTTGCAAGATTAGAATCAACAACAAATCCCCCAAACTTTTGATCTTTAACTTACATTGACTAATGGATGAGAAAGTGACTTTCAGTTTAGATAACAAGAGCCAGCTCTTTGGATCAAATAAATGCACAAAACAAAAACCAGAGCCCCGTCCCTAGCCCGCAAGAGACAACAATAAAACTCTACTGACTGCAAAGGAGAAGGAAAGAACCCTTGAAGTAGACAACAGCAGAAAAGCGAAGTCCTCTCAGATAATGAAAAAAACCCAGTAATTTGACTCCAAGGTTGCATTGTTGTCAAAATGCAGAGTATTGAGAGAAATGGGAACTGACAATATTGCCCGCAGAAAAATCACAATTGTTGTAATGGGGCTTAAGTAGCAAGAACAGAGTCAAATTGCCAAAAAGATATTCAATATAAACAATTCAATCACTCACTCAAAAATTCAGTCAGTCCACTCTGCAATTTTAAAACTAAACAGGGAATTAAGAGACTGGCCCACTTCAGCAGAGTGCTTGTATTAATCACATGGACAGTAATATGCACCGTACTTAGCTCTGCTTCTTTTTTCCAAGCAATTTTTTTTTTCCCCAGGAAAATAATCCTTAGTTGTCTTCTGCCTTTTTTCATTATATCTTTCTGTCATCAAAACCAGCATAGACTCATGGATTTCTAAGGCAAAAAAGAGCCATTACAACAATTTCCTTTATAGCTCTATAATACAGGCCATACCTATCATACAGTGGTCCATGCCTCTAGGACAGCACCTCTACATTGAACCCAAACACATCTTTTTGAAAGTTATCCAAATTTGATGGTAAAACTCACAGTGGTAGAAAACTTACCACATCCTTTGGTATTCTGTTCCAAATAGCAATTGTTACTATTCCATATGCATCATCCCTACATTTGCAAAGAATATTTATAAATAATACAAAAGGAATTCTATGTCTGTATTCTTGCATCTAAGACAAAATAAGGCCTGTTTATTGGCAGTAAGAGCACCTCTGTCTATTAGCATACTAAACTTGAGGTTACAAGTCTGAGAAACTTCTTCACAGAGATAAATGAACACCTGAGAAAACACGGGCTTGTTAAAAAATGAAGGTGTACGGCTCTACTACGTGGTCCTGTGCCAACAATATGAAAAAGCAACTCCCAGCACCTGCACATGCATGTATAAGTTTTGATTTTAAGAGATAAGTGAGGGCGCATGCCACCTATTAAAGTGCTGGAGAAAAGCTTTGATCCCATTGACATCTTATATATGTGTGTGCATATGTGTACCTATTATATATATTAAAAGGTATTTTAATCATTCATGTTGGAGCCTTTTTTAAGATGCCATTTTGTTTCCTCAAGATTTCTGTGTTTATCACTTAGTGATTCCGAGGATGACTGAGAAGTTGAGAAAGAGGAAAGGCCTACGGTTTGTAATTTTATATGCTTCATTGAGCAAAGCAGCTGGAATGAAATGCTTGCTCTATCGAAATCAGTGCCAAAACTTCCACCCATTTCAGCAGGGCCAGAATTTCAAACCCAAGTTAAAAGGTCAGCTTAGGTGCTGAAAGTTAAACATCTGCTTAAGCAGAAAAGAAAGTTCCCTCATTGTTGGCTCAGACGCATGGACAAGACAAGTCAAGACACAGCAGATGAGGCTAAATAGCAGGGTGAAGGTTTACTTGTCACTGTTAGAAATATAACTATAATGAACAATGTCCAGGTCCTGAATATATTGTTATTAGAAATACCAGAATCCCTAGATATTTATTTTGGAAACGTGAAGATTTATGTTAATTGAACCAATGGACCTGAAGATCTTCATTGCCTCCAGCAGACGCTTCACCTCCAAAGTTTCTGACCTGCTGCAGCCCGGTTCCTGGGAGAAGGAGAGTCCTGGGAGTCTCCAGGCAGAAGCCTGTCCCGAGAGCTGCACGGGACCTGTCTCCAGAGGCTCACAATAAACTGACTCCTTTTGCACTGTGGCATATTAAGCAGATACTCCTTCTATTTTAGCTTCCCTCTCATGCTAAGAAGATGAGAGGGAAGGTGGGAAGGTTTGTTTTTCACTAGTCTTGGCAAAACTGGCCTCTTTTAGCTCCTGCTACTACAGACGCCTAAACACTCAAAGCTCGATTGAGCATAACTCACCCTTTAATGGTGAGTGTGCTGGTCTCCACTGATCACTCTCACCCCAGCAACAAGCCAAACCCATTCCTTCAGTGAGTTATGACCTCTGAAACCACCTTCTTGCTTCATTCTCCAGTCAGTTCCTGCCCAGAACCTGCTGAGGAACAGGAACACAGTCATTTACCTGGGAATAACTCAGCCAGATGCCTCAGCTAGCACCAGAGAGCAGCAAAACTGTGCAACTCAGAAATGACTCCTAGGCAATCTCTTTGACTTACCTGTTAGTTGTGTGTCAGCCCTACACTACATTTCTAAAAGCTCTAGTCATTTTTTAAGTGTCTCAAGCAGGAAGACTTCCACATTGAGTTTCCATGCTCGCAACTGCTCCTCTTATTCCTTGTTCACAAAGTGCTAATGCAGCTCCTCAATTTCAAACAATCTGCTGGAACAGCAGAAACCCAGAATTCCTTGACAGGGAAGCCTTAATGCTTAGGGTAAGGAGGAGAAATATCTTCTTAGGGGTATGATCGGTTTTTTTCTTCTGTGTAGTTAATTGCAGGGATTAAGAAATTTTATCTACAAATAGATTTAAAAAAATAAAAAGGCAAGGAACAGAGTCAGCTTTTCCTTCATACCCTACTGCTTCAGGTACTTAGGCTCTGGTTCAGCCAGTGAAGCAAGTAAGCATATGCTTCTCTTTATAAATTTAGTCTCTCATGTCCAACTAACTCAGAATTCATAGAATCATAGAATNAAACTCAGAATTGTTAAAGTGGGAATAGCCCTGATGAGGCTACCCCATTGGACAGGCTCTAAACAACACTCTTTGATCTGAAAAGGCAACAGTAATGCTTTCTTACCTCCGTCTTACCTCTGGCAGATGTCCTTTGCACAAGTACTCACGTACATAGTACACAGGTGCTTTGGGAAAGGGGACTTGGCTTCTGTCTGCTGCCCTGTGTTTCGGGAGCTGGCTGGCCTTCTCTCTGGCCTAGACTTACCCTAGCTCATGAATTCCCGGTGATGCTGGTTCAAAAGTCAAACTCTACAATTCTCCTTTTCAGGGACACTTGATAGTAGGTGGAAATGAGGATCACTGACTTCACAAAGTAGTAGTACAAGATCTCAACTCAGCAACAAAAAATACATATACATTTTATCCTTCAAGATTCCTTGTCATTTTCAATATGTTTTTGCTTAAGCTAGAGTTTTAGCCCCATTTCCCTTCTGCACAGTGCTTTCTCACCAGACATCTGTGGCAAATCCAACCAAACTGCCTCCTCACTGACCAATGTCCTTATTTCATCTCTCATTTAAAAGAAATCTCAGTTCCAACATACTAGCATTTTTTCAGCCTTCTGAATTCATCTTAAATTTCTTAAAATTCTCAGTATTTCAGACTGTATTGTCCTTCTCCTATTCAAGGATTTTTCCATTCTTCAGATTTGCTACAAACAACTGACATGAAACGTGCCCTTTCCCTCACTCTAAAGAGCTCACACCTGGAAGGACCTCCACCTCTTCAGGAAGGTTTGACTGTTTCATGATCTCCAGTGTGGGGATATCATGTGTCGTGGAGCCTTTGCCGCAGTCACTCAACTTGTGTTACTCATTTCAGAGGCTAAACACTCTCATTTCAAAAATTTAAGATGATTTGGGACGTGTTCTTAGGACAATGATAAGGCAAGCTGCCCAAGTGATGCTGAGAGAGACTTCAGGAGTCAGTCTTGCTGGTGAGAAGGACAAAATTATAATCTTGCCTATGTTAACACCAGTCTAAAGATGGATCATTGTAAGAGAGGAGGAAAAGTACATTTTCATGAAAAAAAAGAACTTCCTTTTGTCCTAATTATACTTACATAGATTACTTGCAATGTATTCTGACCTCCTGAAAAGTCAAAACTGGGAAACAGTAGGAATTTCATAACCGACTTCTATGGTCAGGTTTTTACTACTTTTCAGTGTGATTGCTGCATCTCCATAGTTTTGAGTTTGAAGAAAGACAGAGGAAACACTGTCATCTGAAAGTGGTTAAACCCACTGTTTTCTTCCAATTGAAAGTTGACTTTTTCCCACAGAAGGACCATACAAGTCTCATTCAACATATATTCAAGGTCAGCACATAATAAGAGCAAGACAGTGCATTTCAGAATCGGGATGTTAGACTTGGAATATCTCAGTATACAGTTTCCTGCTTCTGTGCTTCTGAACTAGCATCTTTTTTAAATCAGAAAATCAAGGTATGTGAAAATCAAAGGAACTATTTTTCCTTTTTGTCCTTTTAAGGATATTGCATTTTCCTAAATCTTTTGAACATTTTTGTCTACAATTTCTTTAACTACCTCCTGAATGAATTGATTTTGCCACTCTTAGTGGACCTTTCTTCTAATCCGTTCAATATGTGTATTTCCCTTTGGATGAAATACAGTAGTTTCACGTTGAGTTCCTATCTGCTCCTAATTTCCTAGGATGTGCATTATGTCATCTTGTTTCTGTGCTTTTGCCAGTGGGAAAAGTTTGTCTAGGTCAATTTTATCAGTTTTCTGCATATGAGGAAAAGGATCAATTAGATCACTACAATGTCTCCCCTTCCCTAGTGAGAACCACCTTGTTTTCCTCAACCACTGCTCATTACATAAATCTTTCTGGTTTGCAAGTGCCATAGGTTTTAGCACTTGATACAGAGATTTAGATCTTATCACAAAATCACGTGGAAAATTTGGATTTGTAGATAGCAGCAAGGACAACAAAACTCAATTAAGCAGCACGCAATTCTTTGGCAACAACTGGTAACTTTTGCTCCCAAAACAGAATTACTAATTTTCACTATCTTGAATTTCATGGAAATATCACAGAGAGATGCTTGAGGTAAACATGATTAAATGATGATCGTACTGTAGTTTGAAAAGTAACACATTAAGTGGCAACAGAGGTTACCATGTTTATTGTCTCTCTGTAGCTTCCAGATTATATATGAACAGCCAGTGAGATTTACAGCAAACTTCCTAACCACATTTATTGCAGTTTTTCTCTGTGAAACTAAGGCTCTAGCTTTATTACAGTTCTCATCATTACCAATATATATAAAACTAAAAAGAAAAAAATAGCAAATGTGCCAAAGGAAAAAGGACGGTCCCATGATCCACATTTGCCATGAGCAAAACACCATTCTGCATCTCTGAGAAAGACAATGAAATCAGGAGAAAGAGAACTTGAAGAACTGGAAAAGGGAAATACAGGATGAATTTTTCTACTCAGAAAGGATTTCTCTTTCTCTTCCACTGGCCAGCTGAAAAGAGGAGAGACAATATGTTTGGCATCCTTTTCCATCAGTAATTATGATGTTTGCCTCAGTGTCTTGGCCCTGTTTAAGTACATCTTACATGGAGGGATGCGTTCTCCTCAGCTGCTTTCCAAGCTTGTAGGATATGAGCTGGCTGGTACAAAAGCTGTGTAGCTGCATTAACCTGGCACTGATCCCAGGCTCGTCAACCCTGCTGTTTGCACTTCTCAAGTGTGTTAAATTTCTACTAATTTTCTGCAGAAAGAGGCTGCTAGCAGAAATATTTGCTGATACAGCTTTCAGGAGTGGCCACCGTGGTATTGGACATTAATGATGTACTCACAACAGTACTGGCATCCCAAGTACCATCCTCATGTACCCCACCAAAAAAGGATGGACTGTGTAACCTGTGTATCATGGGCTGTGCAAGATTTAACTATGACCAAATTGAGAATTTATGTATATATGTATTTTAAATAACCAATATATTTGAGTAGATAAACTGTCCAGCAAGTTAGTGTCACAGTAATGTTTCTGATGTAACTTCATATACTTCGTCTGGGACAATAGCTACAAGAAGACTTAAGAGGATAGAAAATGTCAGAAGAACTAGGAACACGTTATTTTTTACTGACCATATGCAAAACCTTTCTGTCCTCAGATCCACTCTGTATTTCTCCTGGAGCTGAATTCTTCCTGGATATCAATACTATTACCATTTTCTTATGTAGGTTTCATTCACTATTGACATATTCATTTGTCTTTGATAGATACACGTGTACTACCATGGGTATTGTTTATATCTACCGTGATACCATCCACAAACTAAAGTAAGCTGATATACTGCCTCTTTTTGAACTTTATTTGACTATGGTTATAGGATTTTCACTTGTATGAATGTTTCTTAACTTTTCTAAGGCTCCCCATTATACTTGTGAAATGCTCTGGTTTATAATGCCCATGTGCTCTCAGATGGGCTTTAAAAACAGAATAGCAATAGCCACTTTGCAGACTGCATGTACTTTCCTCAAGATAAGCAACAGTAAGTGTAGAATTACAATTCTTTTAAAGCTTTTGTAGTGTACAAATAGTGCACTGGGGGAACACAAAGCTCCCCATTCACATTTATTGCCTTCTCTGTGTCATTTCTCACTTACCAGCACACTTCTTGGTGCATTTTGACAAGCTCTGTGGATTTAAGCATTTTTTAAAATTCATTCATCTGCAAAGTAGTAGTTTATCTCTTATTTTCATTCTCTCAATTTGAATTTTCATTAATCTCTCTCATTTTCCTAGGTTAATGCTCATATTCAGAGGCACAAATGCCAGGGTTTGTTCGATGAGTTAAACAGTCTCACTGCATGACAGATCTGTTTGATGAAAGTCACCTTCCTTCCTGCCCGTGCAATACTTTTCCATATTCAGGAAGCATTTTTTAAGAGGAGACAGCACTAAAGTAATTCTGCCCCTACTTAAATCCCGTGACACCCATATCCGAAATTTAATACATGTAGACCTGAAAATAAGAGCTCTTTAAAAGCCTTGGAGTTAAGAATTATACACAGGCAGCATTTAGCCCTTTTGCTTGTGTTTTTGTCCTTCTCCTACCAGATACAGCAGGCAATTCTTTCCTCTTTACTCTGAGCATTGAAGTGAATGATATAGCACTAGAAGTATGCGCAACACTTTTTCACTTTTTTTTTGTTCCGTGAGAAAACAGACGGTAACCCTGACACATATGAATAGAAAGCCGTAATTTTGACCTGCACAGACAATAGCCTGCCAGATAGTTGTGATACAAATATCAAGAAAGAATGAAAAAAGACAGATACGCATGAAATCCTGGCTCCATTGAAGCGGATGGGAATTTTGCCATCGATTTGAATGGAGCCAGGATTTCGTTGCGAAAGCATCATTCAGCTGTAAAAGTTGTCACTTTTAAGTCTGTACACCCTCATGCAATCAGTCCCAAACTCCTGATGAAAGGATTTGTAATTTTTCATATTGCCCAAATATTTTTTTTAACGGCTGACCCTTTCTCTTACTTAAACACAACCTCCTTCTCCAAGACATGCATTGAATGCTTTTGTTGATTTTAATTTGACTTTTAGCAACTTTCCCACATTCCAGCAAAGCCTACTTGAGCTATTTACTTCCACTCAATTCCTCTTCTTGTTCTTTTCACTTTTATTAAAATCACTGTGAAAACAACTGAAACTAACTGACAATAATATGGAACCTGGTTGGACTGTGGCACCTTCTGGCTTCCTGATAGCAGCAACAATTTACCATTTTGTCTGCTTTTGTTCTTGGCCATACATTTAGATAAACTACTTATCTACTACTGTTATCTTTATTATGCCAAACACTTAACTTACAAGCACAGGGGTGGATGTTTGGGGAACTTTTATGTGGTTGTTTCATTGGGGAAACTTCTTGCATGCTATCTATATGGTCTGCGCATCTGTCTACCCTCATGCCTGACTTTTGGAGAGGTAAAAATGTGGTTCCAAGAGGAGAAAGAGGAAACTAGAGGGCAAATATTTTATATTATGCTGAATATAAAATAGTCATAGAATCATAGAATTGCCTAGGCTGGAAGGGACCTTTCAGATCATCTAGCCTAACCATCAACCTAGTCAGTGATGTAACTTGCAATAATGGAACTTGACTTACACAAACGTGACTTACACAAACAATTATAGTGAGTTCACAGAAGAAAAGGCCATTGCATTATTTAGGAGTGGATATTATCTGACAAAAATAAATAAATCCCCCAAACCAAGCAAAAAAAACCTTAGACAAAGTAGTAAACGTACAAGCAAAATATTAGTACAGTGGCAGTGAAGAGCGTTTGACCCTGGGTAGACGTTGCAGGTCAGAGAGCCTGCAGGGCAGTTCGCAGGACCTCAGTGAGCAGTGCCCTCACCTTCTGACAGCTATTGCTCTCCCTGCAGGACAGAGTGACCTGGGAGAGTTTCCCTTTAGATGCCTGACAAGGAAAACTCTCCTCCACAGAAAGATTTATACGAAAATGATAATCACTTGCCCCACTCTATCACTGAGCCACCATACAGTAGAGGAGAAAGATGAGGAGGAAAGCAACTATTTATGCTAGACATTTCCTGCAGACAAAATGGGTGTGATGGCTTTTAAACAGCTGCAGCAGCCAGCACTAAGGCAACAGCCTAGTGCACCAAAGGGAGCTTTCTGGATGTTCTCAACCCCTGTACCTTTATTCAAACCCAATGGCAGCCATCAGCTTTTGGCCCTACCGGAATTTCTAGGATCTGCAGCACATTTCCCTGTACCTTAACACTTATGTCAGTGGTTCAACCATGCAAAGCCTTGCAGGACCCCAGCTCCTAATGAACACTGAGGAGCACCCTTGCACAGATGTCAGAAGGGTGGTGGCACCTGCCAGGTTCCCATTTACTCCAGTGGGAGAGGAGAAAAAGAGAGGGTGCAGGGCTCCTCCACCCACCGCTCCAGCGAGTGCCAGCTCTGCCTTTTGCAGGCGCTGCCCAGCAGCCCCAGGGCTCTGCCCTCCATCCACCAGCTCCCGTGAGGTGAGGGAATGCGGCTATTTACCAGTCCGATGCCGTGACTGAAAGCTGAAGGTGGATTTGCCAGTGAGACAATCCAAGGGAAACCTGTGAAAATATGCTTCCTAGCTATAGCCAAGAGAAACCTACCCTGAGAACAAGTCACGTGAGTTTAATAAACACATCCTTAAAATAGTTAACACTTTTACTGAAAATCTTCCAGTGATCCTAGCCCCTGATGGAAGTCTCATTGGGGGTACACCTACAGCTGTCAGATTTGACATATGAAATCAAGTTAATCTGCTTCAAATTAAATTTGAGGAGAAAGGGTAAAAATTAAACACAATTGGCTTAGAATGAAATGGCTACTTTGTAGTTCTTGACCCTTTTATTTATAGTAAATATTTAGCTTGCCTTGGAGTAATTTTTATTTTGAATGTCTGTAATTAATGACATGGTTCATTAGTTGCAGGGAAGCTAATGTAGCTCTGCTATACAGTAGTTCACATAATTGTGGGAGGTAACTCATTCCACATGCTCGAACATTGTAATTTCAAAATATTTTCCTAATAGTTCTCAAATAGAAATATTTCTAAGTGTACATCGAAAACTGCCTATATCCCAGTAACATTAACAGAACATGGTTTAAGCATAACATACCAAGAAGTATTATTTTTGGCTGTAACATAATTGGTATCACATGCTGTTACTATTTTATATACTCTTTTCCTTTTTGCCTTAACTTTTATTATTTTATATGGGCACAGGTATTACCTGAGGGTGACTTTGCATAACAAGATGTAGGTGTGTACTAAGTACTGGAATTTTAGCCATTTAGTTTTCTCAATTCCAGCTGCAAAAAATATATGAAGCAGTTAAAGAACCTAATCTAGCAAATATTTCCCCTTACACTTGGCAGAATAAACATAACTTTAACATGGCATTTTAAAAATCAATTTAGATAGGAAAGTGAAGTACAAGATCTAGAATAAGACCGACTCTGGAAAAAATGAACACAATGAATACTCCTATAAATCTCACTTTTATGTGGAGGTATTTGACTTTAAGTATCTCAGCTCTTTTGTCCCCCTTACCTGTAAGTTCTTCAGAAGCCTGATCAATTGCAGTCTGTATCCCAGTGGCCGGGTGGGTCCTTACCCAGTCTTTAGGATGAATCAGACACTCATCTTCCACCCTATAAAACTATGTGTGTGCCAACTTAAGATTTATCCTTGGCAGTCACTGGCAATACTGCCTGCCCAAGCTAAACTACAATTAAGAAATCCTGATAGTGAATCGGGTAGAGGAGATGATTCCTGTTCCATCCTGCAGCTATTTAGTGGGGGATCTGGAGGGAGAGTAGATATGGCACAGTTAAGAATGTGAAATATTTACCTGTGTTTACTCTCAACAACATTACACAGATGTGATAGTGTAGATGTAATAATATTGATGTAGTGATGGTGGATATTACTGCTTTCATAGATACATGAGAGGGACTTGCTATGCATTTGTTTTTAAAGCAACAGTTGTTAAAGGTTTTTAGGATACACTTCCAACTGTTGGCTCTCTAGCTACTGAAACAAGGATTTGCTTCCAACCCTGCTAAGTAAATAAAGGCGTTATGTGTCCCAGCTTACGCTTGAGTCTTCCCTGATCATGCAATGAATGCATTAAGAGCCCCAACTGACTCAAGATCGATTATCAATGCTTGCCATACTTTGAATACTTAACATTTATGTAAGTAACCAAACCTGAACTCCAGACTTCAGGTTCAGGTCTAAATCTCATTAGGAGCATATCCACCGGTCTGAATGGCATTTGGGTCAAGATACTTTCTGGCTGACGGCAGAGCGTGTTAAGTGAGTCCTCCCCTCAGGTGTGTTCCTGGCTATGTCCTGACTCCGAAGGTGGGAACAACCTGGTCTCCTTGGGATGAAGCCAAGGTATATGGGCCAGGCAGGGATCCGGATGCCTGTTGAGAGTTGGTCTGGGCAAGGGGGGGACCAAGACAGAGACTGGTACCTCAGGGGTTACCTCTCCTGCCATGCATAGGTGGCCTCTGGAAGTAAAAGCAAAGTTACAGACCTGAAAAAGCACGAGTATGTTAAAATAATTTAAATACACATTTTATATACACAGCTGCAAATTTGGTTTCATTCTGGAAAACTTTAGAGAAAAGTGCTAAGCGTGGCTTATTATGAAACAGGTATATTATGTAGGCAATGCCATTTTTCAGGAAACAGGACTGGGATAAAAATTATGAAGAAGTGAGAAGTGTTTGTCCACTTGAGGAAAAAACCCATTCAGTTGTTTTGTTACTTTCAGGTTTGAGCGATACGTCAATAAGACTGAATTGTCTTACTTAGTACTGAGGATCTGTAGTGATCTTTCCCATGAAGCTCTGTTTCTACTTATTTGTTTGCACATTCCTATTATGTTCTACCTAAAATATTTTGGCTTTTTTTTCCACATTGAGGTTTGATTTCAGTAAGTATTCATAGACAAATTAAATTCTGCAAAAGGGAAAAATATTTATATTTGAAACAGCCAAATGCAAGAAAAAAGTCGGTGGTATTTGCTATACAAATCTTATTAATTAGAAAATTAAATAAAATAATTTAATTGGGATAAAATCAGAACTGTTGTATATAAAATTTTCTTTTCTCTTTGGTGTAGGGTACATATTTCTTCCTAAGAGCATTTTAAGATAAGTGTAACCAACAAGAAAAATACTAAAATTAGTATCAATTTTTATAGTAGCAAAATAGTGATATTTAAATTAGAAAATAACAGGGAAATGTAAATTATTGAAATGGTCATTACTGAGAGCCTCCTCTCCAAAAGCTTTTTTCAAGATTAATTTTGTGATAAGAATAACTACTATTATTATTTCTTTATATAAAAATTTCTATTATACAAACAAAACAAAAAGTCCCTAGCCAAAAGCTCATCTAGTACAATGAAGTAAGAAAGAAGGTTTTTAAAAAATGAATACTGAAAACTGCACAGATTGCTTGGGTTTTGCCATCACCATTTGTGCCACAAGGGAAGGGGTTAATTGCATATCCTGGGAAACACCCCCAAATGCTACCCCTGCAGCAGCAAAGCGATGAAAAATATAATTCACGTGATACATTCAGGTACTTCTAAAAAAATCACTTTGTCTAATTGTAAGATTTTAGAGTACAGAATCACAGAACTGTGAGGTCTGGAAGGGACCTGCCGAGTCCAACCCCCCCACCAAAGCAGGTTCACCTAGAGCAGGATGGGAGGGAATACAATATATTAGCTGTGAAATTTTACATATAAAATTAAAGAGCTTCTGTGTTGACTCAGTATGGAATTCCTACACAGCTTGTAAACTACACTCCTTTTTCCCTTTATCACGTATTCTCAGTATAATCCATCTATGTCTTATTTTAAGTAACAATCACAGGTAGTGCAGTTAATTCATAAGGAACTCTGGCAAGTATTTTCCACAAATCGATTTTACATTATGGCTTTCTTTTCAGAAACTATTTTAGAATGCCTAACAGCAACATCAATGGCAAAAAAAGCGCTATTTTGTGTGCACTTACATTAGCATTTTTTTTTGATCAGTTACATACCTGTTGAATTGACTCCCCCACTCGCTTGGCCGGGCTTCACACCATCAAGCTGTGGAGGATCCCATGATGTGGATGACCCTGAGCTGGAAATTGTTTTTCAGAAGCCCCAGTAAAATAATGAAGCTGTTGATCTGTTAATCTGCCCAAGGGATTGGGCGAAATCTTGTCCAGAGTTAAAACTCCTGGCTTTATCCATACGCTGGGACGTCAGATCCTCTGCACCAACCATGTCACGTTATAGACTTTCTCCTGCTGAGCACGTGGCTTGCTAGGGTAGATGCAGTGTATGTTTTTCAAACACAAATGATGCAGTTTTACTAATTACCAGTGATCTGTTTCTAGAAAGTCACATATTTCAGCTTCTACAATGCTTGGTAAACTGAGTACTTCATTCAGTAGGGGACCTATTTTTTGCCATTACAATGGAATTTACTTGTCCCACATTTGCCAGAAAACATTTTTAGGTATCCCAAATACTAGTATTAACCAAAAAATAATTTAAAAACCCCGAACTCCCTCAAAAAATTAAGATGGAAAGACTATTAACAATGAAGAAAAGAGAAGTATAGCTAGATTATGCCTAATTCACCATGATTTGTGGTTGCAGCCCTTTGATATCAGAAACATGAGTTCTACTTATGTCAGTTTGTTTTGGATTGGGACTTTTATTACTTAGAAGGGAGTGCTAAACTGTGGTGTTTCCTAACTCATTTAAATCAAAGGGTTTTTACTACTTCTCATGTTTGATTCGGCAGTGCTGAAGTTAATGGAACTTTGTTCTTGGATTCCATGTAAGCTGATTCAATGGTTACCATTAAAAATGTCAATATAAACCCACAGATACTTCATAAGTAGTAACAAGGATTTGGGACTTCTATCCTAAGTCATATATAAAATAATATCTGAAATTCAGAGATAGCATTGTTTAACTGCTAGGAAAAGATTTTATTATTTTTTTTTCCTAATGGAAGTCACTGTGTAGGACATCCAAAAAGTTGTCGTCTTCTTATCCATATTTATGAAGGAAATTCTCCATTTTAAAGTTCCTGGTGGAATCCAACCATTTGAGCTAATTTTAATTTCAGAATGGATTAGGCCTGAAAACTCAGCTGGCTATACCAAGAGAACAGACTTCCTTGTATTTTCCCCACGCACCCCAATTTTGGATGTATTGAACATAAAGCAAGACAGGCAGACAGTCATGTTTACTTATAGCAGAGACATTGCCAAGTTTATAGAAACAAGCTTTATCAAAAGTTTTTTTGTCCGTTATATTTCTCTTCCAGATACATTTTGAATTTTCATTTCGTTTCATATTCCCTTAGATACTTTGTTGATTTTTCTGTCTTGGCAACGTAGTCTATCATTATATCTTGTTTTAAAATGTGTTGAGTGATTAGAGAGGAGTCAATGCAAAAATAGCAACAGCCGTGACTGCCTGTGCCTGACCGAAAATACCCAGCCCTCTGCCTTCAGACGCATCAAGCTGGTGAGGCCAACCTATGGCAACGTCCGATCAGAATTAGGCTCGCCAAAAAGCTGTATAGCAGTGATAACACAGCATTAGCCAAATTATGTTTTCTGTCTCTCCTTCTTCATTTCTTATGGAATAAAAAGTGTCTGCTTACTCACCTGGAGTAAACTACAGGGGACAAGTTCAGGTCTTTCTTCTGTTCTCTTCCTCTAAGCCTCTATTCCAAATTAAAAAAATAAATAAAATAAATAATCTCTCGTAGCTAACTTTGGCTGTATCATATATATTTCCTTGTAGTGTAGGTATCCACCACCCTCCTTTTTGTTTTCTGATTTTTTGGTTTTGTTCTTGATTTTGCAGAGCCGATGCATTTCAGTTTTTTGCAGAATGACCCACCATCTAGAGACTTAGTCTCACCCTTAAACCCCCTTCACAAGAATTAATAAACAGCTAGCAATCTGCACTCTGATGATGCTACCGTAGTTTGAATTGGTTAAAGGTCTATCCCCTAAATAAAAATAAAAAATCTAAAAAACCCCACAGTTGGGCTTTTCCCACCAAAGCCACTGTGAGATACAGGGGGCATTTATTTCACCTGTGCATAAGCATAAATCATAACTTCATTCCTACCCACATGCCCCCAATCTACTACCTTTTCTGCCTTTAAACCTATTTGCTGATTAAGTTGGTTTTATTCATCATCTTCTGTCCCTTTCTCATAATGGAATTCCTGGCATGGTCTTTCTACAGATTTTCAGGATAAAAGCAAACCAACTACCATATTTTCTTGTGGACGAAGCTTTGTGTCTTGGCCAAAAGCCATTTATGGAAGGAATACATCAGTTGGAGGCCTTCCTCTCCAGTCTAAATGAGAAATTGCTCCTTATGTTGTCTTTCATCTTTTAAATATGTTCCGATCTGATCTGAGCAGCTGTCTATGTTAGATTTATTCCTCTGCTTGTTCACTGATGTTCTCATCTATGCTAATCAGTCTTCCTTTGTACATCTTGAGCATTATCTTCTTAATCAAGTTTATTTTCAGACCCCATTTCTTGGCTTTCATGGTCCAGTTCCTCCATTAATTCTTGTAGATTGAGTTTTTACACCAGCATGATATCTGACAATCTGATTTACTTTTTTTTTTATTTATTTTTTTTAATGCTGGGTGTTCATTTCTCTCATTCTAGACATTCCTTTTACAAAATTGCTATAGAATATCTGCAAACAGCAATATTACATTGTTTCATTTTGCTCTCTCTCCCTATAAATACACACACACGCGCATATATAAATAATCCTACACAATTTAAACATGTGGTGGATGTTTCACGTTACTGTGTGCTTCCTGGAGACACAAAACAGTGTAACATTTTTATGTGCTTAAGCTTTTCAAAGCTCTGATTTTTGAGTTTTCCTCCAGCAGAACAGCTATGTTCACGCAGTTCACGAATGCCATACAGAATAATAGTTAAGTCTATACTTGTCCTCCAGTAACTCATTAATCATTTGAGTATTACCCGTTACAAAGCACCCAGAACAAAAGCCCGTCTGTTTCCATTGTTTAACCAGTCACTCCAACATGGCAATTCCTGTAGGAAGTATCTTTACACATTTCATTTCTGAAAGGACCCAACCCCATTGAGTTTAACAGCGTCTGGTCTGAGGCATCGTTGAAATGGTTTGGAGTCCTCCGCAATTTCTAGCATTAGTGTTTTGGTTTGCTACTTGATTCATTGCTGGTTCCGATTCATCTTTGGGATCACAGAAAACGCCTGTAATGATCACAGACGGAAGACACTAAGACACCAAAGGGTCTCCCCAGTGCAGCAGGCAACTACTTCTCCCTCTCAACTGCAAGGCTGAGAGTGGCTGAATAACTGCTCCTCCTTGTCTCACACAAAGCTGAAAGGACTGCAACCAAAGAATGAAGGAGTTGGCTTGTCTTGCTGTATCCTCCTCCCAGCACCATTTTTCCCAGAGAAATACTCTTCCTCTTGTCTATCTCTTCTCTACCAGGCAGAATTTCTGTCGGATTTTAGGCAATGGAGGGGATGGGAACGCACCAGAGCAGCTAACCCTGCACTGCCTGCCACCTCAGCCCCGCACCCGGGCAACCTCCTCTCACAGCGGCATCAAAGATTTTCCTACAAAGGGGGTGCAGGTTGCAGCATGGGAAGCTTACACCTTCTTCCCACAGTGCTGAATCCTTGCTGCCAAAGTTTCCAGCTGCTGAGGAGAGGCTTTACCTGCGGAGCAGCTCCGTGGCAGTGTTGCTATTACCATGCCAGAGTGCAGGCACGCTGAGCAGCTCCTCTCAGGCCACCACTTACTCCTTCCTCCGTACTTCTCTCTTCCTTCAGGCACTCTGCCTCTTTCCCCAGATGCTTTAATTCAATGGAAATTGTGAGGGAGATTTGTCTCCATGCCCAGGACCCGCAGAGGTCCCATAAACCATTTCAATTTTATTACCTAATCCTGATTATTGAGTGTTTTGCCACTTACCTATAGTTTGCCAGGGGTTTGGTCCAAATGCAAGGCTTAAATAGTGCATCAGGCCTTGGAATGGAAATGAGCTTCTCTCTTTACTTTAAGGAAAGTCTTGACCGCTGCCACTAATGCCTGTCGCTCCCCTGACATAAATGTGCATTTCATCAAAAATTCTCATCTTCTAGCAAGCAAGCCACTGCTTTTATAAGAGTACTGAACTACATGGCACTGCAAGAGAGACCGCCAAAGTATCTTTAAAAAAAAAAAAAAAAAAAGTGAACCAGCTTTGTAAAACCCAATTGGCAGCTACAAGTCAAACGCAGTGGGTGGCTTTCCCCTACCCTGCTCTAATGCCACAACAGGATTTATGGCAGATTCCCTTCACGGTTGCAGCTCAAGGTGCTGTTCTTCGCTTTCACAGTCTGGGAGCTGCGTGCTTTGACATTACCAGCCTGCATTTTCCTTTGATCTGCGCTTCAAGACCAGAGACAAATCACGGGGAGAGGGTCTGTCTGAGCAGATGAGCTGAAGGTACACCCAGCGCCAGCACCCCCTTTCCCTCCTGAACCAAAGCCTGGTCCATGCCCACGCGCTTCCCTCAAGGGGAAAGGAGAGTGCAAGAGATACTGATTTAAAAGGGGGCTTTGTTTGCCTCCATTGAACAGCATGGGGCAAACAGATGTTAATGCTGAAGTTCCATTGTGTTTTATTGTGGGCTTGCCTTGATACTGTTCAATTACACACATGTGAAAAATAAATAAAACCACATAAGCACGCGTCTGGTACAGCTCAGGCCAGTTAGTGTCAGGTCCCTTGTTTATTCTTTTTTAATTGAAGATGCTTAGGCATTTAATAGCTTAAGACAGAAAGAGGTCCCTCTGTTGGCTTGTGTTCAGGCTCATTTGTATTCATATCCACATTTTGGAACAAAGAATCCAAAATGAGCACATATTGAAGTCAAAGGATGCATCAGTCACTGAGCATGGCTCTGGAACACATTGTGTATATAATCTCACAGAGCTGGGTCTGTGCAGCACTGTGCTTCGAGGGGGTAAAGTCCCTTGCGAAGTTAGGCTCTGCTCCAGCAGGCATTTATGCACATGCTTAATTTTTAGCAAAAAACCCCTCTTCTACCAAAGCTGATGGAGCTGTGCATGAATCTGAACAAACCTTCCAGTTTAGTGCATGTTGGATCAGGGCCACTGTTATACTGCAATATAAAGGGGGAAACTTATTGAACGGAAACAACATTTTCTTTTAGGAAAGTGTCTCATTCTTCATCTGCTTTTCCCGACGCTAATAATCAGACATCTGAATTATATTTTCTTATTCAAACATGCTGCTATTTATATACACTTGAAATTTTCTGTAGTTTTACAGCTCTCAAGTTAAAAAAAGAGAACAGGTAATCAACACACAGATAAGACTTCCCATTCTAATAAAGATGTTGACATAAAATTCAAAATGACACACTTTAAGTGGAACAGAAACTGTTCATTTTGTTTCACGTCAGTTCAAAGTAAGCATTTTTGGATTTTCCTTTTTTTTTTTTTTAAGAAAAAAACATTGGGCTTTTTTTCCCCCCAAGGAAAAAATATTTTCCATGGAAAGAAAAAGGTTACAACAAAACCATACTAAAACTTTTTGTCCCAAAATGTCGACCACAACTTAATACAACTTAACAGCTACCCGTATTGTTGTACAACTGCCATCACCGATTCCTGTGGCATGAACTCTTTCCTTAAAATCTATTGTGTCTTTTATCTGTAATGCACATAAATGATTTTTTAAGAAGTAATGCATTGTGACAATTGTCAAAACACAAGCATATTTAATATGCTGTGACATTTAAAAAGACTACAGCAGTTTCTTAGAGAGGTACTGTAATTTGTTTTCAGAACTAAACAGGAAATAAAAAGCCAAAATGTAGAGTGTATTATACATAATTGGCCAATCGTCAAAATGACCGAAGAAGTTCAGGATTCAGCCTGTGTGTTAAACACAGCTAAGGAAGTGGTGTAAATTAACTAAGCTTCTATATTTTATTTTCATTTCAAACCATATTACCAGAGTTGTAAGAGTTTGGGAAAAAACAGCCTGGCAGTACACACTTCCCTAAGAAGTTCTTCAAGCTGTAGAGTCTTGGGAGAACTTCATGAAAGCCACACGCTATTGCTTTTACATATGCCTCCGACTTTGGTTCAAGTTCTGCCTCTCTGTGCCAAAAGCTTAAGCATGCATTTTTAAATGAACAGTTTACACATAATAATTGGAAGTTATACAGCACATCCCATCCCAAAGGATCCTGAAGCACTTTACAAAGCTGTCAGACTAACTCCACGATTCTCTCACAGTAGCCAGATTTCTCTTACCTTCAACTGGAGGTTTGCCTGTGCAAAGGCAGTTAGAATTAGACCCCACAATCAAGTGAGGAAAGATGAAAGTGTGAGAAAATAACTAAACTTGTAGCTGGAGAATGAGACAAAGTGCATCACTCCCTGCAGAACTCCACTGGGTATCACGCACAGTTCTGCCAGCAGTGGAAAATTTCGCACTGTAGAAATGATAGGCAGATACTGTCAACTACCAGACATTTCTCATTTCAAGCGTTATTGAGAAAAGCAATAGAGAGTTGAATTAAAGCATTAGCATCAATCTCTGTAAGTCATCAGCTGTGTGCTTCTGCTCCCTTTGAATCAGCAGAAGACATGCGCCTGATTTATCAGCTCTAGATTTTATCTATAAATGTTGCTACAGTTTTTATCTGATTTCCCCAATTCATTACTTACTCTCTGCAGCATGAGCTGAAATGTGATTAGAAGTCCTTCCCTTCTGAATGTGTTCAATAATTCAGAGGATTTATTCACTTTTTTGGTCTTTTTTTCTGAGAGCTTCAAAGCTCTATTGATATTTTATACAATTTTCAGTGGCTAAAATCTAATATCAGCAAACCAGGGTTAGAATTCCAAAAATATACATGTCCTCTAGCAATTTTTCCATGCTTAGTACAATGTTTGTTCCTGAACACAGATTGATTGGTAACTATGAAAAAAATCAAAAAGGTGTTTCCCATAACAGCTAGCTCTCCAAGTGTATATAATTTCTATATACACTTTATTAGACTATTCTACCTGCAACTACAATATAACCAATTCTGAGGTCACAGGTTATCAGTGCCTCTGACAGTATATGTTTAAATATTTATAGAAATTGTCACAAAGAATGAGCACTTACTCAAATTCTTTCTATACCTTTTAAACTACCCAGACAAGACTTAAATATCCACATCCTTCCTTAACAGCCATCAGGATTAAGCCTGTGCAAAACTCCCCCACCTTCTGTCCCTTGCAAAACTCCAACTTCCATAACAACACGTCAGCTCCCAAATTCATAGAATAGGATGCATTTTGAAACGTGCCCTCAAGATCCACACACTAAAGCTTTTCCAGTAAGGGATGACATTAACAAAGGATTTATAGACACCTACGTCCTTTCTTGAGAGTGAAAGTGGATGCTTTTGCTCATTTTACCTATAAAAGTATGATGCTGGAAAGTCATTCTCTTATATAGAATAGTCCAAAGCTCTTTGGAACGTTCTAAATCAAAACTAGTGTCTTAAATTCAGTCTGTGAGCTAATACCTGTAGATGAAAAAGCATCAGGACTTTGTATTCTTACAACATCATCTATTAGATAGGAGACAGCCTTCTTTATCAGTCTACCCTCCTGCAGTTATGGTCTAATCGAAGGTGCGCTGCAGCAGCCTCATCTGCAAGTGGCAAAGGCTCCTGGGCCACATCAGAAAGAAATGGTTAAGCTCTTCGCCAGGCATGAATCTGACCCAAAGGAGAATCCTGACTAAGCAACCTTAAAAAAGGTGGGGAACGGCACTCTGGCCACATCGTCTCTTCCCCCTCCGCCCCCATTCTACAGCTATACTTTCAGCAATATTAGGAACATGTTTCAGCCCATAAAGGTCCCCCTTTGACCTCGGACTTACCCCACATTGAACTAGGCACAAAGGGCTGAATTGGACACAGTGTTGTTTTAAAGCTGGGTGGCATTAGCCAACTGAGAACCTTTCAGGCTCTACCTCCTAATTAAGGGCTTCTCTACACTGGCAAATTTACCGGCATAGTTATAGTGGTTTCATTATAACTGTTATAATTGGGATATAAATATAACTCTCTACTTGGACATTCGTATAAGGACTGAGTGCTTATCTCTGGTTTAGCTTATGTCACTTTGAAAGCTGTTTAAGAAGAAAAAGATATCTTTATTCCATTCTAAATATATCCAAAGGAGGAGTTATACTGTCCAGACTAGTGTAATTACAACTGGTATAATTATAGCAGTATAACCAAACCAACAAATGTTCCCCTGCGGACAGTCCTTCCTAGCAGACTCATGTACAGGTCGATAGGATGAGAAAGCAGAAGAAAGCCTGTGGAGTCCCACCTGGCAGTTTCCTTGGGCAAGAAGTGTCCTTCATCACTCACTGAGATTGTGCAGCAGAGCACAGAGACAGACAGTTGACATAATATTTAAAATGACAGCGGGTGATACAGGTAGCACCAGCTACAAATACTTTGACTTGCCAATTCTATTTGTGCAAAGTGCCAGCATTCAAAAACCAGAACTGATCAAGCACTCCACTCGCTTCTTAGGGAAACAGTAGCACTTGCAACAGCTGACCAACGCTCCGAGCTCAGAGTGCTCCGCAAAAAATAACTTATATGGTGTATTTAGGAAGCAGCTCTAATATTCTACGTCGTCTAATTAGGAAGCATCTACAGTGTGAATCCAGCACCTCTGCTATCTGTTTCTTTCACTGATAAGTTCCCGACATGTCACATTCTTATGTACAGACATGGCCCTCCATATACGATTAATGTTGGTCTTCATATTGACAGAGGCACACAGAAACGGGAATGTTTTTGTGTTCAAGTAATATTGAAAAACTTATTAGAATATTCATTCAAATTTTTAACGAAACAAGTTTAAACTAACCTTTCATTGGGCTTGATCCATTATTTTTCTGAAGAAAAAATAATCAGAAATAGTTGCAGTAATAGTTCCAAGCGGATTCTGAAGAATACACATTTGTCTTTATAACAAACTGATCAACACTAGCAATATGCAACACCTTGTAAGACTTTCACAAGAAAGAAAAATACATTAGGATATAATTTGCTGCCAATTAGTTTGACAGCTTTAGCACTGTTTCTTTTTATCCTATTTGACCAAATAGATCTTACTTGGTAGAGAGCTGTCTTTGAACAGAAAATCAGCTGGACTATGTTTTCTGCTCAAAAGCCATTTGCTTGTATTTGCATGATCTCAGTCGCTTTTGATTGCTAAGATTTAAGAACTCCAACTTAAAGTAAATGAATCTCAACCAGGCAGAAACCAGTTCCACCTGGAACAGGGATACAGAGACCATGGCATGGGTGAAGATAGAATGACATATTGCTAACTTTGGAAATCCAGGAAATCATCTCCTGAAAACTCAGGAAGATTTACGCCTTTCTAATCCAATCATAATTCACTTCCACAAAACATGGAATGAAATCCACAGAGAATCATCCAAGGAAATTCTTTGAGCAGACATATGGGGAAATTCCTCAGTAAAGGTAAAAGGTCATATATTAACCTGATACAACTGAATAAAAAGAAAAAAAAAGAACAATCATGCTCTCCAATCCTTCTAAGAACTGTTATTTTTGGAGAACTGTATAGGTGAAAATAAGGGGGAAAATATAGCAGCACCAGAGATATAAATAGCATTTTTTCTTGCAATTGTGTTAACCAATAGGTAAAATCCACTGCAGTTGAAAGAGTTAGCAGAGTGAGCCTGAACCAGCAGACCTTAAGAAGAGCCAGGAGGCTAACGCACCATTTAAAACTCTGCTAAGAAAAACAAACTCTAAAGTTTCAGAATGCCAGAAAGGTTCCAGTCCTACATTCAGTGGCCACCTCAAATACCCAGTTCTTGCAATGGAATACAGAATCAGGTCTATATGTGCTTTTTTTTTCCTGATGAAATTGCTCTCAATAAGTGTAGGAGTCATTGGCCCTTCCAGCAAACTCAGTGGAAACAGAAGGAAAAACAGCATTTTGTTACAGTCAAGTCTCGAGATAAATCCAACATCTTTTCTTTCCCTGAAACTGAAAGAAAGATGAATTGACAGGTAAATCTTAAAGCACTATACTCTATATTGCATTTAAGAACATAATTTTAAAGCGCACCATGGAATTCAGTCCTCTTTGAATGGTCCTGCCAAGCCACTTCAAGCACGGCAAAGGCGCTAAAAAGCAAATTATGTGAACATATAAATGGAAACTGAACTTACTTCTCTCCAACAAATCCTTGAAAAATATCAAGTGAAAGCAAACAGGACTGAAAAAAAATTTGTCACCTGAGGCTACTCAATAGATGTAGCCCATAAGTTAGACATTTTAGAGGCATTGCATGTAGGGAGGACAGATGGGACGAAGTGTAGGGAGCCTTGTTGTGTGGCGCCTGGATAGAGGGAATGCTGCTGCACTCTTCAGGTTCATTGGGGAGGGAAAGGAGACAAGGATTTACATCCTCTGTTGAAGACTGGAGCGGGAGATTGTGAAAGAGTTATGCTGTCACTTGAGAAGCCAGCTTGAAATATACGTTGCCGATAATATTTCATGAATTATTGCACTCTAGTGCATAGGTATAGACTAGGTTAAGAGGGTGTAATCAGAACCAGAAAGTCAGGATGTTCTAGGATGTCATGTTGCTTATCAATATCTGCATATAAAATAATGGTCTTTACAACATAACTTTTTTCCAGAACTGTAATATATACAAATATACGTACATATACAGATACATACACACACGCATATCCCCTATAGTACTGTGACACTGATCTTTTGGTTCTAATGGTAGCAGACTATATGTAAAACTCCAAAAAGATTCATTGAGCCCTTTTTTATCTTCTTCGATCTGATGCTAAAGTTTGGTGGTTTGTTGGGTGTTTTAGGATTTTTTTCAGAACTCATGGAAAAAAAGTAAGTAGGACTAGCAACACAAAATGGAAGAATTTAAAAGGACCTAGAGCCCTATAAGCTATAGCAAAAAATATCCATCATGATAAAACTATGGAGAAGAAACAGATGTGGAGTACTGCAATCTCTAAAGACTGGAACAAAGGATGATATGTCAATTTTATATCCATTTGCTTTCTCTTTTCCTCTTCAAGAATGCCGTGGTTGTTTTTCCTCAGTGATTATTCAGGTATTAAAAAAAAGAAGCCAAACCAGATCTACTGATATGTTAAAGTGTTGTCTGTTTGATAAGCACCTGTTTTTTCATTTATATGAGATGCAAATCTCTTCCAGAAGACAATGCAGGCAATAGAAATTCATGTTTCTAGAAGTTCAGCAACAAATGGTCCAAGAGGCTTGTTGGGAGTATTTTGCAACGTAACACAGTTACCTAGCTATGTTAAGGCTTTAAGAATAGTTTAATATTATCTTCTTCCAGAAAGCAGACTTTTAGGATATTACACATCATGTCTTACAGGTAATGTTCAAGATTTCTTTCTTTGAGAGAAAATGGGACTTCTGATAAGCATCATAAACATTACATACTTTAGGAACTATTTTTCAAATCAGCTTCTTTATTTATAGCACTGATTTTAAGATAAGAGATATTTTAGATTAAGGAATATAATGAACTTTAGCTGGCAGCATATAAAGACATAGAAAAGATACCTGCACTTATACCCCTCATTTCTATTAAAAAATGGATAAGACTCTAGTAGCATTTGCAAAATATATAAGATTTTTCACTTAATTTCTTACTCTGGGTCCATTTAAATGATCAGCCTACCTTGTCTCCGGACACTGTAGTTTAATAGGCTGAACATGAAACTGATAGGTAAAATTCTTTTTACGTCTATTTACATCGCTTGGTCACAAGTGACTGAATGACTAGGCTCCTCAGTTTTAATTCCTGATTCGATCAATGTCGCATTTCTGAGGCAAAGTATTTACAGCCCAGTCAGGTCAAGCGCGAGGCTCCTTTTACTTCCTGATTGAAATACAAATACAAAATCTCAAGGGACTCGCATCCTGAGCTCTCTGCATTTCCATCTCCCCAACTATAAAATGAGGACAATATGGGAGAAGAATTCAAGAGGAACCCTCTGCTGAACCAAGACCAAACCTAGCTCAGTGGGTAGCTTGTCGTTTTGTTTTCCTGTTTTTCTGAATGTACTCGGAGCCAGCTTCCCTCCCCTGTTCCCTTGTCTTCAACTGCTTCAGCTCTGAGTCTGTGCTGTCCTTGCTTGTGCTCATTCTTGGATAGCAAACGAAGCTTCTCATAATGTGCCTTGCTTGTCACAAATACAACCACGCACCAAGTTGCCTTTTCTGCAAGTTGGCACTGAGGCACGGCTTCTAATAATACACGGTTGTGTCCTTTCTCATAAAAACTGCTTTCTGCTAAAACCATGAAAATGCTATCTAAACAAAATGTCATTTCTCTCACACCTAAAAAAGATGAATCTTATGTGCCTTACCTGTTCAAAGGCAGTTTTACCAGTAGGTCTACATGAAAGCTAGAGTATTTCCAAGAACGTGGCATAGATATTTCTAGTGGCATAGATATTTCTATTGACTGTTACAACGGGACAGAAGGAAAAATGTGTCATTCTTCCCTTTCAAGAGACCATAATCTTTCCTTTCTACGCCTGTCATGTTACAAGGGACTTTTCTTCTTGTGTAAGACAGGCAAAAGCTGGACAGGCAGGGAAAGCAGTATAAAGCATATATATTTTCCTGTTTATATGGCTCATAGAGGATTCCATTTTTTTGCAATAGGGTATCCTCCACTAATCTTAAATCTGTCAGATGCTAATGAAGATAGGGTTGCTGTATTTGGAAAGGAACGGGCAGGACAAATTTCCAGGTTTTCTGCCATGAATATCAGAAGGATAAAGCCTTCTTCTCTCAAGTGAAACAGTTAAGAAATTCATGGTTTGTTCTAATCTGAAACAGCATTGCCTAGAGGTCCCAAATGCAGAGCTGAAAATATGCAACAATCTTTGGTGCATTAGGAGTTGTAGATCATTTACATGCTTGGCAGGGCAGTTTAAGATCATTGTTTACTGTTAAGAAGTTCTCGAGTGTTTATTGAAAAATATGTTAAATGTGAAACTTCTAAGTATCTTCTATTAGGAAAAAATCTTTCAAGATAGACAGATGCAAATACATAATGACTGCCATATGTCAAAAGGATTTCATGGTTAAAAAACGGACTTAAACAATGCCTCTCTAAGTTCCCATAAACCCAAGTTTTTAAAGTTTTTTCTTTTAAATAAAATCTGGCAGTCTTCTGCCAAGAAAACTTTTATCAGTGGAAAATAACAATTCTTGACCTTCCTATATCTCACAGAGTATTTATCTTCCTACAGAGATCTCTGCTTATATCATTACTAGTGGACCTAAGGAATATTAACTAGATAGCCCTTATTGAGGCCATACTTGTATGAATTTAAGTGTATCACATTAACTTCAGGTTTTAAGCTGAATTCAAAATACTCTTTGTTCACTGTTTCTCCAGAGCACAGATTTCCTGTGAGTTCCTGAAATTTTCTGGGTTTGGACTTTGAAAGAAGAAGAAGAAAAAGTAGGAAGAATGTCTGCTTTAAAACAAAATGCCTTTCTCAAACCCACAAAGATCTGATGATGGGAAATCACAAGTCTCCATTAGTTTTTATCACTGGGTTTTGTGTCCTGCTTTTTAAAGTCTGTTAGAGATAATCAAATTACAAATTAATTGTGGCTCTGTTTTGTTTTTGATGCTTAGAAACTAGCAATGTAAGTGCATTTTTTCCCCTAAATATTT
Organism: Rhinoptilus africanus; assembly: GCA_013400135.1. Classification (NCBI taxonomy): domain Eukaryota; kingdom Metazoa; phylum Chordata; class Aves; order Charadriiformes; family Glareolidae; genus Rhinoptilus; species Rhinoptilus africanus. The sequence goes on from VXBO01002856.1 coordinate 267,324, forward strand.
CGCTCACATCTGTAGACATGAAACAGATGTACCTAAAGAGCTTCATTAACTATAACTGATAATAAAATATTGACAGGAACTTGGGATTCTATCTTAACTATTGCACATATCACAGTAATGCCTCAGAGGTGGTATGAGAAGATCTAGGAATGCAGCTGGCTGCTTACAAATTAATTCTATTTTTTTCCCTACAAACATGGGCAAAAGAAAAACAATCTTTCATTTTCCAGCTAAACCCAACTGACCAGTGCCAAAACACTAAGAAAGAAATGAAACAAAACAATTCTTTATTTCCCGTCTCAGGAGCCATCTGCACATTTGCATGTCTGCCAAAAGCATTCTCGATTAGTTCAGCTATTCCAACTAGTCCTGACTAGCTTTCTCTATTAAACGTTTAGCACTCTTCATAAGACATTTAAGTAGCTGATTCAAAACACTTCTTGCTGTGAACTGAAATCTGATCTTCCCCCTTTCTCCTGGAAGTGAAATACCCAGCGTGCTAAAGCTGCAAACTAAATCCTAACATAGTCAAACAAACCCAGCATTAACCACTTGAACTTCTGGTGTTAAGGTTCAAATTTGACTCAGAATTGTCAAGTGCAACCTTTTCTTACAAGGCTGCTTTAAACACATATAAGTGCAGTTCAAGACCGCATCTGGAACAAAAAAGCCAGCTTTCAGGTTTGATCTTACAGAGGCCCTACTAGCTGTCAACTCCTTATAACCTTTTGATAAAAGAATTCCAGGAAGAGATAACCAAACTCCGCACTACTTGAATGAACTAGAGCATAACTCTTCAAAAAGCATCTCGGATTCTGCAGCACTCTGACATGACAAACTGGAAATGCAGCCTCAATTCCATTTAATGTAAAGGTAACAAAAGACTTTCAGTTAATAATGAAAATATCATAGGGAATACAGCAGCTTTCATGCCGCTTATCTTGATTTTTTTCAATATTATTTTGTCAATTTTGTGTGAATTACCTATAAATCTCTTCATAGACAAGGCCCCCACATGCCACCAGAAACTGTTAGCAGCAGAGCAGAGAACAAATGGGAGCTTTTGACACCTGCTGAGGTGTTAGAGAGTAGCTTGACATAAACACAATTACCTGGTTATTTCTGCCACAGTGATGAGCAATCAAATCTGTTAAAACTGTTGAAATGGAAATTGTCTTCTTAAGGTTTCAGTGTCTCATCACTTGGATGGCTGGATCAATTCACAGCTCTACAGGCTACTCTTAAGTATGGCCACCTTCAGACATGGGAGAAAATAATAAAAAAAATTTAGTCACCACCCATTATTTATTTTTTTTCTGTTTAATTAAGGGTGCCTTTTTAAAAATCAGAGAACTAAAGGAAGCCTCAGTAACTAGATATTTAACATATCCATACATGGGCATGCAATGCTTTCACAAGGAAAGGGCATGCCATATTTACACTCATTTCAGTTTCAATTAGATCTTATTCTGCAAAGCTTCATGTTCTTAAAACTGATCATTAAGCAGTCATCTGTCGTTTAACAAATGTTATGTAAGGTGTAATTATTTTTTTTAATGCATTGCATACATTTTGTTAATACTAGTTACTGAAGGGTAATATTCATTTGTTTTACCATCTTTAACCTGGATCTAACTCAACCATAATGCAAAAGTACCTCTCGTTCCAACTCTAATCCAGTGAAAGTCAATGGGTTCTCTGTAGATTAACAACGCACTTTGAAATTTTTCAAAGCATCTGCTAGACAGAGCTGTGGAATTTTAAAATAATTTGTGCTGTAATTGCAAACAATAACATTTGCTTAGTTGACCACACTTACTATGGGAAGAAGAAGGAAAAAAAGTCTGAAAGAGTTGGAAACATATCCTTCCACTCAGAGCATCACTAGAATACACTACGACTTGGTATTTCCAAGTTATAACATCCAGATACAAAAGTATTCTTGGGAATAAACACTGGACTGGCTCTTGAAGATGAGGTAAATCCTCCCAAGGAGCTATAGCAAGAATATTATTATATTGGAAGAAAAATGATCTGAGCCTAATGGCCAAAGGCTAAAGAAGAGAGAGAAGAAAATTGCCTTCAGACTGGATTGTGATAAACTCCAGTGAGATCTTCCGAAGATGCTGTGTATGGGAACGATATCTCTCTCAGTAGGTCCATGGGAGCTGGACCTGTCAGAGAGAGTACATTGTCGTAAAGCAGAGAAATAGCAAGTCAGCTAAATACATGCTTGAAACCTTCAGAACCACGGGGAAGAACTTGGACGAGAAGAAAAAAACATACTAATAGAAGTATCTTGGACAGCTCAGGGAAAAGAATAATCAAGTAGGAAAATTAAATAAACCTAATATTTTCCATAGTTGTGAGATTTTGATGCAGCCTCCTGCAGAAAGCTTTCCAATCCTGAATGCCTATTTACAGTACAGTTGAACAAGTCGGAATTTCTGAAGCACAGAAAGTCCCGAGCTGTTAAAAGTCCTCAGAGGCCATAAAGGGCTCGGGAGATAAATGGAAATAACTGGTGTCTTCTAGCCGCAAACCTTCTGAGCCAAACTTCTATCTTGCCTTCTGAACCCAAAGGGCTAAACAGGCCAGTGCCTTGTTCTGGGGCTCTGGCTATCAGAAGAAAAACTGAAACAGGCTCTTGAAGCCATTTAGACAATGAAAAAATCGCTGCTGCTTTCAATATCTTCTTGCCCTAGGCCACCACCTGTTTCGCCTGGCATATATATATTGCAGGATTGGCCCCAGCAGCAAAATGCAGTGGGTCAGGCAGTCTCCGTGTCACAAAAACAATGAGAGGAGATAGCACAGCTGCAGAGACCTGCCCGAGGCTCTCTGGTTTACAGGATTTTAGAGGAGCGTTTGCAGCACTGACAGTTACAGGCAGACAGTTTTCCCACACAAAGCCATTAGAAAACAGTGTGTCCATGGCCAGTCCTGAGCCCCCAAACAGCTTTTGCTGTATCCAGATTAAAGGAAGAAGAGGCAGCTGGGGCTAATAAGTTGAAAATCAATGCCATTATCAAAGAGAGTAAAAAAGCAAAAAAAAAAAAAAAAATCCAAGCCCTGCAGAAGCTGAGACTTTCAGCTATGCCTATTGCTGCGTAGGAACAGATTTTGTCTGGTTCTGCTTGGACGTCAGACTCAGGGAGATAAAAAGCATAGATGATGTCTGAATTTCCTGTTTATTAAAAATGCATATAGTTTACATATATGCAGCTGTACGTGTGCATATGTACACATCTGTGTTTTGCTATTGACTACACCATAGCGCATCAGACGTTGCATGATATTTTTAGGAGTAACGCCTAAGGTTAGTGAGGTTATGAAATTGAATTCCACCTTCTATGACCTGCCACAGGTTATGGTATGACAGCACAGACCCGCTTCACGGTATCTTCACACCGTCGCAGGGTTGCAGCGCTAGCAATGACATACAGACTGGTAAACTCAACAACAGTCAGAAACGTTCCTACGCATTAGAATGAGATCAGCTTTTCTGCAAAACTGTTTTGAATACCCCCTGGCATGCTTTCAGCCTGTGTCAGCTAGCTCTGTCCCATAAAACTCATAATCATCGTTCCTGTGTTTGGACATAGGCGGTTCTTACTGCAGCTATCCCATTTTGGAGACCAAGAGATCTCACTAGCATGTGCACACACCACTCCGAGCCAGTTGGCCTCAGTGCCAAGAAATGTTTCCAGACACATTCACTTTACTAGTGAAGATGCAGCCAATTAGTTCAAATAAATAGAGATCACACAGCATTATCACTGGCCTACTGTTAATCTGTTTCAAGCCCTCATGATTGATGTCTGAAATTCTGGAAAAACAACACAAATATCAGCGACTGAATGTACCCAATTGAATATGAGGACCTGCAGAGGCAAAGATCCACAGATGTGAACCCAGGGCAACACCTTCATTTCTCCTAAACTACTGGCTTTATGAACCTGAATTCACACTGCGTCAGAAACTTCTACATGAATAAACGCAAAATTAAAAAGATGCCTTCGTTAGCAAAGAAATGTCAACTCATTAAAAATGTTTTTACACTTAGCAACTTATGTGGGTTATTCGGTTTCACATGGTAGCTTGTTTGTGTACACCAACACATTCTGTCTTCATAACTTTGAATGCATGAAAATGAACTGCCACATTTCTCTGAGCAAGATTCATTTACATACCCATATTTTAATCTCTTTCCCAATATTAATTTTTAGTGTTGTACTTTAATCTCTCTTTTTACTCCCTGTCTCCTTTCTAATTATAAAACAGTCCACCTCTTTCCAAAATTAACAATGAATTATTATTATTTTCATCTTGGTCCAGTAGAAAGAAATTTTCTCCTTTAATGTATTTCTTTTCTTTTTAAAAGCAATGATGATTTATACATCAGAAAGGACAGGCATTTGTATGCTGAGCTTTTCAATGGCTTTAATGAGAAAGATTTTTCTTTTCACTTTCTAATAACAAGGAAAAATCACCTGGACTCTGTTGGTTTATAAACATTTCCCTATTTAAGTTGCTTTGAGAGAGAACAAGCATCAGACATACATAAGCATTATGGTGCTGTAGTGTTGTACATCCTGGAAACTCAGAAACTAAATTAAAAACCAAAATATAAAGTGTTATAAAGTATAAAGCATTGAGATTAATTCTGAGGAGAATGATGGAGGGTAAGGGGGAATGGTGCCCAGAGAAAAACCAAGCAAAGAACTGCAGGATATCTGTGTCAGTCCAAGTGTAGAAAAAGCCCTGAATTCCCAATTAGCTTGGTAAACAGAGCGTGTCACTAGGACAACAGATTGACTGAATGTCGGCTGGAAAATTATTCCATAGTGAGTGATTTTGAGACCAACAAGGAAGGACAGAAAAGTCTGTCAGAAAACACTCCTAACCAAAAAAGGTGAGGAAAATAAAATTATGAGTCCAGACAAAGATCTGTATGGTTTCAGAGGAAGTACAAGCGCATTTGAACCCATTAAAGCATTGAAGTGGAAATTTTATTTTACTAGTTCTTCCTCTTTCAAGCTGGATAGCATTCCTTAAAACAAAGCCCCTCTCAGTGGCTTAGCTCCCTATTCTCACCTAAGATACATAGCAAATCTGCTTAACATTTACCTGATGCTAAAAGCATACTTACCCCCAATCAGGAAACTGCAATCTTCAAGCACCAGATTTAGAACAGTGGCATTTTCTTTTGCATCTAATGTATTATATTGTTAGAAGGTCACGTTATTCTCTTGATAGCATTCTACTTCATATAAAACTCCAAAGATAAACAAAGAGATTAACATACTTCAAAGATCAAGATCTTCAGCAAACATATCCACAACAGGAACATTACTACCAATTACAAGAGGAATATAGTCACTATACTGGGGTAGGATAAAGATCCTTCTTTGTGTAGGGTTTTAAAAGACTCAAAAATCTTATTTATCTTATCTTTTCATTTACAAAGAAGAACAGAAGGTCTAGAATAAAAATATTGGTCTTGATCTTTGCCCACTAAATGACAGCCTCAATGAATTCTCAGTGAAAACCATAATAAGTTCTGCTGACGTAGATGTCAGTCGAACTTTCTCTGCTTATGAATTTCCTCATAACGAGCTTCTTCTAGCTGACATGACTTCTATAAGGCAGAACACTAACAAAACAGTACCATCCTTTTATAAATTGTAACAGATTAAAAGTATTTAATTTTGCCATCTGCAACCAAACCTACCAAATTGATCTAAAGCTTGGCCAAGTTAGGGAAAAGGCTTTAATCAGGTTTTGGCTCACTTTCTAAATGTGGCTGAGATGTTTTATTGCTATTTCCAGAAACCAAACCTTCACTATAAATCAGCACAGCGTATTACCTGCTCAGCTTCATACATGCACATGTGCTTCCTTGACTTGTTAATAAAAGCTGTTTCGCCATATTATAAAAGCTAGCTACACATTTTCTTCTCTGTATCTTTCCAGGAGTAGGCTAAAAGCATAGTAAAACATCTTCCATTTGTTTTATTCTCTTCCCATCATTAATTAATGGAACAAATATATTACCATACTTAAAATACACTGAAACTGTGATTTTAATATACTTTATTGAAAAAAGTACACAGTTTTCAATTGTTTTCAATGGGACAAAGCAATGGTCACCTCTATCTACCAAGTCCTCTTTTGATGATTCATGACTACCATATGCCAAATTCACATCTGCATGACTTGCAAAGTAAAAAGATAAATCTTTTTTCAACATATCTTTTAGAATTTATATCACCAACAGTGTAAAATCATGAAATGCTGATGCTCTGACTTTATTTCATGTCCTCTATGTTGCACCATTTCCAGGTTCACAGTTTATCCATGTATTAGCATGCCAATCGAACACATCAGTCAATGTCACCTTGAGAAAATCGTCAATAGCAGAGGAAGAAGAACAAGAGGAGGTTTAGCACTAAGGCCTGAGACACCACCACATTCTCTTGCATTTTCCTAAAGTGAAAAAAAAAAGGAAAGGAAAATAAATACAAGTCATTACACTCAATTATGATACACGATTCTTTACCAAACTACGCAGGCAGAAGATGCTTGGTGCAAACAACAAAACCCATGAACTAAACACACAGAGGAAGTAATACAGGTGCACATTTTCATTTTAACAAGTTTAGATTGTAGACTGAAAGTGAGCATGGTCAACAAGCATTACACAATCCCTTCCATGCCATAATTTAGGGCTCATTCCACACTGCATTACACCACCAAAGGCATGAAATAAAGCTCCTCCAGAGTAAAACGGATGTCTATGAACATGTGCTGTACAAGCCACTGTAATCACATCCCAGTCTCTATCAGATCTCCTTGGTGCTATACAAATAAGAGTACTACACAAAACACAGAGTAGTAAATATGTGTAGTGATCCCTCCCAAGCAATATTACGTGTAAACATAACGACTACAGCACGACAGCTGACATACTGAAGCTAGTTACTGAAAAAAACAGCAACGGCACAAAGTTCCCAGCCATCTCCAGTGTGGAATCTTGTGGTCAGTGCTTGAGCCAGAGCAAGTTCTCAGATATTCCTGGCTGCCAGTTTGTGCTCACATCTTACAACGTTCTCTTGTATGATACAAAACAGTCTGCAATAGCAGCAAGTCAAGACATTGTCTACAGAACTACTAAAAAGATTTGCAGCACTTCCCTTACTACTCTGTTCTAAGTGTTTAGAACATTATCCGATATTTCAACTTAGAGGACAGTTTATCTATTTATTTTTTTTAAAGAACTAAAACATCTACCAGAGTCCAAAACAAAGGAAAAGTAGATAGAAACTTACTTCAGGGTGAAATCCATGACAAGATTCTGGGCGTCTTCTTATCTTCTGAGATTTTAAACGTTCACATTTAAGGGATTCATTATGTACAAGGTAGTTAAGGAGAGATGTTCTGACAATTGCATTTCTATGTGTTTTGAAACGAATATAGTGAAAATCTTTCAGCTCCTTCTTTCCTCTCCATCAAAAACCCACGGTGATACAAGTCATCAACACAAGAAAAGGAAGGTAATTCTAGTGCTTTCTCCTCAGTGATCCATAGCTTAGACAGTACCATTTGCACTTACACTGCTAACCTGTCTTTCTGTAATAAGTTTGCAATAGAGGCACACCGCAGGCTACTTTTGATAAATTCCAGCTTACAGGAGAAAACAAATCCTGATCTACAGAACACCACAAAATAAAAATTGGGGCAAATAAAAATCAAGTGACATATTTAATTTGCTGCATTTTGATATTTTTGGAAAGTAGGTTTCTGAAACATTTTCAATACTCCAGTCCAACCCTAAAATAAAAAGATACCTGTATTGTAAGGAGTTTTATAAGTTCTAATATCAGGACCTTCATTCTTACAAGGAAATTACATACTTAGGGTCTAATTTGAAAGATGTTCAGCTGTCTGAAGATGACCATGACCTTATGATACTTAAAGATGCACACAAGTGTCTTTGCTTAATTTGTGTTGGCTTTTCAAAACCAAAAACAAAAAAAGGAATAAAACAGTGAATACTCCTTGAAAATAAGTAAGAATGCCTCTGCTCTGACAGCTTTGTGAATAAAAGGATATACCTGATTTCTATAGGTGCCATTGTAATCGGTGGGATAGAATCACAGAAGCATTCATTATCTACTACCACCATGAAGAGATTGCTGCTTGGGATTTGTTGGATAACAAAAGACCTGCAAAATAAAAAAAAAAATAATCAAATAATGGTGACATTTTCTGTGTCTCTGAGCAACAGGTTTTGCTAGGGTTTTTTGAACTTGTCAACAGCCCCTGTATTATAGTCACAAATATCATTGACTTTATATATCATACTATATCTCCACAACTTGTAGAAGTAGAGGGCCTTGGGCAATGCCTCCTCAGTTCATAGAATATGGTTTTGAGATGTACCTGATGCTGAAAGGCACACAGGTGGAGCAGAACGGACAGGCTTATGCTGCCAATACAGCGGAGACTGGGACACAACTGAATTGCCAAGGAGTTTATCAGATTTTTCTTTTCCAGATTTCAATACTTAATCTCTGCTCTACTATGAATACCTAGCTATGTACTTATGATCTGGAATTTTTAAGTACACATGAAACCGATCTGCAAAAATAATGATGGTTCTTCTGCAGCCACATAGCCATAACTCACGGCCCCTAATTTTAGCCTCTACAATCACATTAGGGGCTTTATTCACTCCGGGTCTTGCTTGAAGCAATATGAACTACTGAGAAAGATCTCAGCTTTCATCTGTCCTCTTGAGAGTCATTTTATTACTGAGCCAACAAAACAGAGATTAAGCCTCAAAATCTTCCTAAGCGAGGAGATTTATTTTAGAATAATGATGACTATATGGTACAAATACGGTGATAACTCAGCACCACATTCAAATTAAGACAAAGTAGGCAACTCAAAAGGAGAGTGAGAAATAAAGACATTGCTTGTAAGAAGGAAAGCACCCAGGGGAGACCAGGGAAGGATCCTGTGGGCACAATTCAATGATCCACATTAGTTACAATGAGCCGAACTCTTAAGTACATATCAAAGAGAAAAGGGGGAGGAGGCAGAGCCATATAGGCACTGTTTAGCCTTTTCTTTGAAATTCAGGCTACAATACAAAGAAAGGCTTTAAGGCTTAGACCCAATTCTTGATAATTTAAAAAAAAATCTGTCAGAATTTATATATTGTATCAACAGAATATCTGCTGTATCAAATATCACCCAAATCTGGCAATTGCAGGAACGAAGTGTTTTTCACTGTGGTATGCTGGTAAAATGTACAGAACATTCAGTGAGGGTTTGAGCACAAGGAAGATGTGGAGAGAAACATATTTTTCCTCAGACATCTTTATTTAAAATACATATTGTCTTACTAAAATAACTCCCTGCTTTTTCCAAAGATCACAGAAGACGAAATAGCGGAGGGGGCAGGGAATTATTCAAACCTAGCTTCAGAAAAAAAAATTTGGAAAACTGACTATAAAAATGTGGCCAACGGAAAGATTAAACACTTTTCAGTATTTTTTAAACTTACTGAACCTCCATTAAAATTACACTTAGAGTGATCTGCAATATGTTAGCTTTATGTTTATACATGAAATATACATTTATGGTATAATGTAAAAGGCTGAACTTCATAAATGTACCTACCAAACAGCTGGAGCGTGTAGCAAGACTGACATCATTGTAATGGAGCATCTGTGGCTTTGTGGATTTGTGTGTGGGAGAAATGGGGCCAATAAAAGGAAAGGAGGGAAAATCTTTAACAGACAATTACACCAAAATTGTACTGCACGAATTTCTCAAAAGAGTTATGAATAAATCAAACCATAAAACAGAAAAAAATACTAATTTTATTCCCAGAAATTGGCACAATTTGGATTTTGTGCAGTCGGAAACTCATATTTAATGTACCTTTAAAACTCACTCAAAAATGCCTGAAGGGCATTAAGTGTTGTAACAATTAACTGGACACTAAATGATTCATTTTGCTGATGAGAAGGGACTAATCACTCTTCTGCTGTACCTGTGGTGTGCCTGACTCCATGTCCTTTTGTGACAGCCACTTTTTGTGGCCTCCAGGTGAATGGTGAAGCCTGGGAGCAAACATGCACCATATAGCCAGGGTTAAAGGTGCCATTTCATGAAAGGTGGGCACATTTCCCATTTAATTTCTTCTTTCACCCACTTCTCTGGGTGACGTACTAGACAGCATAAGGGCTGTCCAGTATAGGCTATTGCTTCCCCAAAGAAGTAGGGAGCGAGGGGCGGGAAATAAGTTTCCTATCACTTCACCTAACTGAAGTGAAAAAAGGATGCACTTACACCCAGAAGAAAATTTCCACTACAGAACTGTGATGCTGGGTAAATTACTACACGGTTTCTCAGAAAAAAAGTCAAAACCTACAGAGGTTTGTAGGAATTAAGTGATATAGAAAATTTTGCTAGACCTGGTAATTTGGGGAATGCAATATGTGCATGGATTGATGGAAATTACGAATTAAAGGAACTGCAAAGAACAATATATTAGGTTAAGTAAAAAAAAAAACCTTTTCTACTTCAGGAATTATATGAAAGATATCAAGTAATTGCCCTGGTTCAGTTTACCAAACAGTGAATATTTTACACACCTACAGTCTCTTTATCTATTACAGATGTTCATGAAGTATTTAACCTTCTGGTGACTGCCATGTCATCTAAAGAGCCTTAAAAAGATGAAGCTTTTGGCTCACGGCAGCATTATTTTCCACAGTGCATAATATCTTAACTAACGTCTTGCAAAGCGGAACAACTAGCTTCTCATCTACCATACTGAAAGTACATTTAAAAGAAAATGTTATCTTCCACAGGCAGTAAATGAATATTTTCCCTTTCACAAGTCTCAAACATAATCTTGGAATGAAGCTGTAAAGCCAAGTGTGTGTCCTCATCAGTCATTGGCTTGTGAGGTCACAGGCACAGGATTAACATATCAACAAGTGAAGACAGAGGATTGAAGACAGAGATTGAGTCGAGCAAATAATTAAGGGAAAAAAAAATTATGTCCAATTTAGCTTTCTTTTCTATTAACAGAATGTGCCCAAGCAAATTATACTTCTTTCAGCCGCTGCAATTTAAGATCATTTTGCAGTCATGAGGTATTCCTTCCCTCACTGGATCAACGGCAAAGAAGTTTCTGCCAGTCATAACCACTGCAGTTGCTCTGGGACTATTCAGATAATTCACATGGCACTGCTTCCATGCCCAAACTGGACAAAGCACACAATCATCCCAGCAGCAAGCCTTCTATTTGAGGTCAACTTTCAGTTTCCATGGTGACATGCACATGCATCTTTGAAATTCATTTGGAGTGAACGTTCATGCCAGTAAGTCTCAGGAACTGAACATTCAGAGAAAACAAAGGGTGCATAAACACGGTCAGAAGAAAGCTTTCAAATGCTGAAATATTCCACCAAAAATTTTCATTGCATACACCAACATTCTGTTGCAAGGGAGAAAAAGCTCTACCAAAACGGCTTCCATGACTGCAGCGGAAAATAAAGTAAGTTGCTGACACAGTAATCAAAATGGTTTTGTCTTTTAAGTGAGCTCCATTGTGAGTCTTTAAAGTTTATATTACAATAAGCGTTTCTGAACACCTGCTGGCTTAGGTTCTCATTTGTGCCACTGGCAATAAGGGAGCCAAATCTCAGGGACAGAGCAAGGGGTTTTATTACTGGTTTAACAATCAAAAGAAAGTCTATGTCTAATAACCCATGTTTAATCTTTATGGAAAATGTTACATGTTTAAAGGGTAAAGCTCTTCTTGTATTAACTAATGTAAATCTTTTTCCTTTACACCAGTATCATCACCATCTTTTGACAGTGACAGCACACAAAAAGCCTTGCATATGTCTCCATATATAAAATGGAATAAATTGTTAGGGTTCCTGTTATGTTGAAGCCACATTGAGTCTGTAAGAATCTTATTAATAACTTCTCCTCCATCTTTCATCCACCGAGGAACGAGTTTGGTTTATTTGATGTGCGGGTTCAGAGGCTTAAAACAGACCTGAACACAAACTGCTTCTTCACTTTGCCGGAAAGGTGAGGAAGGAAGAAATTTAATAGTTGAAAAGTGTGGAGAGAGGAGGAGGAAGGAAATCTAGTCATGCCAAGCTATTTTGTTAATGAAGAAAAAATAAGAAGAGAAAGTAAATCTGCAAGAAAGTCTGTGTCTCGAGTCAGAGCATTACACAAGGATTTTCTCATGTTGCACAAACTTTATCTGTTTCTTTATAACCTATTTCTGTATTTACCCATATAAAAACATCTGCAAAAATATCATACAAATTGTTTGGGGAAAAAACCCCACAGCTTCATATTTTACTTGGAAATAGTCATTATTTGCTCAAAAATGCAAATATTTATTAATCTGTTCCTTGAAAATTATTTTTTCATTGTGGAATGAAACAGGAAAAGACTTGAAATTCAAGTACTGCTGTGTTCATAATTATATTTGCTAAAGTTGTGTGTAGGAAGGCACGATAAGAAAGCACACTTTTAATTTGTGTCTGGTGGCTAAGTGACTTCCCACAGAGAATCAGTTCTTTCTAATTTCTTAAGATAGCCTAGAATTTGGAAAGCATCATAACAGAGCTGTAATACAAATCTTGGAGAGCAGTCATGCCAGCTGCCTTTATGCATGTAACTCAGGTTCTTACGTTAGAAGGATAATCATCTCCAACTCTGAGCAGAGCACCTGCAGAGACACAGACTATTCAGGGATAATTCAGAGCAGGAGCTTGGCTTCGGTGATCTGAATCAGCCTCTGCAGGAGAGTCTGTCTCTCTCTTTAATGGCTGAACAGTGATCCTGCAGAGAAATGCATCCTGGACGGAGTGAAATGTCGTGCCTAAAGCAAAGTGCAGACTACAGCACCTGTTCTAAAAGAGCCAGCACACTACATTCAAACCTCGTTGGGTTTTTTTTCAGTTTGAGTCTTTTCCTTTCGCTTTTATATATAAAAGTTTTCATACAGTTATAATATATATTACACTGTTACCATAATAATTTCTTCCACAGACTATATTTAAAAAAAAAACCAATAACAACACAAAACCCAACCTAATTTCAAAGATGTCAGGTCTTTTTCTTATTATAAGAAATACTTTCCCCTGTAAGGAGGAGTAACTAGAAGATATACTCAAGGCAGCAGAGGAGTAGGGACGGAGCTGACACTCCCCTTGCTGCAGGGTCCTCTTTCCACACTGTGTGCTTCTTTATCTTCTTTTCATCTTCCAGCCTCTGAACCTCTGGGGTGGCAAAATATCTGTAAGGTAACTGGGAGAGGGACAAACCTCCTGGAAAGGAGGGAGATGTTCCAAGAGAGAGGGAAAGGGCAAGGATGATAGGACAAGCGGTACTGGTGCCCTGAGGGAAAGGGACAGAGGGACGAAGTTTATCAGTTGCTGTAGCAGGTGACTTTGCTGTGGGGCCTCTGTAGTCTGTCCCCTTTGGAATTTCAGAGCATCTACCACATTGATGAAAACAGGCACAGCAGTATCAAAGCAGAGCTGACCCTTTTTTTCTTCCTAGCTGCTGTAGTCATGAGGCTGGTATATCTCCTGAAGTAAGAAGACCAGTTTACTGTCCAACTGGAAGATGACACGCTTCCCAAGTCACTTATTTCCTTTCTTAATGCAGGTCATTGCTTCACAACAGCTACCTGAATCATAAGGTGCAAAATCTGTATGTGGTAGGCTTACTATCCTGTCTCCGAAATGCTGCTGGCTTCAATTTTCCTTTCCTAGCATAGCTGGATCTGTAACAGGCAAAGCTAAGGTAATTCAATTTCAAACATGTAAGAGATGTGTCTTGTCCAGCTAAGCAAACTTAACCTTTAAATTGTTTACTCTCTGCTATTTGGCTATAAAATCTGCTATTAAAGGAAATCAATACTACTGTTAAACAGCTTAGTCTCTGTATTTCCGTGCAGGAGAAAGAATCCATTTCCTTGTCCACTAATGTGAAGGTTTGGACAGGATATAAACTGCACACAGACCTGAGGTTTCCCTACAAATAAGCAGCCGCCTACGTAGCCCCGGACACATCCAACCTTAAGGAATCATGTTGAATGCAGCATATTTTGTAGGGGGCTGTGGGTGGGCTGCACAGCTGTGGAGAGGACACAGCCATATATCAGACTGTTCAGACTGAGGATCCCAATTACCATCATTTGTTGGTCACTTGCACTGAACTATTTTCCTTTACACTGCTACACGTCTTGCTTCAACAACAAAGAATGGTAATAAACCTCCTAGTAGCATTCAGGAATCTCCGATTATCAGACTCATTTCCCCCATCTTGCTTCAGACAGTCGCAAAGGTGGCAAAGTGTTTGAGGGAACAAAACGAATGACAAGCAGCATGGAACCCTGAAGATACTTACAGGGTAAGACTACATTTGAGGAACCAAAAAGTTTAGGGAAAATATCTCCCCATTGTCCTGCAGCACGGAAGATATTTCTTTGTAAGTTGAGGATGATTTGAGTACAGCACCAGCAATTTAACTTGGTTAAAAACAGTGCTGTGTGTTTCTAGCTAAAACTCAATTCTTCTTTTCTCACAGAAATACTGCGTTATTGTGCACTGGTTTAAAACACACTTGTTCATAAGAATCATTGATCTATATGGTGCATTTTACAAACAATACACATTTTTTAATCTTACAAAAATATGCTGCTGTTATATCTGTGCTACGCAGCAGAGTATGTGGTCATGATAAACACATGGCTTAGGCAGGATTTTAATCCTATAAACATTTAAATGGCTGTTCAGACTTATCTTTAATTTCATGTTCAGGAGCTTTAACAGCCTGATTCAAGAGGGGAAAAAATCCATATGTGTTTTTTTCATTGCTTTCTCTATGACCATAGGAACACTTTAATGCTGTTGTTTAATATTACAGTGATGACTGCTGGACTTACATTCAAACTATGACTAGAATAATATCTGATTGTTGTCTTAGTGTATGTCCCTCCTGCACACACTTAATCGTATCAATCATTTTTAGGGGACAACAGAAAAGATCTTTTAGCTCAAGTTGTTTTGCCCGTGCAGATGACTCCACAAAGCATGGAAGAATTTTACTGTGAGTATTTTGAACAGAAATAAACTTAGGCCACCTAAACACACGCACAAAGACGTGAAAAAGTAGTCTGAATTTCCATGGTACTCAACGCAGACAGCCCCACTGGGCACCCTGATGCTTGAGCATCTCTGTAAATTCAACCATTTCCCTCCAGGCCTTTCAGCGTATTTTTTGAATGCAAACCTGTATTAATGAAGTTTGAGTATTTTGAATTAAGATTAGTTGTTATTTTTGGATTATATTTCATATCTGTCAAATTTGCCTTTCCTATTTTTTAGAGAAAGAAAAAACATACCAGCACCAGGGTACAGTAAATGGAAAATATTGTGCACTCTGCACTCAAATATGTGTTGCTCACATAACTGTTGGTTGCAAACGTTCAACCCTAATGGTCTGGAACAAACTTTAAGCATTCAAGTGAAGTGCAGATATCCGCTGTGCTCTTTCCCAACTCCTATCATGTGCTTTCCAGGCTGCTGGCTACACTTCCTAAGCCACATTTCTCTCACTTATCACATTTTTTAAATGAATGAATGAAATGTTTATATCGCAGTCAAGTTGGGCTACTTGTTTTTTGTGGGATTTTTTTTTCACATAAATGATGATAGAGAATGGAATATCTTTAATGCAATTTATAAAAATAAGATATATGCCAATAACAACATTTCTGAGAGCTGGAGCAGTTAAAGTGTATGGAAAAAAAAAGCAGCTAGTGGTTCACTCGTATAAAAAGAGACAGATAAACTCTCAGCCTCAGGCCTGGAACCTGACCCCATGCTAGCAAAATATTGCTACCACGGATAGCCTGACTGACTGGAGCACAATTTGCTGTCAGTATAAACAAACTTACTCAAAGCAAAGTTTAGAATCAAGGATTTAAATGCACAATATCATCCTCACTATTCCCATGTCTGCCAAAGGCTTGCAACCCCAGAGAGCTGTGGCCTGGTTGGCAACCACTTTGTTTCAGACAGGAAACCCCAGAAGTGCCATTCCTCTTTCATTATCCATCAGGGGGTGCTTTCTCAAATACCTGATGCTCAGATAAGAGTACCTTACCAACGGCATATCAGAAATGTTACAAACATCCAAAAACTTTGAGTGTGCAGACTTCGGGATGAAAAAAAATACTTTGTGTGATGAGGAATTTGACAACGCTCCTAAGCTTTCTAGTCCAGCCACCCATCATGAGAATGTAAGATACCAGAGAAGTTTGTATCACTAGGTTTAAAACAGACTGCAAAACTTTTACAAGAAAAAACAAGCTCAGAAATCCCACAAACCTTAAATATAAGTCAAGGTTCATACCCCTGAGCAAACCCAAGCGGAGAGTGTGGCCTAAGTGGCTCTCCTTAGGCAGAGTGGGTACCTGATTCTCTGATAAACTCCTCACAATGAACAACAGAGATACAGCAATCAGCACAATGCGAATCATATCAGAGGGCTCTTACAGCCTGGACTTTGCTTTTGCTTTTTGACAGTGGCACCGGGTTAGCAGGACAACGATAGGGAGGTCAGAGAAGTTATCCAGACTGGAAAATGCAGCTCTACTATGGCATGTTAGTCAACGTGTGTTTTTAGCAGAGTTTTTTTAGACCTACTTAAGTAGCTGTGGTTTGTATTGAGATGTATCTCAGATAATGTTTTTAAAATACTCGATGATTTCTAAGCTAGATTCTAAACATAATTTAAAGATTAAGAATCCAGTTGATTTCCTCTGATTTAGGAAGGCTCACAAATATGACATGACGTTGTAAAAGTAACTTTTGAATTTCATGAATTGGTAACTATTCTTTTCCACAGCTTTAAGTCTAGTCTACTCTACAAATACGATATGGCTCTAGCAAAGAGCTATGCAACACAAAGTGAAGTATAAAAAGCAGCGAGAATCAGGAGATTCACGCTGAAAGTGTAATAAATCCTAGAATTAAAGCGCTCATCAGATATGCCCACAGTGTGCTTTGCAAGGATGTTGTTAATTTATTTCTGTAAATATAAATTTTAGCAATGATTGAGAAGGCCACATCTGAAAGAATTAAGTACACTGCATGTCATCTTCTCCATAGCTAGTTAAAACTCTATCATATTTTAGGTAATATACAAATGTTCCCTGCAAGGAACTCAAACTTTAAGATTCATGTTGTTTTTCCAAGTTAAAGGCTATGTAATATCCATTAAGCTCTCAGATCCTTTAGAAAGTGCCACATGTACAGATGCCTAAGTCACATTTGCGGTTTTTCATCAGACTATACTATAATATGAATATATTATAAACTGAAATGAATTTCCTGGTATTAGCAATTCTTCACAAGGGTGCCTGGCTTTAAAAATTCACTGCGGTGTTTTCCAATTTTAATAAATTTTCCTGTTCCAAGCCATCTTTGATATATAAATACTAAGCTCTATATTATGGCTTTCATACAACTTTTTAAATTTACTGTCATTACAAAACATCCTTTCATTGTGTCAGCTACTATTTATCATTTGTTTAATATTTAATACTGCTTGTTTAAAATGTAAAATTATGCTAACTTTTAAGTAGAGTAATATTTACATTTTGTAGCATTACTGAGCTTAACTGTGAACAGTGAATGGGTGGAGATCACCACCTTCCCACGCAGTTTTATTTAGAAACTTCTCAAGCAATTCAGCTTTAGGCTCATTTGAAGGACATAAGTAGGGAAGTGGGGAGTTAAGAGAGAGGGCACATCTCATCCTACTTGTCAGAAGAAACCTACAGCGAAACTAATGACAACAGTAATAGGCTGAATTGCTAGGAAGCTGACCCATGTATCTCCAAGATTTTACAGTACTTATAGATGGATCATTGGTCAGTGTTATCAAGTCTCCCAATGGAAACGTTGCACACATCTGCAAGAAGAGACCACTGTACATTTCCTCATCTTTCTCTTCCTTCTAGAGAGTATTCCTCTTATTCAATACATGCTCATTGCCGTTAAAAATGTCCTTTGAAAAAGATTACTATGGTCAGAATTTCTTTTACATTTAATATGGTTTTCCTCCTTTGTTGCATAGTGATTCTTTTATTCTCTAGTTTTTTTATGATGATTACAATGCTGAGCAAATTGAGAGAGAATCTATCAATTTTTTGTCAACTAAATAAACAAACTGCAAGGTTTTGATTTTTTGGGGGAGAACACTGATATAAAAACTGAGATAATAATGAAAGACTATTTTCAATATAAGGTGACATCCCGAGTATAAGCAGCTACAATACTCCAGAATTCAACAAGCACACTAAAAAAGTTCTGAAACCAAAAAAAAAAATTTAAAATCTTTGTCTATTTAAAAACAAAAACCCTAAGCAAACAAAAGAAAAAACCGAAACCCTTGAAAACCCTCCAAAGGAATGTTAAACTTATGACTGGCAGGCACAAACCTGCTCTGTAACTTATATATGTCCTGCCCTATTATTTCATATACCTATTTTCTTAAACGAAAATAGTAATTTACAGTGTTTCCTGAACTGGTCATTCAAAATATACATTATCAAAGGGTAGAGTTAAATTACCCATACAGTGACTTTAAATTGCACCTGCATGACAAACATTATAATCACTGTTGCCTTTGGAGTGAAGAGGAAGTAACGAGTGGAGATGTGTGGGTAACACAGAACATGGGATTTAAAACTAAGTATAAAGACCTTTAATAAACAATTCCAGCAGTTTAAATTGCATAATTTGATACTTTTTATAAGGAAAGAACAGGAAAAAAAAATCTTTTGGGATCTTCTAGAGTTCTGGGGTTTTGGCTGCAATAAGTTTCTACCAATACTGCTGTTGCCGCAAATATAAAGAGTTTTTAACACTCATAAGTATTCTGCAAGTCTGGAAGATCTGATTTTCAAAACAGAGGTCCAAGGGGACTCTGTAGACTAGGATTTGGATTCTTGAGAATTGAACATTTAACAACAGAGCTATGCACAATACTGAGTCTCCCTCGAAGATACTGAAGATACCTCTAAGCAAGCACCCAGAAATGAAGATCTGTTCAACATTGCCAAGATCAACAGCGAGCAGTTTGACTACAGCACACCTGTGACTCAACATGGGCATAGGCCAAACCCATCTATGTGTATGGTATCACATCTCTACTTGGCATGAAAAAGCCAAGCATGTGAAAACAAGGTCTAAACAAAGTACGGTGAAATACAGAGAACACTTGGTTCTCCCCAGGGTCCTACAAGATGAATACAATAAAATGAATACAACCCAATATGTCTTCTAGAAGACTGACTATAATTTACTGCCCAAAATACTCCAGGAAATTTATAGGAATATTCCGATGTACACAGAGAGAGCTCCAAATGAGAAGAAATCGGTCCTTGATGCTTTGCTTGTTTTATATGGCAAGCTGATTTGTTTAGAAATAAACTAACTACATCTGAAAAGGCAAATGATTATTTATTTCATGGGAAATTGAACTGGATATTTATTTACACATTTTAAACACGATCAAGTACAGCAGTCTGGCAAGCTTCTACTGAGAAAGAAATGCATTTTAGCAAATGGTGGTATGTCTCATGATAAAATGGTTTTAAAAACAATTACCATTTTAATGTCTGCAGATTTCGCTATTCCTGACACTAATATACTCATGCCCTAAACAATCTGAATTTAATTTGTGTTGTTATTTATCTGTTACTGCCAAGTAAGCGCATTCAGTGGACGAGTCTGAAATTTGCCATTATACATCCACATTAAGGGTTCAGTGTCATCCTGAATAATAATTCCGCTGCCATTTACCTCTTTTTATTGAAAATGAGCAGCATGCAGTGCCCAGTCTATAAGAAAGCAAGAGAAGGCATTTGGTTTATTGATCATTTTCCCTCTTACTCCAATGGACCAAATATATAATAAATACATGGGACAGTGTTTAATCAATTAAGTAGTTCCTATCAATTTAACAGGCAATTTCCATGTGATACACATCAAAGTAAAGGGAACACTTACATTCATATAACAGAATTAAAACACCCACGTAATTTTTTCCCAGGGTTAGGATGACTGTAGCTACATTCTTCCTTGTTTCCCTAGTGAGAATATGGCTTTCTCATGTTTACTTCTATCTTTATTTTGCATCTTAAGACTGTGCACAAAGAACCAACTGGGAACAAAACAGTTTTTGGGGGGTTTTGGTATTGACCTTGTGGACCCATGAGTGCTGCAATTAAGAGAAGGGGGCTTTGCTCCCAGGGTCATTGGAAGTAAGGCCAGATTTTTGATCTGCATCCAAGTCCAATATGTCATCACACACGAACAGGAGAGGTTAAAAGGGCAGATTTTTAAGCATTTCACTGTGCAACTGCTGCCTGATTTGTATACCTATAGTTTTCACAGTTGCACATGCAAATTTGGTATCTATGCAGTCAAATGTTTCCTTGCAACTTTGAAATTTTAAAATATATACTTAGTGTATAGTCAGATGAGTAAGTTGCTGTGCCTACGGAAGATCCATACACACATTCATAGCAACCTGAGTTAACGCTTAATTTAATGGTGTTTTCCTAAATGAAGCCAAATGAGAACATAAACATTTTCATGCAAAACACCACACAAAGAGATGAGTGGATATACTAAAAAGATCAGCTAAATTTCTCTGGTCAAATATAACAGTCATCATCCTTTCTAATTCATATCAACAACTTTATCTTCCTGAGGACACTTTCCTTAGACATTTTTAGCACTTTTGAAGTATCAGCAATTAAACTTTGCAATGCTGACATCACCAGAAGGCAGAAACTGGTAACGTTAAGTGAGAATTGCTGAAGAACTTTTGTTGACACACGTACTTGTATTAAAAACTAGCTAACACATTGGGGCAGTACCTCATAAAATGGCAAGCAGCATTGAGATGCTTATTTAGCTAAAGACTTTGAATTCAATGTCTAATCAAAAACACATCTCCAAGTAGCGCACCACCCTTAAAACCCATACCAAGCGTGTTTGGCATTAGTGTGGCTCTGACTCAACAGAAAGAGGCCCAGTTGACATTGATAAAGAAAAAACATTTCTCTTTAGCAATTAACTATTTCCAACACTGCAGCTGCCATAGAACGTTCAACAGTCTGTCATCCGAGTTTTTAGAAGTAATGCTTTTTTTTTTTTTTGACTTTTCTTGCTATAAAAGGGAATAGCTTACTGGAAAATATGAAAGCATTTCAGATTTAAAAAAAAAATCCCAGTTTTTCTCTTGTGTTGACAGTGCTTAGAAAATGTGGGTTGACTTGTTTTTGATTGCTGTTTAAATAACAGATTAATTTAATAATAGTTGGGATATTGAATAACAACAAATTACGGAGTGGGACATCCAAACTCTGACCCTAATGACATTCTTATGTTAATTCTTATTTTCTTTTAGGCTCCTGCTTTCTTAATAAACCCTATATTTTTGAAAATCATTTTTAAACATTGCAAATTATCCCCAAGTAGCATTTATTTTTCACTAGTAAGAGATAAGTTTACATATAAAGATTGTATTTTATATCTCTGTATACATTTAGTGCCTGACTCAAAGTCCACCTAAATATATAAGTGCCCTTCCATTGATTCACTAAGTTTTCAGAGATGGCTGAAAAGGTGAGCCAGCTGTTTACGAGCTAATTAGCATGTAGTCCTTTCTACTGTGTGTTATTTGTGAGGATACTTTGATTTAAATCCAAGCACCCATGATTAAAAATTACGATTGGAAAAGTTTATAGGAACAAGGCTTAGTTTTCATAACTACAGTCGGTAACTGTTCCCCTTGGTAACTGTAAAGCATGCAATATTTCTGTAAGATCGGTAACAGCACACCCAGGACGGAATAAGACTGAGCTTCTAACTCTCACTATGTGACCTTCTTGACTATGACTGTGACTTTGTTAGCAATAACACAGTATTTGTGCTCCAAAATGTCTTATCTAAGTAACATTATATGGTTTCAATTAACATCAGTCATCATTTTTACATCTACTAAGAGACTGCTTTTAGTTGCTTTTTTCAGACAAGGGCTCTATAGTAGTGCCTGACATCGTAGGAACAAAAGACAGTGACTTGAATGAGTAACTTGTGACATAAACTTTCTTACAGCAGAACATTTGCACAACTTTTGTTTGCAAACCTGTTCACAATATACCAACTTCTTCAGTGTCTTTGAAATAGATTTGCAATATTATAGTGGGGTGCGCATTCAGCTAAATATTTACAAACATCTTTTTCTATTCGTAATCAAGATGTGCAAGTATATATCTCAAACAGATTAATCTATAACATGATCCAAGGAGCACACAGAAAATAATCCCAATGACTCAAAGGGATCTGAATCGAGAGCCCAGAATGCAACAGATGCTGTGCAGATTAACCATTG
>VXBO01002856.1:289979-321657 GCA_013400135.1 Rhinoptilus africanus
AATACACTTGCTTGTAAAAATATTTATTGCTACTGAGGCTATGAAACAGAAAACTGGGTCAAAAGATGTAGGTCTACAAAGGACTTTGGGTCAAATTCCTTAGCTGTTCTGCGGGAAAGTGTCCTGGGTTATAACAAAAATATTTGGAATCCAATGCAGTCTGCAATCTTAGATGCAATTTGTAGATTGTTAATGACAGTGGGTAAACGGTATAACGAAGAACTTTCCCATGAGAATCTAATAGTTCTTCTGGATTCTCTCTTTAGGTTTTGCCATTGCTTGTGGAGAAAAATAATGGGTGCCTTGAGATCAGTTTGTAACTTACAGGGTTTTCTTTTTATTTTTTGTTCCACTGTGGAATACAAAATGTTTTTCTATGAAAAAGATCTTAGAGCATTATTTTTGAAATACTATAATTTTCACTAAACTCAGTTTCCAACTCCGTGCTGTCCAAGCATTGCAGAATTGTGTTATTTTTGAAAGTTATTTCCTTTGACCTGAAGTTACCTAAGAAGACAGACTGAAATCTGCACTCCTTTGAGAAAACCTGGTCCTGTTAAATTAATCTTTTTTCATGGAATCATGTCTGTTTGCAATATTTAAACATAAGAGATATATGATAATTTGTTGCACAAATTCTCAGTAATCTTCTGCTAAATAATCACAAAATAAAGCTGCCTGAATTCTGCAATGCTGGCATGAAGCACTTAAAGCAGTGTAAAATACATTGTATTTGATACTTCAAGTGGAAAAATCACGGCTTGATTTTGTTGAGTTTGTAATTTTCAGGCAGTGAGACCTATCGTTACACTTAAAGGGTTCTCTAGCGTCAACTAACAAAGCACTTTCATCCCACTATCCCACAAAGCCATATAAAAAACAATTATTCATACTAGACATCAATAATTTCCTTACAATTAAAAGTTGGTCAGCAGCAAATTAGAAGTGAATATTAGCCCTTAAAATGTATCTCCAGTGTACTTCTATTTCCTGTTTTAAAAAAATGAGGATATCGAGGAGAAAATTTAGGAGCAAGTCCAAAAGCACACCTGTTGACTTCAAAGAGAAGTTTTCACCTTTATTTGCTAATTGCATATTGATTTAGTCTAGAAAAGGAGAGTTGCAGCAATTTTTGTTTAACTTAGAAATTCTTCCTGACATTTATATTGATAGACAAATTATTGCTGTAAAGACTAATCTCCTTCGCAATGATGAACTCTCAGCATAAAGGAAATCCAATTAAGAGACTTACTGAAGTACAGATATTTGCATGAACAGTATCTAGGCAATTCTTTAATTAAAAGGTATCATAACTACAGTAAAAATGTCACTGCATATAGGTGCTAAATGAGAAAAGACATTTTCAGCACGAAGGAGGAAAGCTAGATTGAAGTCTTTCTCTTCTTTTAACCCTATCAGGGACAACTTTATGGTAGCCCTGGTAGAACTGACAAGGCTGCAGCACTGACATGGGAGATTTGTTACTATTAACTCAGCTTCCCAGCACTGAAAGTTTGGAGGACAGATTTAATCCTCTCCCACTCTTTCAGACTAACAATTCTAAGAAGGAAACACTGCTTGGCATTCAAGTGGGACAACCAGATCTCACTGTACCACAAGGGAACTTCTAACCCATCCAGCAGGGTTTCACTCCTGTATAGCAGAGTTAACAGCACTAACCTTTTTCTATCTAAATCTTTACAGAATATGCCCTTAAAATGCTGCCCATGTCCAGGAAAAGTCTTAAAACATTCACTATTCTTTGAAATTAGCATAAACGTCTACTGATTTTACATTTTTTGGTAGAAAATAATAGGCACTTTAAGAATATCAAACATCTAAATGACCCCTGTGATAAGAGAAATGACACCCTGACAGAGGTCATTATACAAGATAAAACATAACAGACTTGTACGTTCTTCAACATAACCTTGAACAATTCAGTTTTATTGCTTTGTCACAAACAGTTGTATAAAAAAAATTGAAAGGGCTTACTTGAAACAGTCATCGCAAGCAATATTCCCCGTGGTCTCCTTTATAGTGCGTTCGGAAACAAAAGCTGGATATTCAGTATCACAGGGCTCTAGGGTTTGTTTCAACCTCTGCGCTATAGGCACAGGAAAAAATATCTTGATGTTAACATGGGAAGAACAGCACACAAAATTCTGAACAACATGAGATGCTGTATTACAGAGCTCAGAGAGAACGGAAATGTTACTCAGCTTCTGCCACCCTGTGAGATTTCCTAGGCAGTGCATAACACTATTTTTTCAATTAAAAAAAAAAAAGTTTATCCATGGAATGTAATTTTGTAAGACATAACTGTTAAAGTAGTTATTCATGGTTTAGCCATTGCCAACCTACTTTACATTTATGCACAAGCTTTTATTCTTTGTCTGTATATTCCAGATGGACTTACTCTCGATTTTATTTCAGTGATGCTGTGCCTCACTAAGTTATGTATGGGGCTTTACAGTTATTTGATAACTAAATTGTGGTACATTTTACTGAAGCCAAAAATGCTTTTTTGGATTACGGTTTGGGGATCTCTGCAGTTTCATCAGTTAGAATAACTCTGTGGGTGGGGGGCAGAAGGGTTACTTTGCCCAGAACCAATGCTTGTTATCTGGTTCCCAAAATAGTAATAATTAAGACTCCGTAACACTTTTAATCTGAAGCCCTTGCACCACAAGTGATAAGAAAACGTCACTATTTAAATCTTAAAGACTGGGAAATTGAGGTACCAGGAAGCAGGGAAACTGGTTCAAGGTCAAACTACAGGACAGCAGCAAAGCTGGGAACTGAAGGCAGCTCTTCTGACTCTCACCCTGATGTATCTGTTGGACAATGTCTCTCTCTCTTTCCCTCTCTTTTTCTTCCCCCACCTCTTCATTCTTCCTTAACACAGAGGTACACTTGCACATCAGCACAAATGTTAAGCCTATCTTAAACTAATTGCCAAGTGAGAAAACAAGACAAGGTATGACAAAAATAGATTACACTAAACAGGCTCTTGGACTCGACAGATCTTCCATTCAAGATAATCTGTTTCAAAGCCAGTGGTGTCTCTATTGCACAGCACCAGGGGAATGAGCAAAACTGCATTTGCAATCGCACGCTAGGACATGCATTTCTGAACAGTTATGAACTGTTCATAATTTCTGTATACAATTTAAAAATATTCCCACAAATGCTCAGAACTCAAGGAGGTACTGAAGTTGGTCAGAAAATTATTTCCGATGTTTTCAGTATGGTCGTGACACATTTAACAATTTAGCATTTTCTCAAGAATTGTCTGACTAGCTCTACTGCACCTTCTCCATTTCTCTTCTCTTCTCCTCTCCTTATCTGTTGCCAAGAATGACTGAAATTTATCACCTGTATTTTGGGTCTACCCTCACTTGTATCAACATATGGCTTGTGTAACGGAGAGACTGCCAGAGATCCATGGGTCTCAGATTTCCAGCACCTCGTTAGAGTCCAGAAGATGAGGGGGGTTGCCCAAGGTTTAGGGCATCATGTTCTTCTCTCTCACTTACAAAAGTGACTGAGATTACAAGACTCAGAAGTATTTTTCATACGTGCAGAAGTATTTTTCATACTAGGGTTTGGTAAATTGGCAGGTGCGTGGGGACCCTCTAAGACCTTCCTAATGTGGTGTTCCATTAATGACACAATCTGGGCAGGAAGCAATTTCCCCATTAGAGGAACAGGGGTTTTTTTCCTGAGTTTTGTTAAGCGATGTTAAGTGAAAAAATTACAAGTTCATAAGTTTCAGTTTCATGAAGTGCAGTCATAATTATTACAACTAATCGTGGTAACGTAACATCTATGGAAGAACATCACTAAGCATGTGCGTTTCTCTCCTGCTGACTTCTCCCTTGTGAAAGCTCTCTTGCTTTTGCTTTACTAACACATGTCGGTTTCTGAACAACTATCACTTGTTACCTAACCAAATTTGAACAGGGCAAGCAGTGGCACAAAAATGGTGATATTCCAGTGAGGACGAGGGGGTATTTTCAATACTCTTACTCATCAAAGAAACAGAGTACGCAGTTAAAACTTCACTTTCAACTATAACACAAATGAAAATCCCTCAACTACTCTTGTCTGTCAAAGTGCTGTAACGATTGTTTTATCTTTAAGAAAGTTATTAATGCCTGTCTTCTGTAGTTAATACATGCTTAAAATATAAAACAGACATTCGTTTTGATGAGATGAAGAAGAATGCTGTCTTTAAAGGGTATTTTCCCTTGTAAGTGCCATTGCATGTTTCATGTCAGCTTATATTAAGGCATATTTCTACACTAAACCTGAAGAAATGTCCAAAAAGTTATCTGTTCCCTACACAGGCTGTATTGCACTGTTCTGCAAACACCGAGGACCAAGACTGGCACACCTGCCAGATACAAGGAACAGGTTTGCATTTTCTGGGTCTAGCACAGCAAACCCTACTGTCCTTCATCAGTGTAAGAGACATTTTTCATCATGGTTGGGGAAATCACTGGAAACTTAGCCTTGGTTTTTAGAAGGAGCCTGAAAAGCCAATAGTGTCTGACTGCTTCTCATGAAGCTCTATTCATATATCTGCTTCTATATTGGGCTATAGTTCATGTAACAGAGGAACCGGCTTTAGTGCTGCACTGCAGTGTACAGTTTACATCAGTATGGGAAAGGCTGTACCAAGTTCATGCACCTAAATTTCCAGAAGGCTCTTATCAAACCTTGACCTCCAGCAGACGCCCATCTCCGCCCCACCTTCTCCCTGCACAGCATTTACAACCTGTTAGGCAGTACCCAGACATGTGCTCTGCCATTTACTGCCACGCTTCCCAGTTGCTCTTCCTGCTAGAAGAGCTCCACCATTTTATTACTCCAGGGAATACTCCAGGGCTTCAGCATATTCCATTTTCCCAATACCTTAACTTCAAACAGGATGTTATTTTGGCATAAAACCAACGTAGTACCCAGACAATGCAAATACAAACTGAAGCCCAAATTAGTAATTTTATCCCACGCTTTGCTAAGGAATATGCAAATCTGCAAATATGAGGCTGAAGAATGCAGTTTAAATCATTACACCAGTAAATGGCATGTAGAACAATTTGCCTATGAAACAGCCCATTGAAGAGCACTGCTCTTGTAAATTATCTCTACTTTTGAGCAACGCTTCTGAAATGGGACAGAAAATCTGCTAAAATATGAGACAGTTGACACTGAAAACTTCCAGTTCTTATGGGAATTGTTGAAATTTCATTATTATTTCAAATGAAGCCTCCACATTCTAAAAAATTATTTTGAGTAAATTGAATTCTAATTCATCTAGATTTTATTACTTTAAAATGTCTATTTCAAATGGAATGATAAAACAAATTACAGTTTTAACCAGTCTTGCTTAAAAACAAAAGCATAAAGTTTATTATTTTAAGTCTTAAAAATTATTTTCAAATTAAATTATATAGAGATGGCCATGTTCTTTGGACTTGTGTTGAAATGGCATTTTCCAGCACAATAACCCCCTACAGCAGGTCCAGAAAAAGTATAGTATAGGCAGAAAAAGGCTAGTGTAATTGCTTTATTCACAAAGACTGTTTTGGAATGAAAGGAAACATTTAAAAAAACCCACATATTTAGCCATTATCTACTATTTTAACTTCTCCATTATAGTAGTGTACTGTATCCCTTGAGTACAGACAAGCACTTTGTGGTTATTCATAGACGATCTTAATTATCTTGTGTTTTGGGAAACATTAACAAAGAAGAAGATGCTGACTCGGGAGACAAACTATTGTTATCAGATGTCTACTATTTAATCTAAAATGTTTTACAAATCCAATTTAATCTAGCCACTTCTGTAATTATGGCGAGGAAAAAAAAATTACACTTACCTTTTGCTGTTAGATCAGAGTGCCACCAACTGCATAGATTAAACTCCACAAGGAACCTAAAGAAATCATTAGAGTTTTCATATTATCCCACAGAATGTTTCAAAACCAGTAAATTGGCAATAGTTCAATACCATTAATCCGAATTTAAATAAAAGCTAACACAGAACTGATATTCATGTTACTAGCATAAACCTGGGATTATCAACTGCTGCTATCCTCATATTTTTACTGCGTTGTATCGTACCACCGAGACTTTATTCTGAAATTAACCCCATCAATAAATAATAGATTTACCTATCATTATTAATCTTATTTAAAGTGTCCATTAAAATTCTCAATGCATGGCAGCATACAGTATTTTTACTGTTCAGCGTTATTTAACATTATTTCTTCATTATGCAGGGTATTTTGACTCTAGTAAAATGGCAGAGTATTATAACTGTGTCCTGGCTACAGTACAGGAGTATACATAAAATACTTTCTTATATTAATTCTGGAAATGAAATAATAAAACTAATTTATTTGCAGAAAAGATTGATTAACCAGTGTCTAATCAACTCTAACTAGACATGTAGAGAATGCATTTTCCCACTAAAATACGCTGCAAATTACTTTGAAGAATGCACTGAAACGTGTCAGTCTATCAGTTATTGTAAGCATAAAGAATGTGAAACAAACATCCAGTTTATCATACGGACATGAAGCCACAATACTTATAAACACTGAAAATTTCTGGCAATTTTTGCAGCTGTTTTAGCTAGCATCAAAGTCTCATTTTAACATCATTTATTTCCCTGACATTTACTTTGAAAACTGCATTTAAAATCAATCTCTGCCTTCTGGCAATAGCCATTCAGTTAATGCTCCTTAACTCTTATTCCAAACTTTGATGAAAGCTCATATAATTTACAATTAAAACAAAACGACTACAAGAAAAAAATTATTTCTATTTAATTAAAGATATAATTCACTGAAATCTGCAACTCTGCTCTCTGATAAGAACAATAATAAAACATATAGGTTAATACTACAAAAATTACTTTAAGGCTTCCTCTTCTCCCTATGCTATTTCTCTATGATTTCTTAGGCAATCTCTCTTAAAAGTGATGCTCATTATGTATTAACTTGAAATTTTAGAGGAAGGTAAAAAAAATCAGCAACATCCAGAGTACACCTTGTCTGGCATATACTGTAAAAGGTCCATCTGACAGAAATTCATGAAGCGACAAACACCACAGTGAATCACTACAGGAGTTTGCTATACTGACAACAGCCCACCCAAGCAGCGTTACAAACAGCCAGACATTTATGTAA
Organism: Rhinoptilus africanus; assembly: GCA_013400135.1. NCBI lineage: Eukaryota > Metazoa > Chordata > Aves > Charadriiformes > Glareolidae > Rhinoptilus > Rhinoptilus africanus. Next base: position 297,182 of record VXBO01002856.1, read on the forward strand.
AATTTAACAGTAACCACAATAATTAATTTGGTTTGTATATTGCGACCTGCTAGACTTACTAAGCAACGACATACGGTTATAAGTGAAGACTACGAACAATGTAAAAAGTGCAACTGTGCAGTCATATACACAAAATTTTGTCAGATTTTAAAAATGCAAAATTGGAAAGAAAAAATTATCAAATATTACTATATTTAATATCGTAGAATAGAAGTAGAGTAATGTATGTAAAAGGTAAGAAGTCCAAATATCATTAAGTATTCAAAAGTACAAATATTCATTAATTCATATAAATATTCATTAAGTTCTTGAAGAAATTTACTTACAAGACAAGCTCAGTCATAATCCATTTTACTGCAGCAAAGAAGGCATTATAAGGCTGAAGAGAAGCAACTCGTTTAATGAAAGGGCAAAACATACAGTATTTGTATCTTAACTGAATTCTTCATGTAAAGACAACGTTATGGATATTCAAATGTATGGCTAGCATGAGAAAAAGAACAATAACTTTTTCTTATGAAGAAGAAAATATTATTAAATACTATATGAATATTAAAATATGTAGTAATGAAATGCCCTTTTAATGCTGTTGGTCATATACACAGATTATCAGTTGGAAAAGGAACGTTTTGCAAATGATTCTTAAATATTTAACCTCTAGGGGTTCCTATTTCCCAGGCTATTGCTGGAGGAACAGCTCTGGTAGATAATACGAGCTTTTCTTAGGCTGCAATTCATGGGTTTGCCTCTCTATAATGTAAACCTCTGTCCATTACCTCAGCCTAATTAGGCTAAGAAAAGCTTCTGAAGTTTGAATTTACCTAAATGAAGTTATCTGTGTCATACTGAAGGCCCAGTTGTAAGCACTTTAAGTAGTTTTTATGATTCTTCCCTTCTTCCTGTATTTTTCTGGATCATAACAAATACAGCAAATACTTTGAAAAACCTGTGTTTACAGTACTTCTACTGCATTTTGAATGTTTTATTTTTGAAAAGAATATCAATAGGATTATTCTTTTTTGAAAGAAGCGCAGGCAGAAAAGTCAGTTTCCAGAAATCTGGAGAGGAATCTATCCTTATCTCACTCATTTGTGTTAGGGTCTCCTAGTTGCGCAAAATTTTGCAGACTTTTATGCAGATTCCATATCAACAGAGTATTTTAGTACATGTAAGAAGTCATATTGACTTTAAGAGAACTACTCAGATATCAAAAATCACGCTTAACTGTCCTGACTCAGCCCCTCGCTGAAGCGGTGCCACTTTGCACAGCAGTAACTGGCCATTTAAAGTTTTCAGAGGCCACAAAGAGTATTTCTGCACAGGGCTGATAACTCACAGTGCCAACGAACTAGTGTCAGTCTGTGGCATGAACGGCTGAAATAGCAAGCCAGCAGAATGCATAATGCCCCAGACACTAAAGATTTTCACCTAGTAAGAACTGCCTTACAGAAAAATATTAAAAACCTGCAAGTCTTTCCTGGAGATGAAAAGAAAACAAAATTTCACCCCTAAGGGACACCTTTTTATTTTTCATTCCAAATCAGAAAGCCCGAAATTTCACAGCCAAGTAATTAACTTTGTTGCATACTTTCGTTTTCATAATGCCAAATGACTGAGTGTAAAACAATATATTTATTATTACTTATGAACAATACATATTTAATGTAAAATATACATAATATAATGTAATATATATAATATCATTAAACTATTTTAATATGAGAATTAAAAGAATAGAAAAAGAATAGAAAATGAGGGAAAAAAATTGTTTTGACATTTCAGTGGAAAAATATTTCATTACATTACTATAAATGCATTCTCATGAAATATGATTTTACTATGACAGCCTTTTCCACTCAAAGACTGTTCCTTCAAAAATTGCAGCAAAAACTGCAGGAGTCTTATACTTTCTGTGTATCCAAACCACTACTGAGAGGCAAAGGAATTGAGCTGGGTCTCTACATCACTGATACAACAAAGTGACTCTATATAGAGTTATCTAGGATTTGAATAAATTAAACAAGAAAACATGCTAAATAACAAAGTATCCACATATCTTTTAAGAAGTGATCCTGTAGTGGTAAAGAAAGGGACCAGATGATCTATAAATCTTTTCCATCCCTAATTTACCATTTTAGTCCCACAGCCTAAAAAGCTATGATAGAAAGAGGGGTCCAGCCCCGACAAGTGCTTTCCACGACTTTGGCAGAATGTTGTGACAGACAGACTTCAGCAGTGATACAGTCTTTGGTGTCTATGCTCCACTTCTACACTGTTTAATATATGAACTTTTTAAAGAGTTTAAGTCTTCTGCCCACGTCTTCTATTCCTGTCCTTGTAAAACCATAATGCTCAACAGGAAGGATAAAGATTTGTGAACAAACATGTTCCTTACAGAAACCGTACTGAATGCTGCCTAATAACCTGATTGTATGTACACAACTGGGCTCCAAAACAGGAAAAAACCCACTTTTGAGGAACCTAGGCCTACCTGGTTGCAATAAAAGTTCTCTTTATACTTCCTCTGTAGCCACGGTTATTAGAAGTGACTGTATCAATGGGAAAATAATAAAATAACCAAAGATCTGCCCATCTTTCATGCTGAACATCACAAAAAACCACTTGAAGGTTTAAAGAAGAGTTTAGCTATCTTTAAAAAAATAAAGAATATACTTGCCACATCTCCCACAACAGTTGCAGAGTTTTTTTCTCTGGACAAATAATGGAATAGTGAAAATCTCTTGGATTAAAGTCCACTTGTAAGAGCTCTACGTGCTGAGTGCTTATGCAAACTGAGCTGAAGCCCCAAAGCCTTGGGATGGAAGGCTGTTGCTAATAGCTTTAATATATTTTTAAAATTTTCATGCAAATGTGATTCACAGTGTCCTGTTCTATTTCACTGACAATTTGCGTCTCATTGCACAGTCTGGTACTCATAATGTCAAGAAAGTCTTTTTTCAGGTTCAGGCTTTAGCAGAAAATAGCCTGATAAGTGCAGTAAATCCAAATTTGTAGGTATTTGAAAAACAGTCAGTCATGTAAATACGTACATGAAAACATTCCCAAAATGCATGATTATTAAACAAACCATAGAAGCTATATATAGATATTTGGAAGTTGCCAGAACTTTGATATTTACTCAACAGTTTAACTATCCATAGGCTTATTTTTCCTAGGTAGATCCCCGTGCATTTAAAAATACTATCAGATAACTTTTCCAGACTGGTAAAATTGCTAGATTGTTTTGCTGCTGTCTTTACAGAAGAACTTTTCATGCTGTTACTGCTGTTACTGTCATATATTTGTTAAAACAATTCATTTTTAATATGCAAAAGCTATACTTTAACGCCTTCTCTGTTCGGATAGATTACTATAGTAATCAGTAAAATACATACATGATTATAAAATCCCCTTGGAGTTATTACCTAGAAATATGATTTAGCAAGAATGAAGTGTTGCCCTTGCGAGACCCACCCAGCTTGGCTCTAATCAGGCCTTGCAGAGGGACAGGCTTTGTATTCAGTTCTGATTGCAAGACGTTCAATTCAATGCATCGAAATTGCAAACAAAAATTGCAAAAAACCTTAAAAGACATCTTCTGTAAATACTAAGGAAAAAACCGTGTTAAAATCACTGACTTGTATGCCTTGCCAATGAACCAATCCTTTTACATAAAAAAATAAATCTCAATTTTTAATTTGAATTACATTTCTGCATTTGTGTATGCGTTTACATACAGAAAAGGCCTATGTGATTCCAGTCCCCCAAGTAAAGCACGATCTATAGCCAAATTTACAAAGTCATACGAAGGAGGATTTATATGGTGCAAAGAACATTCCGACATTACCTCAGAAATGGTGGCCCAGTGTTAGAAATGAGTGCAGAGGTATTTGAACTTGAAAATGCTTAACACTTTGCATTTGTTTATAATGAAGCATTCTTTGTATGCACTAGGATAAACACAAGAGCTGTAAGCATTCCAAATCAAAAGAATGGGCTTACAATGGCCATGAGATATTTGCAACAATTTTCTTTGATGATTGCATGGAAAGGTGCTCAGAAAATTTACTATACTTACGTCCAGTAAGCTATGGGCACTGTCGCTACTCTCTTTGTTTGTTCTACACATGGCCTGGTAGTCATAAAGTGTAATTCTACAGAGAAGAACAGAAAACCGCTTGACTAAAAGAAGAAAATACGGTGAAATAAAAATGATGATATGGAACAGTCTGCCCACAAAGTAGACAGGAAAACAGAAATTGTAACAGCATCAGGGAAAAGAGGGAAAACGACCATTAAAATACAGGTTACACAAAGGAGAATAAAGGTAAGAAACACTATGAAAACTTTGGAAGGATTTTATCCCACTACGGAACAAAGCAAAAGCATAACTGGGAGAAAACAGGGAAGAGACACATACAGTGTAACACACAATGATATAAACAATGCAAGGAGGAGGAGAGTACACATTCAACATGATGCTTAAACAATTGGTTCTGGACTGAGATCAGCACATTTAGCCCCAGAAAGTGAAAAAGCCTATGCATTTGAGGGGCTTCTCACAACAGACAACTCTTGAACTCCAGTAAAAGCAGAAAGACACTTCTACAGTTCTAGCATCTCAGTGCACAACTAGTTTGCAAAAACATGGTGTTATTTCCAAAGAAGAGAGAGGTAGGGTTTCAATGTATTCACAGTACAGATAATTGAAGCAGGAGGGGTTTACTTTTGCTTTTTTCAAGAGGGCAAAATATTCCATGTCAGATACCTGCTGTAATAAACATATGCTAGAAGCCTCCTCAGATGCATAGTAAACAGGGACAGTTCTTTCTGCTTGTGATTATACACATCATTGATACACTTCAGAGATCTAAATGTAAAATCCAGAACTCAGAGATAGTATATGGAATTGTGATTATTTCTCTAAATCTGTCTGTCCATAGAACAATTAATTAACTGTATCCATACACATAAAAAGCATTTAACATCTACAGCAGATGTAAAGAATCTTTAGCTGATAAGTTGCAACAAATATATAAAAGTTACTAGTACTATTTGAACATATCCATTTGACTGTTGCATCATCAGAGGGAGAAGGGAGCACAATTGGACATAGATGGTTCATAGAGGTATGAGATGGGACTTCAACGTTTTGCAATGTGTGCCTTGCTTCTAAGTGAAGAGGAAAGGAGCGCACACAAATTCGGTTATGGAAAAGTTGTCCCAGAAGCTGCCAAAACCAGGTCATGAAATGCATTCAGCATCACCATGAGGCATTCTGCACTGCATGCCATGAAACGTTGCAACCTGTACCAGTAAAAATGTTGTAATCCATTGTGGTAGAAACTGTACATGATTTTTCTGATCTAATTTTGTGACAGCAACCATCACTAAAAGCTTCTTTATTATGCCTATATTTTATTTTTTTGGCTTACAGGCAAAATATCTAATATAATGGATCTCGCAGCTTCAACTAAACATTCAGTACATGGTCATATTGCTCACATAATTAATTTTATCTTATGTTCAGAATAGAAATGGCTAGGAAGCCATTGTTTTGTGGACCGGCAGAGAGAGGCACATGGTAGACAAACGCATAACTAGAGACCTAAACATGGGTGTAAGTTGAACACTGACCATATTTGGCAGAATCACGCCCACAGCCAGATCCGCGCACACAGATCTGCCAAGACAAACAGAGCAGTACATGGTGTAAGCTGTGCTGCCTGTATGGCATGCAGTAATACACCACTTTCCCTAGCTGCGTTTTTTCCTTTATTTTTTTCCCCCCTTTAACCGTGGTCAGAATCCAGCCCCTGTAAGGTAATCTCTACAGCTCAGCCTTTCCAGTCTTGGTTGGCTTGACTATTTTATTCCTCTAGATCCAAGGACCATCTTGCATGTCCACTTGGACCCCCTAGTGATGGTGGCAAGTGATAAGCGCACAGACAAGGGCAGTTTACAGATGTTAATGTGCTCTCTGCAGAGTAGTCAAGGAATTCTATGCGGATGAAATGGTCCCATCCTGCCTCATTTGATACCTAGTGTTACAAGCAGAATAGCATTCAGTTTTGTCTTTATTCTTTCTAAATGGCATTTCAATATCATAACTTTGGTGACCATGTTTGGTGTTCGAAAGTGCAATCAATTTCTCAACTTTCAACTTCATACACCAGAACTGCTTGGTCAATCTGCAGACTTCATTATCCTGCTAAGAAGTGTTAATCAAACACTATTACAGCGTGTCATGTGGAACATCTGTTATAATTTGAACTTCACTTTAAACATTGGAAAAAGCCTTTGCCCTCCTCCATATTTGTACTTGTATTATATGTCTTATGTAATTATTACATTGTAATAGATGCAATAGTTTCTTTAAATGCTCAAAGATTAAAAGTCATTAAAAGATTCAAATATGTACTCACACAAATAATCAGAAATATAATTAATATTATGCCCCGACATGCCAGATTATATTTTTTGTAGATTGTCTTATTGTACTGTAGGGAGTACACAACAAGCTAAGATTGTATTATGAGCAAGAGGAACAAAAATGATATATGTATGTAGTTAAAACCCCCTTCATTTAACAGGGAAAGAAATTCTAAGCTTTAGAGAGATGGCAGATAGGAGGAGTTGTAATAAATAACTTCAAAATCATTGTGGAACACTGCAAAATTGTTGTTTGGAAAAGCCGGAATATCATCTGTGGAGGATATTATAATAAGTTTAGTTTTAGTAAATATATTTGAACATGTTTCCAGTGTGAAGATTCTGGTCCAGGAACAAATTAGAAAACAGCTAATGTACCCAGGTTAAAAAGAAAAAAAGAAAAAAAAAAAAGAAGAAAGAAAGAAAGGGAGCAAATCCTTAGAAAGGTATACGGCAGACAGAGATTTCTTAACCAAAGCCTGGAATGAGTTCTGTTCCTTGAATGACATATTCCCATCTCAGTAACTTTTCAAGTGAGTTCAACAGCTATCTGAAAGTTCAACAGCTATCTGAAAGTTTCTAAAGATGGTTCAAAGCACTATAACACAGGATGAGCAAAATATGCCAAGAAAATATTATTGCCAAACGATCTTAAAAGACATGATTATTCTGCACCAAAAACAAATAGGGATTTTGCCATACACTTCAAAGATCAGTGTATAAAGCCCATAACCACATTGAAATCTGAACACTGCAAGATACTAAATAAATTCCGGAAACTGTCACTCAGTATAATCGTGTTCCAAGGCATTCACAAATTCAAATCCAGTTTTGTTTTGTTTTTATTCGTGTAGTAGGAAGATAAAAGTCTTCCAGTCGTATTCTTTATAACAGGTACTACAGTATTTGTAGTCAAAACAGTGCCATAAGACACCGTGGTACTTCTGTGTTCAGATGTCATTTACAGAGTGTTATTTTATTGCTAATGTCTTTCTGAGATTTAGAAAATAAGCTTTCTTCTCACTCAGCGGTAACTCACTGTTGCAGAAAGAAAGGCTTCCAGATTGCCCTCTTTGAAGTTATTGTGTTACAGTTTTAAATAACTGTCTGCAGCTAACCGTATCCTGTTCAACTGACTACAGTTAGTGAACACAATTGCCTGCTTCCCATGATCCCATTTTAAGTCCATCCAGATGTCCAAGTCCATGCATCAGCACCTCACAGGAGAGCTTTGCTGTCGCTATGGATGACATCCTTCAGACTTACCGACATCACTGTGCTGTTAACTGCCATAACTGCCCGTATTTCCACACCTTCTCACTCAAGTCTACAGAGCAATTGTTTTCAACATCACTCATAGGACAAACACAGATTATGTACAATCATCTTTAACTAATGCAAAATAACTTACCAAACCCTAAATGTGCACCTCCATTGAATATAACTTCAGGGGCCAAATACACTTTAGTAAAAGCCTTTTTATTGTCAGATTCCTGATATAGTAAATTCCAGTCTTGTACTTTGCAATGTAGTTACAGTTGAGTATGAATATGGTTCAAGAAAATTAAACTTCTAAGACCTGGCAGCAGCACAGGCTATATTAACAGATGTACGCTATTGCTTTCAGCTAGATTTTCCGCACGCCTATGGATTTCTACTTGGTAGTGTAAAATACCCTCATAGGCAATTGTAACAGCTGAAAGATCTTCAATGAATGAAATTTCAAATGTTTTGCCACCACTTCAAGATTTTGGGATTTTCTTATAATGTGTAGGAATAATAAGCTTCTTACAAAGGAAGTAAATGTCAAGTCCATTTAAAAACAACAAAAAAAAACCCAACCAAAAAAAAACCCCCACAAAACCAACCAACCAAACCAAAACAAAACAAAGGAAGAAGTGCTCCAAAGAACCAAGCAAAGAAAGCCAACAATACAGGATGCCTTACTTGTTGACACTATGTTTTACTCAGTCGTCTATGTAAAAAGCTCACTTGTGGTGGAAAGATGCTCATTAACTCAGACTTAAGATATGCAGCCCCTCTGGCATTCTCTCAAGAACGGGAAGGATACAAAGTGTTGAATGGCACGAAGAGAAAAGTAGTTTCTAAATCTAGAGAGGGTCCTCGTGGGGAGGTAGCAGGACACTAGGAAATCCCATACTGTTGCTGCTCTGGCTCTCCCACCTCCATTGACAGACACGTTATTAGTGTCCAGAAGCTGTCAGACTTAACACCTCTCACCACTAAGAAAATCAATGAAAAGCATGAAAATAAATTACAGCATTTTGACAAAACAAACTTGTCATCACGTATCTTTGCCTTTATTGTTCAGCTATTCCCAATTGCCAAGGTGCTCCAAAGCATAACAAGGATAAAAACTACAACTCAAACTGTATTTCCAGCACACAGAATGACAACCCATTTATATAGCACACATGCCTGGGTTTCTTCCTGAAGTGGACAAAACAATTGCCATATACTAATAAACTGCACTAAATTAATGGTAATATTTACAGAGATATAAACTCTAACAATGCTCAAAGTCTGTTTTAAGACGTTAATTTTAGATGTCACATGGACAAAGTATGAGCAGAAAACATACCACACAGCAGTGTGGGACTTTCAGAGCACAGGTACCAGAAGCACATCTGGTAAATGAAAAAATAAAATAAAATATCAGAACAGAGCTCTTCTTGTTGGTAGTGACAAGGGGGAAGTGATAGATATTACTTGATTCTTTTGTACCTCCTTGTAAACCTGTACTAGACAGTCTGCTATATTGATGCCTTTCTGACAGCCATTTCGTTGATGAAAATGGAGACATTCTTCAGGGCAGTACAATTACATATTATTCGTTTAGCAATTAATGATCAAGGGTGCAGGCCTCATACATGCTCTGCAGTGCGCATGACAGCTAATACAGAAGATAATTCTTGCAAATAGTCTGCAAATTTTCCTACCTTGATAAGAACTGCTACATTGCAGAACTGCTGTATCACAGTTGCATTTGTCTCATACCAAATCCACTAACTCCAATTTGAATTGTTACACAGATTTACATCCAGAAACACTGCCAAACTAATAGAAGGTCAAACTGATTTACCACCTCCACCAAAAAATCAAGAGTATTTTATTAAAATGAATGATTAAATAAGAAAAAATGGCCTAAACTAAACAGAAAAATAGCATTCATTTGGAGGTTATGTGGAGGAGCTTCAGTGGAAATTAGAGTCCTGTTGGGAAGCAACGCGTTGCTGTTTTCATGATATTCTGCTCTTTGCAAGTAGCTTGGTAAAGAGTTATGATTTTTTTTTTTAATAATCTTATAGCCTGAAGGCAAAACACTCGCTAGTTTTTGCTTATAAAGCAAATCAAGGCAGAGAGATGAAAGCCTGCCTCTGTGCGCGTGCATTCGGAGAACACAGGTGAAGGGTTTGGACTGTGCTGTGCCGTAAGGGCACAGAGAACATGCATTATTCACTAGGAAGTGTGTGAGTAAAGATAAAGGAACAGAGCAAGAAAAACTGAGAAACGAGATGCTCTCAAAGCAACAAGAACTTATTAAAGTGAGCCTTAGCATCTGGGAAAGCTGGAATTCAGGGTGCACCATCTCAGTCACATCTTCTGACAACATGATTAAACACCAAAGCAGAGTTTCTTCTTCAGAGGCCAAGAGGATGCCTGGTGGAAACAGAACTGCTAAGAGGAAATGATGCTGCTTCCATATTTGTCTTACAGAACCGCTCAGTGTTCCTCCTACTGCAAAGGATAGAAGTGTTTTGAAGTCAAGAGATATTTAATTTTCTCTTATGGATTTATTAAGTTCATTTCTTTGGGGATCTCGTTTCTCCTACAGTCCTTAATTTTTCTGATGTTAATGTGGTTTATTTAGATTTTCATGCTTTGAGCAGTTGAATCTATTTTTTCCACTGTTTGTGGAAAAAGGTGCTGAGGAAATTATAAAGAAACTTTTTTCTAAGTTATGTGAAGCAGATACTTTTCCATAAGCACATCCTAATTTATTTAATAATGAATTTAAATTATATTTAAATTATTTAACTTCATGCAATATTTAGGGGAGAAGATAAACATCATTTTGCGAAATGAAATCATAGAACATGTCATGTTGCTGTGGAGGCCCTGATATAATTTTTCTTCCTAAATATAAAACTCATAAACTAAGAAAATATACATACATACATGTGTACACATTATTCAAAAGAAGTACTGAGTTTAAAGAAATTAAGGAGGGAAGGAGGTATTTAAGTTCACTTTAAAAAATAAACAGCTAACACAAAAATTGAATTTCATCCTGCTGCAGGTTGAAAAGAAATACAGTCAGCAGCAAACAACCCCCTTTTGTTTAACACTTCCAGCTCAGTCCTAAAAAGAACTTCTATATCCCTCCAAATTAGTGGTAGCTGAGAGAAGGCACAAAGGGTTATTTCTTTCCTTTTGTGGGCAGGGAGTCTGAAAGCTGGCATGAATCAGTGAGGTGGTGGCACATCTCTGCGCTGCCACTCAGATCACTGCTGCAAAAGGCAAAGGACTCCCATCCCCACGGTTACTGGGGACGTTCGTAAACCCTCCTGCAGGGAAGATCAGATATGACTGACCTTCTAAACTGAACAAGAAAGGAGCAAGACCAGATCAAAGAGGGCAAAGTTCTATAACTCACGTGCTGGTTGGTGGATGCTGTATAAAAAGCAAATTGCAAGAATGGGTGGCTCTGGATATTACCAGAATGAAATGCTAACAAACAGAGCTCACTCTCTGATTTTGTCTCCATGGTAAGAGCAATGACTAGCATAACGTATGCAATACCCGTACTGTTGTGCTCTCCTGGAAATGGTGCTGGTAACAGATTTTGCCACTGCATCCATTCGGTGCTCTTTTTTAAATTTTCTTCTTATTTCATTTCATACAAAAATTTGGAAAAGCAAAATACAACCCCACCCAAACAAATTAGTAATCTTAAAATTATGGTGTCTGATTATTTTTCATGAGAGCCAGCAAAGATTTCTTATTCATGTTGCTGGAATAATTGATTTTAAAGGCCTCATCTAGCACAGCTCAAAGACAGTTTGGGTGGGTTTTTTGTTGCTGCAGAGAGTAATCTGCTGTACAGCAGGAAAAGCAGGTGGCTCATTTAGTGCAATTACACCACTTTGATTCTCTCCCATTTTTAACTGATTGGCAATGGCCAGTTTATTGCATTTAAATAATCGGCTCATTGTGTTTACATTTTCTTTAGCATGCAGCTCAGTTTCACTGAGCTAGTGGCTTCATTATCTGTAACTCCCTCGGAGCTCAAGACCAGCAAAATCATAAGCCAATGATCCACGCCAAATTGGCGCCCACCGCAGTTTGGATGGAATACTCGAGCCATGCAGCCTTTGTTTGCTCCATGGTGGTGCCTACTACCATTGACTGTTCAGTAGAACAATCAATTTTTTTGCTTTGCTAGGCAGGACAAAACAAACTGGGACAAATTAAAGCATCACCCCTTGATTTTAACTGTATCTTTTTGTTTGCTTTAAATAAAACGCTTCATCTCTTGTATAAGCAGATCTTTTCATTGTAGAACCCATTCTATAAATATGTATTACTTCACTTCCTTTTACAGCATACGCTAAGAATGTAGTGCTAAACACAAAAAGGTTGCCACCCTCAAAAACCAGGATTTGGGATGATTCAGTGAGTGCTAGATCTTTCCACTTCAGGTCAGCCATTTACTGGAAGTGGTATTCAGCTATAATGTGCAGAGGCAGCACGGAAAGCTTTCTGCCTGTAAGAGAGCTGGTTTCCCAAGGAAGCACACAAACCATCTGTTCGGAGAGCCTCTGGATACACCCTCACATGTAATAACTAAATTCAGTGGTTGATGGGACCGCTGATGTGTCTCTTTTTTATTTACACTAGAAATGCACAGGAAAATAAAAGGGAAAAGCATAATACATATAGTCTGCAATTCTCTCATGCTATAAGAGGACAAAGGGGTAAGGAACAGTTCTTAGGCTGTGTGAAAGCCATGAAGATTCCAGTGTTGAGTTACGGGTTAAAGGGAAAAGCTCTTTCTTACTTTCCCAGGATGCATAATTTATTTCGAAGGACAACACGTAAAATCACTATTACTTTTTATTGTCATCTTGATAGTAAGACCAGGTCAATAGTCACAACACTGTTCAGAGGTGAACTAGAGCATGAATAAAAATTTATTACTGGCAGATCACTCTTTCCCTTTAACATTAGGGCATTTTGCACTGCCTAGTTTGAGCAATCTCCAGCTTCTTACAGGTCAAAATGTTTTAACGTTGCATCAATGATTTGCTTTACAGCCATTTAAAATTGTTCAGCAGTAGATTTGGCTGAATCTCCTTTCCACTTGAGTACAGCAGGAACAGGAAATGCACGCAGGTTTAGCATCTCAGTCAGATAAACTGTTCTTCTAACAAGAAACGCACTGTAGGCTGTCTCCGATACTCTTTAACATTCAATGTGTTACACTCAAATCACATGGAAAAGAGGTATAATGAGAATCCAGTCACACTAACAGTCTTGGCCTTCTTTTATATGACTTCAGGGTTGTTTTATTTCATTTTGTTGATGCAGCATGTTTTAAGAGATAGAAAGTCGAGTCAATTCTTACCTCTTAAAAGAGCCCATTGTTAGTAACTTGTTCATCACAGCCCCTTCAACCTCCCCAAAAAAGTAACCAGTCTGCAAGGGAGAAATGCAAGAAATTAACAGAAATCTAGATAATGCAAAATAACATTGGATGCAATTTAAACTGGCATATTCTAGGATGCGACAAGAGTGCCTTTGACAGTGACATAGATAGGTTTTCAGGACTACTGCTACATAAAAACTGAAGAGGACTTCACAGTCATGGCAAGTTATAGGGATTACATTATTACCCCTGAGCAGATGTGAGGGCTTATACAATATATTGAGGTACATTATGTAACATCTAATATCAGAAATAAAAGCCTTTCAAACCTAAAGCTTGTAAAGAAAACACACTAATCTGATCACAACCCCATGTGATTAAAATGTTACTCAAAAAATATATAAACAGGTTTTGAGAGGATTTCATAAACAGCCATAAAAAAGCATTGTTTATAATTCCTGCATGACCTGTTTAAGGAGCTGGAACAGTACATTTCATCAGTCCTATAAATTTTAACTCCATTCAGAGTCATTTCATACTTAAAACCACTCAGCCTGATGAATTACTCATTTCGTCCTTGTTCAGTAAATGTGGACTAATAAAAATAAATCTCTGTTGAGAAAACAAACATTCATGTTATGAATTTGGTATGTAGTATGGAAGTGACTCCATCATCCACAGCCATTCATACGACACTGGAAAATCTTGCATGTACAGCATTTTCCTAGCTTGGGAAGACATTTTTTTATTTTAGAGCCTCAACTCCCAGAGGGATTGGATATGTTCTCCGCATTGTTTAAAGGGAGAAATCCCACAATTTATGGGGGGGAAAGGGCACTACACTCTCAAATTGCATGGATTCCACAGGTTTTGTATGAACTAAACCCCAATTCCATTACAAGGAACTTAGCTGACCTCAAGTATGCACCTGGGAGTTCGCAGGCAGAAAAGTTACAGCCCTAGCCAAAAAAAGGCATTCCTCCACCTAAAAAGCAAGTATTGCCTTTTTTCCTTTTCACTCAGGGGAAACTTGGAACATTTTCCAAAACATGCGGGTGTGTAAAGTCTCCTAGAAACAAGAGGAACATTTGTAGTTTATATGACTAAAAATCCTAGCTTCAGTAGCCCTAGCTGACTGATGAGGAAAGATTATCCTAACTATTGGAGAGACACTCAATGTCAAAAAGCCCAAACCATAAATGACTAGTATAACCTTAGATAGTAATAAACCTGATTTATCAAGTTGCGTTTCATTCTTATAAAGACATTTCAGTGACAGTTCTCTCCACAAAAACTCCATTTATAAATGCTAGTTCTCCTCCAAAGCGATAACATCTAGATAATAATTATTTTTTAATACATTCGGATTTAGTTGTAATTCAGATGAAGAATTACACTGCCCCTGAACAAGATTCTTAGAGTAGTGGAGGTAGTTTTTGAAAAGTCCATAGAAAAACAGTGCTGAAGCAAGCCCAGACAGGCGAGTAATTGATAATGCTTCATCCCACTGACCTCTTTCCCCACCTCCAATAAATGTAGAGTGTATATGTACATACACATACAAAATAAATAAACACATACTATTGGAATTATCATATTACTCTAGCATTATATAAATATAGAGACAACTTTACTGTCCATCTTAGGCTTAACAGCTTCTTGTAACAATGCAGTCTATATTCAAGCAATGTTACAGTTTCAGTTCATATGGGATGCAAGAAATATATTTAATAAAGTAAAAAAAAAATTTTTATGCTCAACTTTACATATAAGAATATCATGAAGAATGACTACTGCATGACACGATACAGCATGCTTAGCAGTTAATGCTCTAGTACACATTTGAAGCATAATAGTTTCAGAAAAATTGTATTTCCCTTGTTTATTACTTGCTTACAGACTTTCCAAAGTCTCAACCAAAAAGAAGCAAGGAAGAGAGGGATCCCAAGGAAACATGCAATTACTTTTGCACTATGCAAAGATGAAAAATATCTGTATCTTTTTACTTACAGAAGTGTCATATTTAAGGTTGCAATAATTTAAGTTTATAATCTAAAATCAAAATACTCAGATTGTCTTCTTTTTTGCCATTCACTTAGAGTTTTTTTATCTCCTCTGCAGTCACTCTTCCAAGTCACCCAGAGCTCTTTCCGATAGCTGTTTCTCAGTAACCAACCTAGTCATAACAAATTTAATTCACCTGAGTGCTAAGTAGGAGTATGGATCTTCCTATTCGTGATCCCAGCATATAAAAGAAATTAAACTTCAGACAATTCTAGCATAATCGAGGCACCATCCTAGCAGTTTTCAGGCAAAAGTTAATGAGAATGGTGGTGGTTTCCTCATAAGGTCTCCAGGATTGACCAATCACACATTAGTTTTTCAATATTTTTTTTCCCCAACGTCAAAACAAATTAAAGTTTTGAACGATCTTCTCATTAATCATCATCCTTGTCCTCCCTGTTGTGATACTGAGTGCTTATTTTTAATCCTTCAATGACTCTAATCCACTTCACAAAACAAACTCCTCAGCTAATGAAATTTTACAGAGCCATCATTTCAAGTTTAAACATAAGTGTCCCCAGCGTTCTCCCTCCCTCCCTCACCAACCTTTCCATGTGGCAAAAATGCCACAGGGAAACTTTTTTCTTGGGGTAAAAATGTTCTCTGAAAGACAGACACGTCTGTGGCAAAAAAGCCCTTTAAGAGACTGTTTATGAGGTTTAAGAGCAGACCCTGCCCAATGGGAGATAGATACTGAGCTCCTGTGAGAAACAGCTTACATTCTTTGCTGAAGGATTTTATTTAATTTTATGTTACTAATTCCTTAACATTTTAAGATAGGGGTCCATTTAAAAAACAAGTAACTTTACATAATGTGTTACATGAGAAAATTGAAAAAGAAAAAATCTTTCACTTACCTGTCTATAGTCTTCAGACACTAAAATAAATCCATTGTTATCTATTAGGTAACAGTTGATTGTCTGAAAAATAATAAATTCCAAATGTATTTTTTTATTTTAGGACACAGCAACAAGTTAATTACTTACTTTACCCTAATCCCAAGTGACTTCTAAATGGGTAAAGATTTCAGGTTGTTCTAATGGCTCACATAACTTCTACATGAATGTAGTCTCAACTTACGGGATGTTATCCGATTTAATTTTTATGCATTTGATTCATGCAAAACAAAACAAATATGTGTACAGAAAGGGAGGATATAAGATAATTATAAGCAAACATAAAAATCAAGAGGTCAGTGTTTTTATAATCCCATTTTAAAAGTTTTCCTTACAACTAAGTTTCCAAAGGCATAGAACTTTGTTGCTCCTGATGGCTTCTCCTGTGTTTGGAGAAAAACATCAGCACAGTGTCATTACCCTAATGAAGTATTAATGAAAACACAGTGTCAGCCTGGAGGACCAACAGGGGACCAGGTAATATTTTTTAATTTGTTCATTGGGGGATGGGACCAAAAACTTCTGTGAAAGAGGCCCCACAGGTCTCCTAAAGCTTTTCAAACTGTGTTTTTAATTGGGAACTGGATTTAGAGTTCTGACTGTTAGCTTTTCGTAGGTCAGACTTATAAACTGTATAAAACAAGGTAAACCCAACTCAGTGCTTCCCTCCATACATGCATGCACTATTTTAACCTCAAGTGAATTACTTGCTACAGGCAAAGTTTTAATTACTGTGCTTCAGAATTTAAACATAAGGTTCAACTCAAACCTTGATATACCTCAGTTTCCCTTCAGTATTGCCAAATACCTACCTCAGTGTTAAATCTTTAATGTATTTCTATTGTTGGTCTAAATCAGCAAATATTTTATCATTGTTTCTTGAATCCTCTGTGACATTCATGTAAAAAGAAAATAAATGTAGTATGGCTTCCACTATAGGAATCAACATGGCTTTGGTTTGAATTCAAAACCTTTCCTGCTGCAAATGAGCTGCACAGAGAAATGACAAAATACGCTTTCTGCTATGCTCTGCACATCCAGCAAAATCTCTCTGCAGTCGTAGAGAGGAAAGCAGTACCATGCAATAATAGTTGTGCAAGATGTTGTGAAAACGCGGTCTGATTTTTCAAGAGATGCTTAGATGTGTCTGATTCTCATTCTGGCCACATAATAGTACTTTCTGTGGGGCTGAAGAAGAGGAGAGATTTGCAGAAATGCTGGCTTGAAGCTTAGTTTTTAAAAAAGCAAAAAGCCCAAATCAAGTAAAAGTATTGGAATGAATGTCATTCCCTAATACAAATGCAAGATATTCATTCTAATAGGGGAAGCTAAGCTACAGACACCCCCAGTGACAGAAAATCTGTCAAAAAGGAAGTTGAAACAACTCATTTCCAACCTTTGATCTGTTAGAAAGCCAAAAATTGGCAAATGCAATGCGAAAAGCTGATGATGCTGGCAAAGAATTGAGTAGAGCTAATGCATTCAGAAAAGGCAACTACTTAACCTTACTGGTGTGTGAAGGGCGGAATTTCACAAGTAGACTGTAACACCAGAGCACCGCTCTCCCCAAAATCAATCATAAACCTCCCACCAACTTTATTAGGAGAAGAGCTAAATCAACAAAGAGCTCTTCTGAGGACACACATTTGCAGTCCTCATGCATGAAAGATTAATCTAAAGATAGTGCTTTAGAAGCAATATTTCTCCACAGTATAGAAAATAAATAAAAGTAGTTATGCTGGGCAAGAAAGAGTGTAGGCTTAATTTCATAGTTTATGAATTATATGCAGTTGGGAAAACACTGCCCTGATTCAAGAATTAGTGGCCTTCTCTCAAATCTCTAAGCCATAGTCATTCGTTAGCATTGTTCAGAATTTTAAAAGCTACTAATATTTTAGCATTATTATTGAAAACAGGCACTACACAATAAGTGGAATGTAAAGATAACAGAGTTTCTATTTCAGTCCATTTTAGAAACCTTAACAAGGGAAAAATATTAATTCAGGACCATTCATTCATCTGCTTGCCAGTAAGATAAATAATGTTCAATATTTGGCACTACATTAATCAGACAGTTTGTAAATTAAGCTTAGCACTGACAAAGGGCAGTGAGGTGCATTTACTTGTCCAATACATTAGCAAATCTCACACAGAAGATTTCAGATACAAGATTAATGCATTGGATAATAGCATTTGGACAGACTAGAGCTGTATGAAAGAAGTTTAATTCAGAATGTTTCACAGGTATTGGAAAGGAACTGTGCACAGGTTTGCCCAAAGGTTCAAGTTCAGTGAACTTCAGATTTCAAGGGGAACGTTCCATAGGTGGAGAGTCTCTGAGCTTGTAAAATAGCGTAGGCATGAAGTCCAGTATAAACACAGCAAGAATGCGGACTGAGGTCTGAGAACACATTTGGATGACAGTAACTTTGATCAAGTTCAAGTTCTCTATGTATTTTTCACAGCTCCGATATATAATTACAGTAATGGAATGTAATATGGGTTAAAAAACCAAAAAGGAAAAAGAAAGAAAACAAAGCATTAAAGTAAAATGTGAGACATCAGGAAAACGAGAAGAAATGAGCAAAATCAAAGCTCTTAAAAAAAAAGGAGAGAAAAAAAAANTGCTTGCATTTTCTTTGCACACGGATGTAATAGCACAAGAAGTTCTGCATGAATATTTCACAAAGTATATGACTATTCTTGTTAACTGCCAATGCGATAAAAAAAGAGAAGAGTGGATTGTTTCCGGCTGCACTCTTGGAATCTTTATCAGTGTGTACTTGCTTCTTAGCAAGGTGAGATCAAAAAAAATTTTGCAGTCGTGATGATATCCTTGTTTCGATGAAGTATTTGGACACTTTGTAGCAGGAGCATGTTTTAGACAAGAAATTACGTAATATTACTATCCTAGCACAAAGGCTACTGCAAATGAAGGAAGTCATCTCTGCCTGGTTTTAATCCCCAAAGCATGGTGGTTTAGGCTAAACAAGGAGGAGATTTTATACAGCACTCTGCCCAGACTACCTGCAGTTCTACTTCTCAAGCTGGTTGTCTCTGACTGGAAATCCGTTGATGAAAATATTTAAAGCTGCTGGAAACAATTCAAGGTAAAGTTGCACATTAAGTCTATAGCAAGATACTGTAAAGCAAGCCCATGAAACCCAAGTAATTAACAGTTCTACAGACCTTCTTTTTCAATAGGTGTCTGATCACTCTTAGGAGAATGGAGTAATAAACATTATGAGCTCACCTTAAAATTGGTTAATGTGCAAATGACGGCTTGGAATTCAGGCTAAGTAAGCACTTTTGCCCACACCTGGGTGGAATCTGCTTTGTTTTTCATTACTTCATATTTGGAAAAGTTAAATTCAAATTAAATTCCATAAAAAGCTACTTTGGTGAGTTCACAAAGCCAAACTGACTGAAGTTACTACTTTCTCTTTTTTTATTTCTGAAGTGCTATTAATGTATTAGTCCTGCATAGATTCAACTCTGAATTCATGTCTAATTCTAGTGTGAACATCAGAGATTAGCTTCTAAGATGTACGATAAAGTAGTAAAAAAATGCCTTAGAACAGCTTCAAATGATTCCCAAAATGGGACTGACAAAGCACAAGTTATTACAATGCATATTTTAGGTATCGTTGTCAGCCTCGTAATTAAATGGATGTGCATAAGAAGTCATAAAAAAAGTCTCATTATCTAAATAGCATAATATTCAGAAGGTGATTCCAAATTACACCAGGAGATGGATTTACTTTGAACATCTCATCGTGCATTATGATCAACTTCATGTTCTACTGCAGTAGAGACAAAAAATGGGAAAAAAAATAATCTGTTACTTACCTCATCATCACAACTTATAGCACATCTGCCATCGAGAGATGCACACTAGAGACGATATCAAAAATCAATAAAACATTTTAATTTCTAGTTTGATGATTATGAAATACGACATATCAAAAGTCAGTATGAGCACACTTTTAAAGAATTTGATATTGATTACTTTTTTATCTGACAGCAATTGTTCTAAAAATGACTAGGAAATCTTTAAATCTGTTCACCAATCCTGTTGTGTTCCTGTCTTCAGAGAAAGGGTGCATTCACACTGTAACAATTCAACTATTTTAAACACCATCGTCTCCCCGATGTGTTAGAGGCTTTGAGACCATTCGCAGACAAGAACATATGATTTTTGAAAAGGAGTGGGGTAGGACCTGCATTTTAAGGGTTATTCTCTGAAAGAGTACAGTTCCAGTCTATTCTCGAAATAGGGATGGCATCTCCTAATCCTTAGAAAGTACATGATTACCCTCTTCAATAAGTACAAATCCTATATCCTGAATATCTTAGACATACTTTATTGAAGACTATAAATGCCAAGTATGATTCAGTAATCTAGTTTAGTTAATTACTCTGTGTGATACTTCAGTTACTGAATGTTAGAAGGCAGGGTCCTAGAGCAAGCAGGAAGGCTTAATTCTGCTGTCACTGAAAATGAATAAATTCCATCGTTCAGTTTGCTGTTTCCACTTTTTCTGAGGGAGAAAATTAACATGCGTCAGGCCAACAAAGTAACTCCCTCTGTATAGGGTCCTAAAAGTAATAATCTACTTGCTTCCATAAATATGGGATCAAGCAACTGATTTTGACTGAATTCTCTTTTTGGTGATGATGAACTGGAACGTAAACCAGAACTAGCCATTATATATTTCAACTACATTGTTTGTGTACAATAGTTTTGTTTGTGACATAAAAACCTGCAGATCATTCTCTGAACACTTAGACAGCTGTTGTGGATTCAATGACACATAAAATTTCAATTTAAAATGTACCTGTCTGCTTGCAGTCCAAAACTTCCGCTGGAAAAATTCAAGTTTCATCTGGATGCCTACAGCTGGGAAACACACAAATAAAAACAGTGTGTTATAATTCCTTCAAAATGATTATTTAAAAGAGAATGATAACACATCCATCTATCTATGCTGGAAATTTTTGAATTAACTTCCTTTTACTTCAAAGAAGTTAATATGATTAAGAATATGGCAGGAAGGCAGGGAGAGAAGGTCTAAAGATATCTGCTTTGATTGTTCTTACCAGCTATTGCTGCATCCCTGGACCATATTTTTTATACTCACACTCACTCAGAGAGCACACCTTGAGCTGGGCTTTTCTGCAAAAGTGTTTCAGGGGTGGCCCCGTACCAAGTGATAATCTGGCTGCTCAGCACAATTTATCAACGGGTTCTAGTTCAGTGCCCTACAGCTCACTCTTGTCAGCTTAGAGGATACATAATTGCTAGGGTAAAATGAATGAACTTGGCCCTAATGACTAATCTATAACCTTAGTATACCATTTCTTCACAAAAGCTACAGTTTTTAAAGCCTTGAAGGTCTGAGGACCTAACTTGTAGCAAACTGATTACTACAATGTTTTGTTTAAAAATAAGCAAAAACTTTTTAAAAATCTAGTTGTTTTGGAAAACTGAAGAAAATTTAATTTTTTCATTCTTCCTCTAGGATACACATCAGGGATCATTTAAAAATATATTTACATTTAGATTATTTGTACTTGCTTTTGCAAATGTACACATGCTGATGTCATGCATATATTTTATTTTGCGCTAGCAGATAGGAAAAAGTATGTGAAATTAAATCTGTAATGAACTGATACAATGGCATGTGAAATTACATAAGGAATTTTCTTATTATAAGCAGGTTATAAATAGTTTTCTGCTATCTGTAACTCATGGACATTTTTGCTTAAGAGTGTAAGTAGAAAAATCCATTTCTCCTTTTGAATAAACTCCAGAGGAAACTCTCTCCAGCTACATTTTATTATCTAGTAATCTATTTTATGGTCAATGAGAAGATGCTATCTGACAGCCGTGCAGCACATGTTTTCTTCATCTGCTGTTTGCCTTTAGGTTCATTCCTAGCATGCAGGTGATCTACACGTTCTAACCTCTTTTTTTTTTTTTCTGAATGGAGGCAAAACACACACATTTTCAGGAACTTGTCACAACTTTTCTGGATCCTATATCAGCATCTGAAATATCGATCTCATATTACATTTCTACTGATCTATTTAATGATGTAAGAATTAATGTAAAACCATTTACATCAGTAAAAGTCTTCTTTATTTCAGCAAGCAAAGTTTATGCCTTGTTTTTTGCATGTGAATGTTCCTGTTGAATTCCCTGAGTAAAGCCACATGAGCTACATTAGATACACAAATAAGTAGGTGCCTTGCTGAATCAAGGCCTAGCTTTGACTCTAACAGTCTAAGACTGCAAAGAATGTCATCTTTTGCAGACTTCAGGTGGAAACAATAGCTTTCTGATCGTGGAGATCAGACTTGTTTTCCAAAAGATACAGAATGAACAAGGTTTCTGAGCAAGAAAGAATTAAGATATATAGACCCATGCAGCTGCATCTTCCCCCAAGTGATTTTATAATGGCATCTTCTGGCTAATCTGTTTTAAATGGCTGAGTTCCTGAAAAAAAGGATTTTCAAAAGTGTTTGGCTTCTTAAAGAAGCAGATTTTCAGAAGTGTTTATGCAGAGTAAACTCCTACTACTTTGTATGGTTCCATAACCAAGCAGGTTCCTAATCTGTTTAACTATTTCTATAAACCCTCCAAAACGCTTGTCTCCATCTCTGGACTTGCAGGGGCCTTACAAATTCTGTTCCTGACTCATTCATAAACACTAATAACTTCAACCACCTATACTTCCTGTAAATTACCTCTCAATAAAGAATCTCAAAATACTCACTAAGTGTGGTTAAACCTTAATATTCTTATTTTAGTGCTGGGAAAATGATGCATAAAGGACACGAATACCAGAGTTCCCACAAAAAGACTCACAACAGTGGGGTTTAGATTGAAACACAAATCTGTGCTCCCCAAAGCCTTGTTCTATCAGTTAGAAATACTACTGCTCTTAACAGATGAGTGGACTGTGGTTAGATATTGTTCATTTGAGGTCCTGATAAGGTCAACCCTTTGTAACTCGCAGTCTAATTAGAGACACAACCAACCAGAGCAGAGAAGCAGTTGTCAAAACTGAGAAAATTATCAAGTTCATTATCCTGATGATGTAAAAGAACAGAGATGTTATCAAATGTCAGTGTAAGGTTTGAACCTGTATGAAATATTTATCAAGCTTTAAAGAGCAGATCTATTCCACTATATTTATAGAAGTTCATCCATTTGTGTTTATATATCCAACACACATAGCATCTATCCAAGATTATAGTAAATCTAAACTGCAAACTACCAGTACAGATCAATAACAATGACACTAGAATAAAAAATATCCGACATGTCAGTGATAATTCGTCATAATCTAGATCTTATTTGATCTGCCGTGACTGGCCTGTTTAAAACACCCGTCAAAGCAACTTTTGATTAGATGTCATTTTTGTTCTTGTAGACTATTACTGAAATTGTAACAAATATGATGGAACAATTAAAACCATTGTTGTCCCATAATGAAATTGTGAGAGATCCTCAGGAGATCCTTCGCACTATAAATTATCCTATGATTCTAAAACTTAAGTGTAAATGTTTTCTAAAAAAGTGCTGAATACATAGCCTAGAATCTTCCTTAAATAAAAAGAAAGTGAATATGTACCGAAGTTTTTCTAGTGTCCGGTATAAATTACTTACCACATGAGAGAGAATCTGAAACAGTAACAAGATAATTACAACAAGCTCATCTGTAAAAGATTCCATGTGCATGTTTTAATGAATTGCACAATGGAATGCTGTAATACAAAGACAATTGGAATACTGGGACTCATTTCTATGAGACGTAGAGCATTTCTCTTCATGAAGATGAGAGGAAGCAAGCAGCTGCAGTTTTGTTTTCATAGAATTAGCTCTATGAATTTTGATGCCTTTTTGGACAGGCTGTGAGGGGAAATAAAAGATAGTGAGAAATATGGAGCTTGCTCCCACTCGAGCAGATTCCCACAATTTCAGCAACCGTTTGTGTAGAAACTAAGGCCCAGGCATTATCAATTTAGTTACTGTCTTCCTTTTTCAAAAAAGAGTCAGTTTATTTCTCTACCTAACTTTCACAAGAGCTGTATCACTAATCTCTGAGGTGCAACAGAACAGCATCTTATCCTCAGCCTACTCTGGTCAAGGTAACACAATGTAATAACGGCAACATTTTAACCATAACACAAAACAGATTACCTATTTCCCCTGTGAAGTACTTTCTCAGTTAGACTTTTGTAATTCTTGTACTTGTTATAAAATAACGAAGTGCTACATAAGGGTTGGACTCGATTCATACCCCCCACAGAATCACAGAATCGTAGGATTGGCAGGGCCCTCTGGAGATCATCTAGTCCAACCCCCTGCCAGAGCAGGGTCACCTTAGAGCAGGTTGCACAGGAAC
>VXBO01002856.1:321784-361335 GCA_013400135.1 Rhinoptilus africanus
TCCCCTCCAACCCCTATCATTCTGTGATCTGCAGTTGGACTCGATGATCTTAAGGGTCTTTTCCAACCTAAATGATTCTGTGATTTTTACCCATGTTGCAGGACAGGAGGAGAACACACAGCTCCTATAAACACGGTATGGTGCAAGCAGCAATAGACATTTTCGTTGAAGAGGTATATCTTAATGTGAAATTTTAACCTCATTGTTTTAGTTCCTTTACATTTTGTTCCACGTAGGAACTTCTCTGTAAACTGAATGAGTACCTTCTAAATATCCTATATCCATGTAATATATAATAAATGACAATTATGAATGTTTCCTACAATTCAGCGAATTGCATTTGAATGCCTCTATATTCAAAATTATTAACAATGTTAGTGTATGGGAAAATCATTTTCAACCTCTGAGGTGATACTAAAGCATTTTTGCAGGCTTTTTTCCCCCTGAGCTTCTTGAGAACATTGTAACTAGTACAGGACATTTTTTGGTCAGGTCATTTAATGCTTTGTGAACTATTTAAACACACTACAAAAGGGTTTAGAGCCAATACATTCTACTGAGCAATCCCTAGTCTTTCAGCATTTCAGAACTTCAGAATGAAATACCTGTGCTCCAAGCTACTTTATATTTGAATCTGTTTTACAAACTGGCTACATGTGAAAAAAAAAAAAAAGGAAAAAGGGGAAAAAAAAAAACCTTCAGAATTATATCTCCCATGTCACCAATTCCTTGTTAAGCCTCCTGGGTAAAACAGTTACCACAAAGGTTAGAGAAAAAACAGAAGTGTAATTGCACTGATTTTTTTCTATATACCGTTCAGCAAGGTATCCAGATAACGTCCACATTTTTAATTAAAAATCAAAACACGAGCAACAAAAACAATAATTGATTTTTACATTGAAAAAAATATATATATACGTAAGTATACTTCAATATTTGTAAGCTTGGTTCAATCAAAATGGCCAAGGGATACAAATTATTTTTCTCTGGCCAGGAAAAAATTAGTAAAGATGAGGAGAAAATGTTTTGTCTTCTTTGCTGCCTTTCCTTGTAATGTCACTGGGGAATGTGGGCTGGAGCTAAAGGTATCCATGAGATCAACTAATGTGAGCTGACAGAGTAGTATTAAAACTCTTTCCCCATGTAACACAAAATGTGTCATTTCAAATGAATATTGCAAATCCAATTTTTTGTTTCAATCATATTAGTGAATTTACATAGGTTATTCCAATGAATACCTTGAATGCTGCCTAAGGAAAACAGTAAACTCCCCGAGATTTCCTTCTTTTGTTTAATAAAGTGGCTGCTATTCTGTAGTGCATACCCTATGAAATAATAGATGGTTGAGAATTAGAAAGTTAAATTCTTGGCTCAGTGATAATTTTTGTTAAATCAATAATTTCCTTATACATTCATTTCATGGCTGAGGGTAATATTTCACTCTTTTTGTGGGATGGTTTGAGGACAGAAGTATTACGAAGTGTTCAACTGCTACATACCTCAGGGCTGCTTAGTATCAAGGCAAACATGAAGGAAAATAAGTAACGACTCAGAATAGATCAGGACTGCTTGTCTTCATTTCAAGATCTCCACGGTTAAGCAAATGGACAGAAAGATAAGGAAATCCTCAACAAATTACTTCTGTGCACAGAATTGCAAGAGCTCTTAAGCTCTAAGTAAAAAGAATCATCTCCTACTTAAAATAAGAAAGAAAAATAGACTAGACTGATTTATTTCAGGCAAGAGAAGAGCTGAATCTGCCTATAAACCTGGCAGAAGGATTCCAAATACATAATTAAGGAAGAAGCAGTAAAAGCCAAAAGGATTCCCATTCTGTGAAACGTCTACAGAATGTTACACTATATGAAAGCACTATATCAGCAAGGTTAGAAAAATATCTTAAGGTCTCCATTCCCTTTTCCCACAGCATATGGTATAGAGTAAGATTCTTTCTCATACATAAAAGGCACTCAACATTTTAAGGACAATTTGGCCCTCCTATTTCTGATGGGATTATCTTAAATGAGGTTTAGTTTAGCTTCAAAATAAGAAATCTTGGAGACAGATTTGTAGCAAGTGGGGTTATTTTAATTTATATCAAAATTTGTGTATTAAGCTTAGACTCATGATTCTCTTCTTTCTGCCTACTCATATTACCAATTACTATCTCTTAAAATATCTAATAACTAATGTGAAATATTACAGAACACCTTTAGCTACTTAAAAAAGGTTGATTGCAATTCTTTTGTTTACACTCCAGATCTGTTTCAGTTCAAAATCGCTCTGTCTTCAGTTTTTAGCTTAACCAAAGAATGGAATACTGAATATTACACCCCAACACATAATATTGAGACACCATAACTGCCAAAAGGTACCTCTAATATAGATTAATGGAAAATTCCTACCACCAAAGATGGTGCCCTTAAAAATACTTATAAAACATATGTGTTATGTACTGTAATTAAGAAGAAAATGTACAGATTTTTTTCCCCTCAAATCCAAGAGGTCTTAGCTAATAAATTAGAGGTATTCCAACAGGCACTCTCTTACAGTAACATAGTTATGCTCCAGTATCATCCAACATAGCTATATTCCCAGTGATAGCCATTCTTTCATCGCATGCAGGATATATAAAAAAAATATGAATGAGCATTCATCAAATGTACACTTCCCAGACTACTTCTAATCCCAGTTTCAGTATACTTGCACAGTAAAATGCAGTTTCACCCTTCCAAACTTCACACTTCATTCAGTTTCCTTCTTGATCTCAGTGATCTTTTCCATTCTACCTATACCTTCCTCTTCTCATTCCAGTCTGTTTTCTTCAGTTCCTCTCTTCAAACAGTAGATCCCCAGAATTTTCTTTTAACATGAAAAAATATTAGTTTTATTATGCAGAATGTCTGAACCTGACTCGGACACTCAACACACAAAAAAACCCAGCCTAACAGTTTAAGTCTGGCTATTTTTTAACATAGTGAAAACATGAGCTTATAATTGAAAGTTTTGGGCAACCTCAATATTGGTGGTCATACCAGCCACCTTCATAATGGACTGTTACAAGTAGCCTGTGATAAAAGTTTAAAACTGACAAAAAGCTGGGCCAAACTACTGAGTAATTGTGCACTTTCTTCTGTTTTTCCTGTAATAAAGCATAGTTCCTACACCAGCAAAAATAAAATATCGGTTATGCATTTGGATGAGATACTGGCATTATTCACAAACTGTCCTCTGCAATGTGTTGTTTTGTTGGGTTTTTAAAAATATTTAATTATTGGAGATCTCTAATGTTATGTATAACTTTTCTCGTAGCTTCTCCAACATGAAACATTCTTGCCTAACTTCACAATGTTTCTACTGAATATTTAGGTACTTTTAGAATATTTTAATACTAAATCCATTTGAAATCCATATAAACGTGCACCTACCTTTTCCACCTAAAATCGAGCTACAGTGCATCATTAGCATTTACAAACTGACTTTTCCAAAACAGTCTTTTATTAACCTAGATATGATGTAAAATACAAAAAATCTCTAAGTGCAAATTATCACATATTTTTGGGTTCTAAGCAATATTCAGGAAAAAAACTTGTATTATTACTGGTATCTTACCGTTATTTTGTTTTTTCAGCAAATAAATGGAATGACTGCACATACACATACATTTGTAAGTCCTATATTATGATCAGTTTGTTATGGGAAATGGTTTTTCTATGTTGTAATCTGTCGTAAGAAATTAGCAACACAAACAATACTTCCTTCATCAGAGCTATCAGGCTGCAACATATAAATGAGTAAATTCTACTTAAAGAAGACAATGGAAAGTTGAAGTTCTGCCTCTTTACTCAACGGACCTTAAACCTGTTATTTTCTTCCAGAAAATTTTTAGAATTAGTGGTGGAAGCAGTTGTCTGGATGGAAACTCCCAAGATACAGGGGAGGCAATGGCAACTGGTATTTCCTGGAGGCCAGGCTCAGGCAGAAAGGGAGGAGATACTGGGAACTTGATGTGAGGCCAAGTTGAAAGGGGAGCAGGATGATGATTGCTGGAAGGCCGAAGTTCATCCAAACTCAAACCACCAGGGAAAGCTGAAGGGCTTGGTTTGCAGCCAACCCCTGACAAACCGAACTGCGGAGGGCAGTCTGTGAACATCATCATAAACCAGACTCCCTTTGACTCCCTGACACATATCTTCCTTCTGGAGGACTAATGAAGTAGCAGCAGGAGCAGGAGGAAACACAAAAAGGATATAAATTGAGTGAAAACATAAAAAAATATAGATACTGTTGACTGAAAGTCCATTGCCTTTTCAGGAGGCTTCACTGAGAAGCTTGGAGGGGAACAAGTTATCTGTAAATTATCATTTAGACAGTTACGCTGTATTTCAAACATTACAAGATAGTAGCTGATGTGCTGCCAACGCTCTAACAAAGAGCTCCCACAGAAGTCTACTCATTTACCCCGTGATAAACTTTGTGTACCAGGAGCACGGCTCAAGGGAGCTAACTGGGAATCCATTTGTAATTTAAAAAACAAACAAACAAAAAAAAAAACCAAAAAAAACCCCCAAAACCCCAACCAAAAACATAAGAAAAAAACCCCTCCCGTAAGCCTGGAGGGAGCTAACCACTTGGCATGCAAAATTACACTAACTGCACTTTGCTAGAAAGATATATACCTTGCTCCTGAGAGATACGAGGAGTACATTGACAGTATAAAATAGTGGTTTAGACAGCACAGTTTGAAGGGGGTGAGGTGGGGCACGTTTAATCCCTGTCTGGTGTCTGGAGTATCCTCCCTGTGACTTTCAGAAAATACCTGACACCTACTAACACCTGGTTCATTGCATTACCAAGCAAGACTGAAATAAAAAAAAAGTGGGTAGGGTAGTATTTTTATTAGCCTCGGGAATGCTTCAGTAGCATGCAAAGAGAAGGCAAGCGCCACCATAAAGAAAACTTTATTGGTGGCAGAATTTTTATAAGGAATTCCTATGAGCCTTCAGCTTTCTTCTAACATCCCTATACATGGCCACTAGTCTGACAAATATTTCTGAATTCTGATGCTACAGGAAGCAAGTGAAGACTGAAATCTGATCACAATAACACTAAAATAATGAAGCAGTGATGGTATTTTAATAACTCCCT
Organism: Rhinoptilus africanus; assembly: GCA_013400135.1. Taxonomy (NCBI): domain Eukaryota; kingdom Metazoa; phylum Chordata; class Aves; order Charadriiformes; family Glareolidae; genus Rhinoptilus; species Rhinoptilus africanus. Next base: position 326,933 of record VXBO01002856.1, read on the forward strand.
AACCATTTTTTTAATCTAATAGGGTTTTCTTGCTCATTTTTTGGCAATATTCAAGTACATCCCATGGCTGAAATGAAAAACAAGAGCAATATATATTTGTAAGCACATTTATAAATCTTAAGGGAGGAACCATGACTTGTCAAGTTCTCAAAAAAAGCTTTACTTCTAACCACTGAGGTCCTAGTTTAGAGTAGCTTAGCCAGTATGCCTTTCACATCTCAGCCAAAAGGTTGTGGTTTCAAGTTTGCAATTAATGAACCCTAAGAGGCCCAAAGTTCAGACAAACATCTAGAAAGTAGGATACTTATCCAAACTCTTGGAGACTGCAACCAGATTCTCTTAGGACATGTCAGCCTTTCTGCTTCCACTTGTAACTAAAAAAAACCACATTCAAAACTTGGTAACATTTTGGGTTTTTTCAGACTTGATCCTGGGTACTACCTAATCATGTTGACAACAAAAGTCTGTGTCCACATATCTCAGCACTGTGAGAAAGGCTGATTTCAGAATCAGGGCAAAAGTCCTATTGCTTTTATTTCCAAAGAGGTATATCCCTCCCAAACTGAAATCCTACCCTAGCAGAATGGCTACAAGTTGTCCTACTGCCAGGCACAGAATGTTTTGATGAGACATTAAAGAGAACAGTTAAGGCATCCGCTGCAAAATGAATTCATGAGGTCTCTGTCCAGTTTTTACTGTGTCAGTTCAATACGTTCTTTCCTATCGTTGACCCAGAAGCCAAGACATGGAGATTCTACTGCTACCAAACTTAGCGCAGAGTGGAAAGGCTCACAGAGTTCAACTCTTCTTGTCTCCAGCACCCCCTGACTACCAACTGCTTGCTCTATCCAGTTATCGTGGTAGGTACGTGGAAGCATACAAGGTCTGCGAATACATGAAACCTCATTAGTCAAACCGGTCTTCAGACACTGAGTGAGAACACACCAACATATCAAACCACATAATTTGGAAATAAGTCTTGGATCTCTTGTTGACAGAGTTAATAATAATAGTGACATTCTCTACAAACTGCTTGTGCTATACTGTGATTAACAAATTACTTGGAGTTACTAAAAATATTAATAATGATTTAAAGCAAAGTAATAAATCAGAAAGGCCTCACCATGAATACAACTCTCCAGCCTTTCAAAACCATACCTATTGGATATTTTATACGTCGAATATTTACTGTACTGTTCCAGAATAATTTTCATGTTTTTATTTTCCTAAAATCACTACTTTATTTAACCATGTTTCTGCTGTTAACCACATGGTGGTAATCTATTGTTCTAGAAAGGTACCCAAAAAACCATGTTCCCAAAATACTCAGTGTGCACATTTTCATGTGTTTGAAATAGGCTCGAGTACCTACACAGCATTCTGTAGTTGCACATACAAAGAAAACAGCACTGGTGGATTTGCAACCTGCCTCTATTATATTTGTGTCTTTTACTGAATAATTTTAAAAGACAGTAACAGCAAAAGATACAGACATTATACTACTCCATGAACAGTATTATCTGCAAAAGCAGCTTTGTTTGCCTGTTTTTTCATTTTTGTATCAAAATTGCATTTTTATTGAATCTCTATAGAAAAGAATAGGAGCGAGTATTTGAACTGGAAACCAGCGTGCTTGGAATAACCTGAACTAGAGATTTAAACCATCACAGGAATGGAAAATAATCTTAGATTAATAACACTGAAAAATTTTCCAGTATATTGAAATATATTTCCTCTTTTTTCATATTCTCCTACATTGTATGTATAAAAGAAAAGAAATACCATCTTTCAAGATGGATTCAGTATATTACATATAAACATCTCACTTGAAAGTTTATTCTGTTTCTAAAGCCATTTAATATTTTAATTAATATTGGCCATATGTTTGTCATTTTCACATTTACTTAACTTTATTTCATGAGAACATTTTATTGCCACCATTTTGAAACCCTGTCTTGGTTTATTTATACCTCTTAGGAATAAACAATATTGAGGGAAGGCATTTATCTTTTGCATTTATCTAACCTGAAGTTGTTCAAGCGTGTGAACTGGAAAATAGTTAATGTGCATCCAACAGGTCAGGCACTGAGGGATAGAATGGCAGCTGTTTTACTTGTTTGCTTACCACATTTCAGAAAAAAATAACAAATTAGCATCTTCAGAACTACTACATATACTTTTTTTGTTTGCTTATGTCTGATCTTGTGAATGGTCATGAATTGAGAGAGGTCTTCATATTGCTGAAAATTAGCCAAGAGCTTATTTGCTTCATCAGACAAGGTTGAAATGACCTCCTTAATGCCACAAAATACAAAGAACAATCTGTTGACTATTTTATGCCCATATACATAATTAATAAATGTTCTGAATGGATAATCCGAGAAAACAACAAAGAAAGGATGCTATTTAAAAATGTCAAGACTGATAAAATTAAAAGGCGCTGACAGATTTTTAAAATTTCTTAATAAAATATCATCATTGTCTGAGATCCTTGTGCCAAGTTATGACAGTAAGTGAACTTCTCTGGTGAGTTATTAACTTCTGGAAATAGTGTAAGTGCTGACACGACTTCCACAATAGAAGTACAAATGTAATATGCTTATACCACATAAACCATTATCCAGATGCTTCAACAAGTAGTATATTACAATTTCTATCCTAATGATTAGTAGGATTTAGCTGTCAATACAGCAGTAAAGCATATTTTGGAAGTAAAAATTAATGATTTTTGAGGGAAATCAATATTATGGATAACAGCTGTAATCCTCTTTAATAGAATAGCTTTGAAATAAATCAGGAAAGTTTGCTGAAAGGTAGCTGTCTTTGATATTCCATTAAACTAAGGATTTATCATACCAAGTAGCTTCTTTTTCTGCTAAGTTGCAAGATAGGTGCAAATTCAGCTGGGCCTTCTGCCTGGAAGGTGCTGAGCACTGCTAGTGCTCACTGAGGTCTGCGAGAGTTAAGGGATGCCCAGCATAAGAACCCTTAGCACCTTCCAGAATGGAGCTCTGGAGAATGCAAAAAGTCCTCAAATCTCCACTCATAAGAGGATTTTTGTCAAGAATTTTCAGAAATTATGTTGTCGCATAAAGGCAAACCTATTATTGACTTACAAAGAAAGTTAGCCTTCCGAAGGCCAGGTTTTTATAGCCGTTAAGCTATATACCAAAGGTAGACTGATACTGATGGGATTCCCAGAAGCACTTATTTCACACTGCAATTAGTAAACATTAGGTTGTTATTCTGGAGTATCTACTGTATTCCTTGGCATCAAAATGACTTTGAAACACCACTTTCCAAAATGCAGACATTTCTAAATGACAAAGGTTCTCTTGGAACTGTTGCTGTAACACATTTTGTAAAAGATATTTAATTTTCTAATAGGGTCAAATCAATCAACTCGGCATTTTACTGCTATTTTACAAACAAGGATGCAAGAATCTTTTCCAGAATTGATAAATTTTCTCAGCATGTCTATAAGGGAAGCAAAGGTTATCTTCTCCATTCTTTCTGAGTACAGAGCTGACATGCCCTACCCTAAGGGAAAAGCCCTTCTTATTTTCATTAAAAAAAAGGAAATCAAACACATCCATTAGAGATGCAGTAAGCTACAACCAACTTCAATAAATTATATTTAAACAGATGTATTTTAAATTCTGATCTTGATTTTTGTACTTAAAAGGGTACAACTGTCCGTAGAAGGAAAAAAAGAAGGGTCCCCCCTGCTTTATTCCCTGCTTTTACATGCAGTTAGAAAGCACCTATAAGGATGGAGGACTATGACTTCTGCATGTGTAAAGATACTTTTATACTGTACTGACTTCATAACTAAGACTTTTATTTCAATTCAATCAGATTAGATTGTGGTGCTGATTATGATCACATCCACAAATAGCGTTTTAACTGAGTTTCCATGGAAACACTCTATGCCTCTGTTTTCTTTTTAGACAAGGCTATGCCTGTTTAACAAGTTTGCCGAGGACAACATATTTTGTTTAAGTTACATTAACTGGAGACAGTCTTTCCTAATTACACTACCAGAAGAAACATTTACAGCAGTACTTTTACCATGGGAAACCTGCCATCGTTCAGCCCATCTTAATCTCTGAAAAACAGGAAACATCATCACTGCCATTTCTTATAATGTGTTAACTGGTCTTATATCCATAAAATAATGCCTTTTATTAAATGACAACATTGGTCTTGCTCTACAGCCTTCATATACACGGACATTATCCCATGGCATCTGGATTACTGTGAAACGTCCATCATAGAGCATCTGCCTATGGAGACAGGGTGGTCCAGTGGCAAAAGCAGAGGAGTTAGAAGGGTTAGGGTCTATTCCTTCCTCTGCTGTTCACCTGTTGTGCAACTGTGACCAAATCACCTAAACTTTTCTGTGCTCCATTTCCCTGTTTGTGGAAGAATACTTCAAAGTTAAGAAAGCAACAATATGTAAAGTATGATGGGTAGACTAAGTATTTGGTTTCCATGGAAAAGCCTGTATTACAGCTCCTTTCAGTTGCAAGGAATACAAATGTTCGCTTAAGTGCCTACGTTTGGAACATGACATCTTCAGATCAGCACGAACTACAAATTACAGACAGTGCTCTGCTCTTCCTTCTTTCTAAAGGGTTTATAGAAAGGAAGCTTGTAGCAGTAACTAATGAAAACCTATTTAAGATCTTACTGACAATGAAAAACGGAGGTATGGAAATTATTAGTTTCGCTAAACTAGGCATACAACGCATAACTTCAACTTCTAAAAGAAGTTAGCCTACTTCAATCAATGAGTACTTTAAGAAACAGAGAAGCCAGTAGTGCTGTTCTTTGAACTCATCTATTCTAACTCTGCTGAAACACAGATGGAGAGAAAATGGACACTGAGCAATGTACCATCATTTTGAAAAAGGAAAGGGATAAAAAGTCTCAGCCAAAACATGAGTAACCGAGGTCAGCCCTGCCATTATGGTCCGAAATAACATACTGCAGAAGGGAATGAAAGCAAATAAAGAAGATCAAAATATACCCTTTTTGACCAAGACAGCTACAGCTATACAGACAGAGGAAGCTCAGCTAGGCTGGGAACTTTTGAGATCATGTCCTAAATTAAATAGTATTAAAACAGAAGTGCCTTTGATAAAAAGGGATTGTATTAAATGATAACACGTATTGCCTGTATACTTTAGCATCACTCAGTCGTGATGAATCAAAAGTCAGATATAAACATTGAAGACAAAAAGATGAGGTCAACATTAAATGTTGCCTAAACTTTAGTGGTGGTAATCTACTTTTATACAGTATTTTTTCTTTATACTTTGCCCACAGGCATTCCAACTGCTGCTACAAATTTGTTATTCTCTCAACTAATGCATGTGCTCAACCTAGAAAGTTCATCCTTCAGCATCTTCCGGGACAGAAAAATAGAAACCACAGTTAAAAGCTTGCAGATAGCTTTGGTTAGTACAAACGAAAACTAGGCATGGCTCAGTATAATGACCCGCAGGACTTCATCATTTATGCCAATCTTACTAAACCACTTTCCTTCTTACTTAGCAGACAGCATGTCAGCCATTTGGTATGATCCTCCTAACAGTTGTATTTAATCTCAGTAAATAATTTTCCTTTTCACTAAGTCAAGAAAAGCCAAATATTATACACTCCAGATACTTTATATATTGTAAACACTATTGAAAAAACGTAGTCTATTAATGAGAAAAGAAATCATAGAATGAGGGCCTTTTGTGATCCTCAGCATGAAAATAGAAAACCAAACCAGACATACAGAAGAACATATAATCAAAACAGACAATAATGAACAGGTAAAGAAGAGTGTAAGAATAGTGAAAACAGGATGTTCCTTAAAGATTTCAGTCTTCGCTGTACTTAACTTGCCATTAGATTATACAGGTCAAGTTGCTTCATTACTGATGGTATAAACCATACACCTATATAAAGAGGGTCTTATTAAAGCTTTTTTTAAATATTTCATAGCTATAGGTTTTAGATTTGCTTTTTTGGTGTGGGGTTTTTTTGTTTGTTTTTTTTTTCTTCATTTAAATAACTATTGTTTTACTCCTGCATAATTTCCTCCCGGGGTATCTGAAAACCTTAATCATCATCCCAATACTTCTCTCCCCCATTACACTTTTAGAATCAAGTTCCATGACTTTTAATAGTTATGCTTACGTCAGAGGGATCAAGAGGTTTAAATTTCAGTACCTATTAAAGGAATTTAATTATCCAGCCAGTTCCATTTGGATACACTGTTACTGTTCTCTGTTAATCTATACCAGATTTTTCAGTATTGTAATTCTCATTAATAAAAAACCCTCTGAAAGAGTTTTTTCTTTTTATTCTTTTTTTTTTTCCTTTTAAAGATAAAATATCTATCAGTGGCCTATTTTACAAATTCTGAATAGAAACATCATTATCCTTCGTAATAGCTAAGTTTTCCAAAGATTTATCATGTTTGAAAACAGCACAACTAGCTAAACTTGAGCAATGAGAAGTTTATCTATATATCTGGTTTACCCTGTCACTTCATTTAAAAAAAATTTGTGGAGAAAAAGGTATTTTAAAAATACCTCAGGCTATTTAGAACCTTGCTTAAATTAATGAAAAAAATTCCCATGGCTATTTAAAGTGTTGCAAGAATTACATAAACTTAATTATTTGATGTTTTACTGCAGCAAATGTCATATCCCTGCTTCTGTAAGTTCTTGTGTTCAAGTGACTACTGTGTAGATACCACGGCAAAGAGAGAGTCCTTTTGTGTGTGCCTGTAAATACAGGAGTTACCAATATCTAACAGCGACTTTTACTTAACTACTACAATTTGCCTTAAAAATACAAAAGGAATTAATGAAGTACTAATTCTGTTTTGTAGCACAACTGGTGAGCAGCAGTTTAATAAAGAGTAACAATCTTTCTTCATACACTGAGAACATTTCAAAACCCTTTTACATGAACTTGTTAAAGAGAAATCCTTCCAATTCTGAGAAGAACTGGCACACTAAATCACCCATTCAGAACGCACAGGCAATGTATATTTTGCTCCTAAGTTTGTGTCCAGGGTGAGCTATTACCATTAGTAGAAATTTTTATTAAATACAAAAATAAGAAACTAAAATTACTAAGTAATTACAAAAGAACTTTGTCTTCAGTGTAGAATGAATAAGCTGTCTAGAAAAACAGTGAGCGATCTCAATTTTAACATCTTTTATGAGTGGACAAAAAACATCTAAAATGTCAAGTGAAAACAAAATGTACACTTGTCCTTATTTTCACACATATTTTTCCAGCTCCTGTTTTTGTTCCTCTCATTTCTGTTAGCTTTATGTCTAGCAATATATTTTTCTATTCACAATCACAGCAAAATGAATGAATTAATTACTCTGATTATATCGGAGATGCATTTTATCTAGGGATGCTCAGCATCCAAGACGTGGTTGTCATTAGCCAGGAAATGATTGAAAATTGAATCTGCACCCTTGCCCCACTATTTGTGATGGAACAAATATTCTGCTGACACATAATCTGCCCCTTGCTGCAATTTCATCTAATTTGTCATTAAGGTAAAGCAGCCCAGCATCTCTGTTCCCTATGCTTTTCCTCATTCTGAAGGCCTTCCATCCCTTCTCATAAATTTTCTACCTACCAAAGCACACTGGAAGGCTCGGGCTTGAGCATTTTCCAAGAAACCTCTTCTCCCCTTTATATATTTCTTCTCATTTAGTTATGGGGAAAGGAGTACAAGCTGAATCGACTGCTAACTACATTATATTAGAGTTATAATATCACAGCAAATGTCTGACTGATCTCCCTAATGGTTTGAAAGTCTCGCATCACTTTACTGGAGAAATAAAACTGAAAAAAAACCTGCAAAGACCTGACTCAAACAGTTGTCTATAGATTACCAGCAAAGACCTGGATAGGAATGTTAATTTTCCAGTCCAAACCAGAAGACTAGTCTGGGGGTGAAGAGAGATCTGACCTAAACTGCGGAGGTGTTCATATAGGCAGCCCCAATGATACCATCTGACACCGCAGCACTCACCTCACCAGTTTGCAGCTTGCTGCATCTAGCAGGCTGCTGGTCCCTCCATCTACCCCTTCCCCCACTGTAAATTTCCACCTGGAATGCAGCGTGTTCCAGTTCATCTAGTCCACTATTACATCTCATACACTGGCCTCTTCTAGAGGTGTCAGAGGAAGGTGTAAAAATTCCCATAAATAATAATTATGGAAAAAAAACCCCTGCCCACAGGAAAAGTTTTTCTCCATAACTCGTGTCATTAGTGCTTGATTAAAGCCCTTAAGAGTGAAAGTTTATATCCCTTCTAAATTATTTTTTTGCCCCATGAGGTAACAATGGCTTCGGATTATATATGAATCCTACTAATCTTTTAGCTCAAGGATAACTTCCAACAATGCATTTCATAGATTAATTAGGCATTGTATAAATAAATACCAGATGTATCTAAGTAAGGCAAAACAAGCCACTGAAAAGAAGAAAGCTGGGCTCTTCCCTTCAGACTCCATCATCCAAAGCAGAAAATCACAACTGCGTGCTTGTTTCCTCATTTCTAGAGTTACAAAATACTGTTTCTCACCTTAAAGGGATACCACCAAACAATTCATAACAACTGCCAAGGACAGACATAAGCTACTTTTTAGACATCAACTTTTGAGACGTCATAGTGTCTCCTTATTCTGCCTGATAGCCAATATTTTATGATACTAAACCTTAGCTGGTATTACTCTCCCCATATCAAACCTAACCAGTAAGCTGTCTGAAAAAAACCACACATCCACCTTTTCTGGAAAACAAGGCCAGCTTCTTAAGGTATAAATCTTCCTCAAGCCAAATTTAGTTTGATCCATTGGCTTATACTTCTCTTGTGAAAGGTATGCAGAAGTAGGATCCAAGGCCTTCCTCTAATTTTTTTTTTTTCAACTTTTGAAAACCTAGTACCCTGCCAGGCAAAAGCTGAGAGGGTCCTGAGCTCTAAGAGTGCAAGGACTACCTTTGTAGAAAATAAAAGCATGAGGGATTCAAGGGTTCTTATGCCCTGTCATCTTTGTTTGCATTTCATTGTGACTCAGAGCTGGGAAAGGAGAAGATCTTTCTCCATGATACAGTACTGTATCTTTTTAGGCGCTAGTTTAAAGACTTTTAACAACAGAGGAATGGGTTGCTTCACTAACAAATACGAATTATTTTGTGTCCTGAACCAAAATGAAGAGGAGTCTGCACTGGCGTTGCATTTAGGGTCTTCAGCAAGAGTTTAACTGTTTTTCCAATCTGGAGACACATTAGTAAGGAGAAAGCTCACGTCATTTCCCTGTAAGTGTTGCAGTTTTAATGCTTTCCCAACTCAACAGCATAAGGAAAATAAATCTAACAAAAAGAATGCATAGGAATTGTCTGCTGTGGTCTTAGGAACACTTTTTAATATAATCATGTCTGCCTGGTCTCAATATCCAATGCAGTGGAATCCAAATACTGTAGCTTTTAAAAATTTGAAATATTTATATTGTTTCCTTTCTGCTAGAGTTTAATTAACATAATGTTCTTCTCTAAACAAGATTATTCTTATACACACTCCTTCTTTAAAGCAGATGGCAATAACTGCTGCATCAAAGTGTACTCTGGCAAAGCAAACATTGAACTGCCCCCACCAGCCAAGAGGGATAGGATATTAGTTCACTGGGCTGTCCTGCCATTTGCAATGGGCAACATATCTTGTTACAAGAGGGCATAAGTTAATTTAAGCAGTCACAATAACACAGTTGCTGCACCACATCAGAAAACTGCAAAGAATCTTGCTGGTTGTTCAAAAGGCCAGAAGCAGAGTAGATTTCATGGTTATTCTGTTTCTGGCAAATCTCTACCTGTGTCACAACTATAATTTTCACCACATCAGACTTCTCTGTCATAACCAAAGTATTATTACTAATAAATGGGAATAGGACATGGATTATAGGTTGGGGAAACTTCTGTTTACAAAATATGCGCATTCAGAGTTCTCAATATAAGGAAAAAATAGCCACGTCTACATGAAAAGCAAATTGGCAGATTTAATCATATGTTTCCAAATCTGAACTCGGCATGAAGATTTAAAAAGAAGTAATAGCTTCTTATACCACAATTCAGAGTACATAAAACAACCTCTGCACTATTGTTGGAACCGAACCTCCCACAGTGCTTAACTTTCAGTGACCTTGTCCTACAACATCTCTTTAATATGGCGCGTGCTAAAAATAATACAATTATAGTAGCAAAGACTTATCTAAAATAAGAAAGGCAGTGAAGAGACATACTTTAAGCCCTCTGCTAGAAGACACAAACTGCTGTGGGAACTTGTGACCCATCTGGTCAGCAAACACTAGTTAACAAGGCAAAACAACTGAAAAAACAAACTTTGAATTCATGGTCCAAAATCAAATCTTAGATACCAAAGGGAATTTAAAAGTCTTATCATAGCAGAAAACAGTAACATAACAGCTAGTGCCTCCTGCAATCCAATCAAAAGTCATGAAAAGGGTTATCATTGTTATAAGGGATGAGTAATTGCAAGGAAAGAGGGATGTCATATCAAGCAACAAGTACCTGAGACAAATTTGTTCTTCGAAAGGGCAAAGCAGAGTATCTGCAGCTAGCAAGGCTACAACTTCTAAGGATGATGATATTTTATAACAGCCTTTTTTACATTTAGTTCTGTCTTCATTACAATGATTCACTGGTACTATTTAAGATAGGTCTGTTTATATGTTTTTATATCTGTGCACATACATGGGTTAGGAAAGGAAATAGCAAATAAACGTATTGTACAACAAAGGTGATAGGACAAGAGGAAACATCCTCAAGTTGAACCAGGGGAGGTTTAGACTGGATATGAGGAAAAATTTTTACACTGAAAACAGGCTGCCCAGGGAAGTGACTGAGGTACCTTCCCTGGAGGTATTTAAAAGACGGGCAGAGGTAGTGCTTAGAGATATGGTTTAGTGATGGTTTTTGTCAGAGTTAGGTTGATGGTTGGACTAGATGATCTGAAAGGTCCTTTCCAACCTCGGCAATTCTATGATTCTAAAGGTTAGAGAAGAATTTTACTTTAACCTGACATTCATTTACAGTACATTACAGCTGATCTTTAAGCTTATCTCCCTCTCCCTTTGTAAAGTTGGAGTTATTTAGTATGGCATGGTACCAGGTAATCTATATCTACAGCATTCCTCTACAATAAATCACAGGCTCTCATCCTGTATCAGATGATGTGTCATTCACCAAGAGTGTCAAGGCCAGTATGGTCTGCCATTTGTAGCAATAATCCTAGTACCCTTGATATGAACAGTCACGTTTACTTTACAGAACGTCAGTTATTCTATGTTCTCCTTCACTACACAGCAGTACTCGCTGTTCTTTTGGGTACCTTGACTGGTGTCAAAAACAATTCAGCAAAGCATACAATAAAAATAATTATAGCTGTCTCCGGTGGGTGAAGGTGGCAGAGATCTGAACACAGAATTTCAGTAACCAAAAGGTAGCTATGGAGAAGATGGGGTTACTTTCTTCACAAGGATGCATGGTGACAAGACAAGAGGCGAGGGACACCAATTGCTTCAAGGAAAACTCTGTCCAGATGCAAGACAAAATTATTAAGAGGCTGACAACAGTTAACCTTGGAGTAGTTTGCACAGAGAAGTGATGGAATCTCCCTGGCTGGAAATGTCCAGGTTTCAGCTTGACAGAACTCTGGATAACCTCGTGTAAGACCCTGCTTTCAACAGCAGTTTGGAACCTGATGATTTCACTTTTCTATGATTACTACCATAGCATTGCCTATAGCATATAAATGTTGCCCTAGAAAGCAAGCTTTCTTTTCAAAACCACCTAAAACCCAAATTTGAACCCAAGAAAGCTATGTTACATATCAGAATAGGTCTGAAAACTTTTGATTGCAGAACTTCCTTCTCCATAGGACAGCTAACAGATGGAGTGATCATATGGCCATGAAAGAATTTATTATATACCAGATCTCCCATTCCTTTAAACACCTTTGAGTTCCTTCATAGTCACAAGTCATTAATCCTGTTATTGGTGCAGATGGCACAGTATTAATGAGTTATACTGAAGAAGTAACAAAGAGAGAAGTCAGGGCAAAATATAAACACATGAAGTACAATTTTAATATCAACTGCCATTTCTTTCCAATATCTTTGAAAATAAATAAATCTCTTAATTATTCTTGGTGATCATATCAGTTTGTATGCCATTTTTACATATGGAGACACCAGTCCTGTGTTCCCGCGCAAGAAAATCCTGTCAGCACAACTAATGGATGTCAGATGAATAAGCTTAGAAGAGCAAACAAATGCACTGTCAAAACCATGTCATCAACCCATGGGCCTATTCGTAGTGATATTATACACTCCACTGCCTCCAGTCTCAGCCCAGGATAATCAGAATCCGTGTTTAGAGTCAGCTGATCTTGCAAAAAATTGACACAGCACAGCTAATAATCCACCACAATTCAGAAACTATACTGGATTTAAAAAGGCAGCTTTATTTTTGTGCCTTGCATCTGAGGCAGATTAAATAAATCAAAAAGGCAAGGCTATCAGGTCATTATTAGTGTGTTACAGCTGTCCAGTTGGAGTTGACAGATACTCTGTGCATGGCCTGTTGACTGATTAAAAGGCTGAGTAAGTCTCTCAGAGTCACAAATGGACGGGGGTGGGGGAGGCGAGGACGATTGCGATAAAGAAAAAAATCAAAGGCTGATGGAATAACTCACTAGAAATAGTTGCACTTCTGTACAAGCCACAGATACCATCTAAAAAAACCCAAAAATCCACAGAAAGGAAACTGCATGGAGACATTACAGATTTGAAGTGGGAATCAGAACAAAGAATTTGTTACTGTTCTACTTCCGAAAACTGGACTGAATCTTCTGCAAGGTGAAGAACAAGCAAAGCAGAATGAAAGGTGAGATACCGAAGCATTCAAATTAATAATGATTTTTTTTTTCTGTTCTCTAAGCATTTCTTGCCAAGTCGTGTTTATTTTAGCTCTACATTGGAAGCTGTGTCTCAGTTTCTGAAGCCAACTGTTGCAGAGCAAGGTTATGAACTGACCGTATTGCTTACCTTGCTCACAAGAAAGCTGAGTTCTTTCAAGTGAATTTGACGATGCAGAACTGATTCATTGCAGAATATTATGTATCATTTTAATATAAATACAATTTCATTTTTGAGTGAAAATTAATGAGTGGTTTGTAACAAACTGTAGCCTCAAAATAAAACTTTCATTTATACATTTGTGATATTCAATGTTACAGTCATACGCTGTTATTCCTGTAATAGGGTATTTACCGTTTCTAATTAATGTTTGACCTCTGTAAGTCAATAAGCTGTATATCCTTTAATTTCCAAAGGTTTCAAGCAGTAACAAACTAAAATGTTTTTCATTTTGAAATAGTAAATAGCAAAAATGATTTGAGGTATCTCAAAAACAATATTACAAGAGGATTTATTATTCTGACTCTCTTTTGTCAAAGGAAATCTGATATTCAACATCATCTGATTATTTTTTTTTATATTTCGTGCTGTGCATATAAACATAGCTTTAAGTGACACCTTGTTTTCAAAGCAAGATCATTAGCAAGATACGAAAGGCAAACATTATTATTTTTTCAGTTAAAACTGACCTGAACATCAGGGAGCAGATGATAATTATAAACACTAAATATTACTAAGTAGTCCTGTCACCTCATTTACCTTTTTAACAGCTTCTTGAAAAATGTTTGCTGATTGTGTGGAAACTGCTATCTATGGGAAGTACAGCTGGCATCCAGATAAGGGAATTAAAGCAATAAGAATAAACATAGATATTTTAAAGGACAAAGAGAAGCTGGAGTGCTGAAAAAGTAATGTTTACTGTTTTTATAGCAGTATCTTCGTAGCTTGATGGCACATTAACTTAATTTTTTTTAGGTAGTACAACTAGTAAAAACACAGAAAAATAAAATTTCTACTTGAAATTCTTCTAACATAAGATGATTCAAAGTAGTTACTACCACAGGAAGAGAAACATTCCAGTTTAATAATTTTAGAAACTGCTGCATTCCCTTCAAAGATCACTGCTCTGCTAATGGCAAAGCCTCCTGAAAACCATTTGTACTTAAGATAAAGTAATCATGAGTACTTCATTTTAAGACCATGGAAGCACTAACTTAATTCTGCATTATAGAAGTACTTCAATACTATCTGTAGTGTAAAATAAATTAACTCTCTTTGTACTATCTACATTAATGTTTATTATGGAGATGTATATCCTTTGCCCTTGTTAATGACCTGTATATAGCCAAAATACAAACTTCTTAAACTAATTTTAAATGTTCTTTTACTTGTGATACAGGCAACTGGCACTTGGTTTTGAGTGTCACCTCATTAATATATGCAGCTCATGGATGTCCCAACAAATGCCAATGCTATACAGCTTCAAAGACTGCAGACTGCAAGAACAGAGGATTTACTGAAATTCCTGCCGGTTTACCTCCTGAAATTCAGATACTACAGTTGCAGAATAACCGTATTTGGAGAATCAACCAAAATTCATTCACTGGAACACCGCTGCTCAAAATCTTAGATTTGTCTAATAACTCTCTCTCAAGTTTGGCACCAGGTGCTTTCCAAAAATTACGGTATCTACAGGTTCTAAACCTAACCAGAAATTTGATTCATTATATAGAAAACAAGACTTTCAGTTTCCTCCCACACCTGAAAGAGCTGGACTTGTCATCCAACAGCATTATACGCTTGCCTGAGACTTTTGGAAACAGCACAGGGAATATAACATTGCTGTCTGTGAAGCGTAACAAACTTCAGAAAATGGAGAGAGTTCTGCTGGAGTCACTTCCAAACCTGAAAGTGGTTCTTTTCAAAGATAATCCCTGGCAATGTAACTGTAATGTCTTTGGCCTGAAACTGTGGCTGGAGAGCTTTTTATACAGAGGTAAGGAACTCTTCTCTTTACGTACAATGCACATGAGAACACCTAACCAGCATCTAACCGATCTTCACTACTATGGCTTAACTATTTACTCCACACCTTACAGCAGCCCCTCAAATAAGCACAATAAAATATATTCTTATGCAACGGTCAGAATACAGGAGCCTTCATAAATACAGGTAGTGATCTAGAATCATAGAGGAACTTTATACTAGCACAAAGTGAAAGAGAGAAAGTATACACACACAATCACACACTGTGTACAGATACAGTCTGGAAATACATGTATGTAGTATGTGTATGCATATATATCCGTATCTCTCTCTATATAACAAGTATACTTGTGCACATACACCTGCTTTAATTCTACCAATATATTTTTGCTAGAAGTCAACTTACTTTCTAAAAGCTTTTTACCTGACGCATGAGGGTAAACATCAAGGTAGATATCAATACTGATTTAACATTAGAGAACTCAGGATTCTAATTCCTCTATAAATTATCATTTAGTAGCTCTTTAATATTTTAAGAATACTTTACTTAAAAATGTATGTTATGCCTTGGACAAGTTTACTTTTTCCTAGTATTGTTTTCTGATTTGTTGTTAACCAGAAGAGGTATGAAATTCATCTACAATTTCCTGATAAAAATGTGTAATGCCATCACAAGGGGGAAAGTAGCCTCATCTTTTGGTCACACCTGCTTTTAAACATTCACGAGTTATGCTGTAGAAAAAAGAATATGATTTAACCTAAAGGAATTAAGTATTAGAAGAAATTATATTTTTTCTCCCAGGAGGCCTGTTCAGACTCAGATTTCAGAACAGCAGGGCAATTTGCTTTACTCTAAATCAGGCGTTGATGCTTGCATGTGATCAAACTGCCGATTACCTACCTGTATATGGAAGTGACATGGAACATGCTGCAAGAGAGCCTATGTGAAAACGGTCCACACTGCTATTTCCAGGCACTCTACAGGCCAGCTGGAAAACCGTACTGGCTATGCAGGGACATAATTAATCCAGGAATAGTCTCTGAGTGAGGAAAAGTCACTGCCAGAAGCAACCTTTTAGAAAAGAGAAAAGCCTAAACTCCTCTCAGGGTTAAAACCTTACTTTTTTGGACTGGTAAAATATTACATTATCCCAGAGCTTTACTTGTATTAAGCTGGAACCATTCCCTACAACAAATTTCAGCAGGGGTTCTGACTTCTCTGTGCAAAAGAACATAATGATCCAAGATAAACATATCAGATTATCTTAATTACTCTGCCAGCAGCATAAGTATTATAGCTTATTTGAAAAACCAACATTGTTTAGAAATTCAATGATGCCCTTCCATCTTTCCAAACATTGCACAGATTACCTAAACGAAGTGATGTAGAAATTACAAATTCATTTTAGCAGCAAGTTTTAAAGGAAGCCCAAATACTGTGTTCCTGTCTACGTTTATATTTCCATAAAATTTCTTGTGTGAATCACATGAAGAAAAATAAGTTACATTGCACATTAATCTTTCCCATCACTTATGCTATATACTTGTGATAAAACAGTACTGTGGCCCTACTGATATTTCTAACCCTAACAAAACATTGCTAGAGATGGAATATTGTCTGCATTTAAAAGTATTGACTGTTGTGTCCTATACAACTCTAAAAGATTTCAGTATTTTTAGCTGAATCCAGATCAGGCAATTGTCATTTGATGCATACTCATAACTAATTATAGAGAATGCTTCAGTTCAGGTGTGATTCCAGTCTTCTATTCCAAGGACACATATCTGAGTTACTTAAATCCATAAAAGAATCACAGCTGCAGGATTTGGAGTTTCACCTATATTCACATTCAAACCAATACATTGGAGGTGTCTGGAACCACGCTTTGGGTTTGCCTATTAAAGACCAAGAGACAAGCTGCTCTGCTCATAGCTGTCTTGGAATATCATTAGTATTTGTGGAGTCCTCTCCAGATGTTAGTTTGGGTCCATCTCTATTCACTACTTTCTCAAAGTCTTTTGAGGATGAAAATTTCTATGCCTAGCTTTAGCTGAAAGGTGGGTTATTTTGGATAGAGAAGAGGAAGAAAATCCAGCTGATTTATTTTAAAACATGTAAACATTGGTTTTGGCCTTGTTGACTCTTTGACACACTACACCCCTAAAGCCCTGGTGTATGGACTAATTAGAAACCTGAAGACTATGCTCGGTGTGTGTTCCTCTATATGCCAAGAAACAAGCGCGTGATTTGCCAGGACTGAGGCTTCCTACTTCCCTTATACTAAAAAAATCCTTTGGGAAAGAATAGAAGTTGGCTCTAAGCAATCATGAAATTTACCATTTCAGCAGGGTAATAGATTGATTAATCTTAATTCCTTTAGATCTCTGTATATTTTCTTACCATAAGCATTGCTTCAAAAAATTGCTCACGCAGACATACAGCTTCCTGAACTTCCTCTTTGCTTCATTACAGTTAGCGTATGATGTCAGAACAATGACTATTTTGTGGAATATTTGAATCAAGTGTGAAATCTTTACTAAGTGTATTATTTCCATTTCTCTTTATAAAAAGAAGTAATGGTGTGAATTTGAATGGAATGAATTGGCTGTTAACAATACCTCTTTGTTTTGATCTATGACTTATTTCTTACTTTTATAGCACTGTAGTTTGTTACTTTTACATCCATAAAAACATAGATTACTTAATTCCTGATGAATTCCTTCCGGCAAATACCCTCTTATTTAAGTGTTAAATTGTAATAATCTCACCATTGATCTAACTGGAAAAAGATCTTAAAGATATAGTTATAAATCTTTAAAAGTATAAAGTCAAAGCTGATGATAAATTTACTTCAGGTTTCTGTTGATTTTACATTAAGATAATTCAGAAAGCATCATCCCTTAAGACTATAAATCTGTGGGGTTTTTTTCAGGAGGAATAAGTGATGGCATTATCTGCTCAACCCCAGGGATTCGGAAGGGAAAGGACCTCCTCAAAGTTCCCTACGAGCTATTTGGAGCATGCCCTCTTAGGACAGCTCACGTCCACCTGGCCAGTGTTCACCACCACACCTACGAGCACAGAAGTTCTCCGAAGTACGCTCATCACCACGAACACGGGGAATACGGCCGCTCAAACTGCGAACCCAAACCAAAGCCAAGGCCTGTTAGTTTGCGTCATGCAATTGCCACTGTAGTAATAACCGGAGTTATCTGTGGAATTGTGTGTCTAATGATGTTGGCAGCTGCTGTTTATGGTTGTGCCTACGCTGCAATTACTGCTAAATACCACAGAGAACATTTGGCCCCGGTCAAACAGCATGGGACTCCTGGGGAAAAAGAGCCGTTTGATAGTTCCTTGGCTTGAGTTACTTTTGTCTTTGGTTTCTTGAAAATAAAGCACCCACTTCAGCTAAAAAGCCTGGAATCTAAACAGGATTGATTTAATAGAAAGTCCTGCTCTTTTTCTTTTTTTTTCCTTTTCACATTTTTTTTTTTCAATGTAAATCTATATATTCTTTGGAATATATATTAAGAATATATGTAGAAGAATGTAACTTTATTTATATTTTGTGTATGTATATTCTGAAGCCACTATTTAAAGCTGAGTGTTTGAGATAATGAAATCTTGATGTGGCCACTTTAAAGTATTCCATTCTCCATTAGTAGCTCTTGATGTAATATTAATACAATATAAGAGTTATGGTGCAGCTACAGTCAGTAGCTAACACGAGTGAGCTTTCTGCAAAGAAAAATACAAAATAGCTCCAAATGACCAACTATATTTTATGATCTTAAAATACCTGGTACATTTCCAGAAATACAATTCACAATCAGTTTTAGAACCAGCCAGTCTATAGTCACTGCCACTGATAAATTAAATGTGTTAAAAACATTTGTCCAATCTGCCCTAGAAGACAACAATTAAATATTACATCCGTTATCTAACTTAGAAAATAGGAAGTACCTTGTTAACTATCACATTTCATTTTTAAATTACTTAGCAGGGAAGAAAGAAAAGAGCTGAGAAAATGCTGAAGAAGGGAGAAATGCTACACTGTTCCAACTAGAAGCACAGAAAAGAGCACAGATAGCACATACGGAAGAGACACTACCCTTATCCTGCTGGCACACATGCTTGCTGCGGACATTTCTGAAGCCTCTTATTCCCAAATCCACACACAAGTGTTCCATTTTGCAAATAGCATGACTGCAGATGCAGCTGCCGCCACACTGCTGCCCTTCAGCGCGGAGGATAATAAAGCTGCGTGTTTACACGTTCCCTCTCACAGAGAAAACATTCAGCTGAATTCATTCAAGGGTCTCCCCGACCTTTCTGCAGCGCAGTTTTGCCATCAGAGGAAATCAGAGCCAAACCCATTTGAGTAATATGAGTTTAGAACTGAAAGAATATCTCAAGTGTGCAGAAGTATTTTTTAAATAAGTGTTAGAAATTATTTTAAAGCGTCCAACAGAGACCAGTAACTCCATCTACCTTTTCCAAGACTAGAAAAAATACATCTAGGCTATTTGTGACAGATGTTTAATGTGTTTTCTAAATCCCTCCAGTGACACAGGGTTAAAGACCTGTCTAGGTAGCTAATGCAGAAATCAACTACGCTAATAGCCTAAGAGCTTTTTGTAGCACCTATTCTAAACCTTTGGTTAAAATCTCACCAGTTTATTCTGTTGGGCAGAAGACTTGAGTACAATACAGGCAAAAGAAAGCTGTGTTGTGGCATTCAGAGACCTCCACTTTCCTTCCAACAGATGGATTCCAAGATGAAGTTTCTAGCAATTCTAATAACAGCCTCAACTGAGTAATGGGCTATATGGCAGGAGTCATGCAACCCTTGCTCTTATCTACTTAGTAATAATTGCAACCTAAATATTAAAGCTCATTCCTCCATCTGCACTTACTTTCATGTTCGGAGAAAATTAAGCATCTCACTCTTAATCTAAATCTAGCAGACATTGAAAACAATTAATTACTTTTTTTTTTTTTTTAACTGCTAAGCACTTCATATTATTATTAGGCTCTCTTCATTCTTCTCTGTCCTGAACTAAATAAACCAAGCTGTTTCAAATTTTCCTGTAAGGCCAGATTCTCCGAACTTTTATTTTCCTGCATTCTCTGGAACTTTTTGAGTTCTTCTTCTTTTTTTATTTTTTTTTTTTTTAAATGTGGTACCCTACATTGGGCACATTACTTCAGCTGAGACATCATCAGCACAAAATTTTTAGAATATTTATGTTCAGGCTCTTTAAACCTGATCTCTTGGTGATGTATCTCAGAAGCAAGTTTGCTTTTTTCCTTTTAAATATTCAGTAAAGCTTAATGAATAATCTATTTTCAGAGCTAAGTCATTTGAGTGTGTAGATCTACATTTTCTAGACTTGTATCCTTTTATTGCAATAACATTTTACAAAGTAAAACACAGTTTTTCAGATAGAGAAGACTGAAGTGATACAGGATAGGACCTTATTGCCCATGGGCCAAAAAATGAGTTCAGAGACAAGCCAAATCAGTGCTGTTCTGTGGTGACAACCTAAAATAACCACACTGACACTCAAACTGCAGATCCTAAGATGAAAGCTAATAAATTTTTGATCTCCAGAGAGATTTCACCCATAGTGTTTCTAACAGGCTCAGATACAGCCATGCGGTTTCCATCACAAAGATGTTCACACTGCTGCTATTTTCAAGCAAAGGAAAACAAGAACTGACTTGATATTTCCTAGCCAGGAAGCAACGAAGGGCACAACAACATTTAAAGAAACTCTTTCCAAATCACATTTAAGATGCTTTGGGGATCTTCATGCACACATAAGGCTGTAAATTGATATGGAGTTCTACCAGAAAGCAAAGTATATCATATTTCCATTAGTTCACTCTGATATGGGAGTAGAGCAAGCCAACCCATGCAAAATCTGATTTATACTTTCTAACTTGCCATTTGCTAAAGGGAAAAAAAAAAACCACAATAAAAAAAGAACCCAACAAAAAATCCCAGCGAATTTTTTCCTTTAAAGTTTATAAGACTATACGCAATATTTACAAACGTGTCTGCAATTAATGAATTCCATTTATTTCTGATGATAATCTAACAGCAGATACTCAATAGAGAAAAGTATTGATTCAATTGCTTAAATTAATAAATGCAAAATTATTTGGTTTTCAGTAGAGGAAACAAAATGCTTGACTACAGAAAAATAGAGATAAAGGGCACAATTTATTGCCCATAAAAATTATTTAGTATAACAAGTGGAAGACTGGATATAGGGATTCCGCACACAACTGCCCTTAATTTGTAAAGCTTAGCAATGGACATCTGTCGCTGAAATAAGTTGTCTGCACAGATTAATTTTTCAGATAAAGGTTCCTGAAAAAGCTTTGTTATTTTTCCAGCAACCTCATGAGAAGTATTATAGTGAGCACAGTATTTTTTTATAATCTCTGTGAAAAAAACTCTTCCCCACAAAGTCAACAAAACATCAGGACGCGCTACCCTGCAAGGTATTTACAAAGACAGAGAAAGTACACATATTATTGTATGTCTTTCATATAGAGGCTCACCATACTACTTTGTTCTCAGAAAAAGAAGCTTTCTAAAAAAATCAGTTAACAGAGATTAAAAACAATACGCCGATGTTCTTTACAGAAAATGTCCTCAGTATCTATATTGAAAGAAACAAAGCTTAAACTGAAACATAGTTGCTTGCCATAAGTCTTTCCATACAGAGCTTGCAAAAAGTCAATCAAAATTCAGCTTCATTATTCCCTATTTATACAATGTCCAAATAAAATCAAGATCCCTCTTCTTGAATATCAAAGTAGAACATTTAGTGACATTATACATAGCTTATCTATCATTAACAACATTAACAAAAACCACCAACTGTTGCCTGCTAATAACCATCCATCTTTGCTGGCCAGAAGACAAAGACACACAGGTTTTAGTTAAGCATCCAGAAAGTATGCCTACTTGTACGACTTTGACCTTCGAACTTGGCTGAAAGTGGCATAGCAATAATAATCAGAGTCTTGGTACTTCCTGGGTTTATGTTACCTGAAATGTGACTGTGTGCTCCCCAGATGAGACAGGCAGCAACATCAATCATCTGGACATAGCAGTTCTCTCCCACAACAGGGGAGAAAGAGTAGGAGTTAGAAACCCATAATAAACAAAGCAACGACTACATAATTCATAACTATCTCCAATGAAAGCTGCTGTTGCTCGATCTCACTGATTACAGAGGAATCCCCCAATGTTTTAGGGTTATATACACTATACGTTCGATTTTTTGCATAATGCTGCCATCCTCATTTCAAGACACAAGACACATGAGAAAACACCGTTAATATTTGGAAACAGAGTCTACTGGGGAGGGAAATAAATTAGGTAATCCACAGTACTTAAACTGGTATTAATGCACTCATACACTACATAATTGCAGCTTCCTAATTGCACAGGATTATTTGAATTTTTCAAAAGGACCTGACAGCTTATCTGCTGCCTTGCTCTGAAATCAGGGATTTGTTTTGCTAGCAGCAGAATTATCTAGCAAACTGCCTCTAGAATCTGATTGCTATTAGATCACAAGGATCTTCCTCATACCCCAAATTACATAGTACTAAAATCTATCCAACCAAACAAAACACCCCAACAGCAAAGTGCAGAAGCAAAGAGCAGAATGCCCTATGCAATTCACTATACCTGTTAACACTATACATGTTGGGATACTGTTCTAATTCAACCACCGAGCTCCAGATTCTCTGAGAACAAGTGGTGAGGAAAGCCCAAGAGTTAGATAAAAAGGGGTTAAATTCTCAAGCCAACACTAACAGAGAACTATCTTTAAAATCCCTGATATTCAATTATTTCAAGCACTAATTCTGTATAGTAAAATGAACTGAGAACAAATACAAATGATTACAAATGCGTGAATAGTTGTGAATATGCCATCTAGCTTCAGATTCCCTGGTCAGTCGATGGAGAGAGGCAGGATTGTACCACACGCTCTGAAGCATCCTGTGGAGGAGCTTACCTCTCTCCACACATTACCTACAAACCATGTTTCCTAAGTCATGGCTGCTAACCTAGGTCTGGGAGTTGTTTAATGTTAGACTGTACAAATACACATTTCAATTTTCCTTAAACTGAAAACATTAGTCTATATACTCATATTAGATTTATGAATACAAAGATAATATTCAAAATGAACAAGAAACTCTGGAAAAATATAAACTAGTGGTTTTCCACCAAAGCATGAAAAGCATTTTGAGGGATTTACTAAACACTACTGCTGAATATAATCTTATATGGCTTATAATGTGGAGTCAAGATTAAGTAAATCACTGTCTGGCCTGACAAGGAAAACATCTATTTTAGAATGCTTTAAAAATTTGCTTGGTGTGTCATTATGATGACATATTCATTTTCCCTTAGGCCTTCATACTAAAATGCAATTTTATAGATGGTATCATAAATTTTAAGGACTGTGTATGACAGTGACATTTGCTTGAATGTTTTTAATAATATAGTAATACAAAAATAATACAAGTGATAAAAAAGGAAAGAAAAAAAGTATAAGCAGTACAGATCAGATGTATTTACTCTATGTGCTGTTGTAACAACAGCAGATTTAACTATCTGTGAAACATTTACTATTATCTGCCCCTCTCAGAAATATCACTAGTTCGAGCTACTTTTGATTAAATTATTGGGAGACATTTTTTCAAAGCATGTTCTGGGATCTTGTTCAAAGAGAGATGTGCTTGCAAACTCCGTTTGAATTCACTCAAAAAAATCCTGAATGAAGTGTTGAGGTCACATTACATATACAATTATTAACACCCTCAAAAAAAAAAAAAAGAAAAAAGGGCGTGAAGTATGGATTTTTTGTGTTATAGGCGTATTTGTTTTCAGATAAAATGTGCATATTTTCCTCCATGAAATTATAAAAGAATCTTCCTTACTTAGAGACCAGACCACCAGAAGCATTGGTTCCTGGAAGATCATTATATTCACAAATTTTCCTTTCAAATTGCTGTTCTGTAGAGGCTGATTCAAACAGGAAGATTAAAAAACTGAAGTGTGACCAGCCTCAATAAGACAGAATTGTATTTTAAAAGTAATAGGAGATTTTGGACCTTCCCTGTTTTCAAGGCAGCTTGAAACACCTTAAACAGCGGGATCTTCAAGGTCACTTTACTATGACCAGAACAGAAGCATTCAAAATTCCATGCCATTTTTAACAAATTTGTGATGAAGTTAAATCTTTACCATATCTTCTTTAGCTTATGGATGAGAAACAAAAAGGAGAACCTAAATCTTCAGATCTTCAAAATCTTCAGGTTCAAAGTACTTGAGGGCTTTCACATCTTGACTAGGAATATTTAACATGGAATAGCTGAATTTATTACTGTACTGACATTTGTTCTTAAAATGATGGAAAAAGGAGAACTGTGAAGGTGATGGATGAGGACACTTGTAAAAAAAAAAAAATCTTTAAATGAGGGTTTGGAGAAAAAAACCTTCAAACTTGTATATGAGATCAGCCTTGACAAGTTAAATACTGGAAAGGGAAAGGATCCTGGATTTACTTGTGACAAATTTTTTGCCAGTATAATAAGGACTATTTGTTTGCATAATAAGGATTTTTGGTAAAAGCATTTAAAATCAAACTGCCAGTGAACAGAAAAGGGTCAGGCTGCCTTTTCTTCAGATTCATCCTACATCTGACTACAAAGGCCTGCTTATTATATTTTAAACATATATTTTAGTGTATATTTAAATATAAATAAGATATACATAAAGTAACACTGAAGCATGATCGAAAGTTTTAGCAGAAATCAATAGTACTATTTTAAAAGGTGGCTTTTTCTATTCTGCTAAGCCATATAAACATGTTTCTTTCCAAGAAATCTCTTATGTGAGAAATTAGTTCTCAGTTTCCCAGCATTACTGTGTGGCAGAGAACAGTAAGGAACCCAGCACTTACCATGCCCTCATGTTATGCCACCCCCTGCTATGGAATTAAATGCACCTGCCATGCATTGAAGGGCAGATTCCCTGGAACCTTCTGTGCCAAATACCTATATAAAGACCAGAAACTATATAAAGATAGGAATCATGGCTGGTAGAAAGCATCTCCCATTTTCTCCTCAGCTTTTACTGCTTGGCAGCAGAAAATAACGGCTGCGAGAAAAATTTGGCCATCCATAATCATTCTGAAATTAACAGAAATTCTGAAATTCTCTCAAAAGGACTACATACAAAGTATAACTATTATTCAGCATCTTCATGAATAGGAGAAGCTGACCCTTATGAGTCTACTATTCTCACAAGAGCTATAGACTTTTTGGTAGCCTTAGCCACAGAAGATTCTGAGAATGGCTGATCTTCAGACTATCTCTGAGAAATGTTTAATACACAGAAGAAAAACAAAAACACTAATCAAAAAGCTTGCAACTGTGAAGAAAAAGAGGGTTCCCTCTGTGTTGATTTTTCTCTTCTGTTCAAACAGGAATTACTGCAATCTTTCTTTTTATGTAGCTTCAGCAGAAAAGAATGAATCAGGGTAGATTCACAGAGCTATGGCAACGCTTGAGCGCACATCCCAGGCAATCACTCTTCTTTGACAGAAAATGACTGTAGAGATGTCCATACACAAAAAACCCCATGGATTTCTTTTCTTTCCAGAATTATGCTGAACAAGAGAAATCTTCAGATTACTGGAGTACTTTCGTTTCTCTCTAATTTAGCTGCACTGAGTTCCTGTTAATCTACTCTTCCAGTTTAGTTGACACAGAGCAATAAGGGCTAGCCTCTCGTCTGAAACTACAGGTCTGATTGTATGGGTAAATGCTTTTCATGTTTTTAAAATGAACAAAAATATTACTTGATTTTGATTGAGAGACGACATAAAAGCATGTGTGTAGGCTGGACTCATTTCGTGTTTTCTATGTCCTGATTTCAACTTTGATAAACAGGAAGTTCAACACAAAACTGATCATTTGTAAAATATTTTGGTAGAAAATAAATATAAAAACACTTTGGATATTCGTGATTCTTACTTTGGTACCACAGAAACAGAATTTCTTTGCAATACTACATTTTTATCAATTGGTTGCAATAGTAACAAAACCCACCTGGTTTTCCTATCCAGTTATTATACGTAGTTATAGCTAATACTTTGAAACCATTTTCTACTTCAACATTTCCATCACGGAAAGAACATGCTAATGACATTCAAACTGTGTTTCAGAGTAGTACCATCTTTTTATATGCCCATTTTTAAAATCTGTGTTAGATCTTTTGCAACTGACAGCAGAGCCATTTGTTAAAACAACAATGCTGATCTAATCTTTAAAATGACTCATTTTCACATGGTATGACATAGTGCTGTTCTACATCCTGCAATACTAGAAATGCAGGCGTATTTCATGGTCTTTCTGTGACAAATTTGCATACCTCTTTACAACACAGACCTGGTTTCATAAGAAAGAGAAAAAAAATTATTATTTTTTTTTTTAATGTGGGGGTGGTCAGACCCTGGAAGAGGTTTCCCGGATGGGGTGTGGCCTCTCCATCTGTGGAGACATTCAAGACCTGCTCAAGAATTCTGCTCGAGATCTAGTCTGCTAGGACTGGACTAAATGATCTCAAGAGGTCAATTCCAACCTCAACTGTTTCTGTATATAACTAGTCTGCACAAAAATAGGCACAAAAGAATTAATGAAAATTTGTACTTAATTACAGATTTTTTAAGCAGCCTTATATTAAACAAAAATGGACTATTTCTCCTCATCTACTTCAAATTCTACGTCTCAAATGACTATGAGACTAAAGACTGTGCTGTGTGTTACTTAATCCTTCGTTCTTATGACGAGCAGTCCAGGGCTTTTTACTAAACACTGCTCTGTACTTTTTCAGTGAGCTCTGATATTCCAGGTTCTGCTTGTTCTATGAAGAAAAGTTAAGAGATCTTGACAATTTTCATCACTTTTTTTTCAGTGTTCTTTAGTAAATTTTTGCCCTAAAAAGATTATGTCAGTTCTGTTATCCTTAATTAAACATCCCAAGGGTCTAATTTTCATGCTTTCTGTGAACAACGATGGCCTCTTTCAGCATGAAGGGCTTTTAAGGTCCTATTATCATATGATAGCTTTTAAGCTAAAATGCACCTATAGGGAAGTACATATATGAAGGTTCATGTATTCTCTCAACTCCCTCAAAATCACAAGAAACATTTTTCATTTTTTAGAGCCTGCCTTACTCCATGATGACTTTCAATTGCTTGCTTCCATCCCTATCTCTTGCCCAGAACTGTCTAGGTGAACAGCATCTTTAAAAAAATTATTTTAAACAAAATCTTAATGATGAAACCATTGCCTTTCCACAAAAGATTGGAAATAAAAAGAAGAGTAACATATACAAGTTCTATGCTGTTTTTATCCAGATGCCCATATATTCACTACTTCAAAGTAAAAGTTCAAATGAAGAACCTGAAATGAGTTGACCCGTCATGCAATATCAAAAAATACAAGACTGTTATGCTAAATTCTATCAACAGTTAGCGTGAAATGTACTGCCTTTCACATAAGCATTGGAAGAGAGATTCTAAAATTTTTAGATCATGTTGAAAAGAGTAAAGAAATAAAATTCCACCATCTTTTATTCTCCCTCACTTTGAATATGGACAGTTTGAAGAAACTTAACATTTCAGTGTAAACTTGATATAGGAGACATGGTCATAGAGAACACTAAGACAAAGCAATTTTGGGCATAAGTGTGTTTAAATCTAAAAAAAAATCCTGCTTTCAGTGTTATCATCCTTTTATCTCCTGCAAATAAACTGAACTCTGCATACACAGTAATAAATATTATGTTTCTACACTTATATATTATTACTTATCTCATTCTTCCACACTTTCTATAGAAATTTGCATTCATTTAAGTAAAAAGAAATCACAATCTCAATTGAAAGAGGAAGGAGGGATTTCAAAAACAAATTACATGGGGTTTTGCCAATAAGCAAACATTCTGACAGTGAACTGACATTAGTAGGTACAGATGGTGAAACAGCAGCAGTGGCACTCAAGATCTGTGTAGCAACAGCCTGGAGACTCACTGATTTTAGGATTTTCTGCCTATATTAAAGGGCTGAGTCTTCCCTACTTGCAATAAGCCTTAGTGTAGATTTGCATATCAAGTCTGCAATAACTGATGTTTTTCTACAAAAATAGAATTTAAAAAAAAAAAATACAAAGAAAATAGGAGAGACTGCAGATTTTGTAATAAGAGTTGGTTTTTTTCCCTTTTTTCCCCTTGTGGGCAGGTCTAACTCAGGTTTCCATTTTATAACAACGTTCTAGTTTCTCTCTGCCATTTTTTAAACTCTTGTAGTGATCTGTAATAAACAACATTCTGGCACAGCTTTATTTTCTGTCAAATCCCTCTAGGGAAGAGAGTGATTTTACATGAAATGTGTATCCCATCCTGCTGCTTTCTGTAATCCACTCAGACCAAATGGGGATGAGGAATACTTACTTCACACAAAACGAGACGGTTTTGATAAATTTGAACTTGGATGTAGGTATTTAAAAATGTTACCCATAACCCTATTTCACTCCCTCAAGTCTGGCTAATAAAACTTCAGACTTCTTCCATTTTCTACTTATCCAGTTTCTGCCTCCAAATCCATTTTGTTTAAAACAGAATATTATCAACCTTAAAATATAACCTAAAAATTGAACTAGATACTGGGTACTTTGTTGAAAGATTTCTGATGGAAAAAGTAGGACTGACAAGTTGGATTTATGATCTCCAACTTAAAGAGGGCAAGAATAATATATATACTTTTTTGTCTCTGAATAGCTGTAGCTGGCTGAAAGATACTTTCATGCAAAATGGTGGGTACAGACACAAAGAAGCCTCCCCCTCTCTCAAAAATACCTGTACATAACCATACACAAGGGAAAAATTATTCAAAGCAGATTCTTAAAAATGCTTCATAATGAAAAATAATATATAGTGGACAGTTTCTAAAATTTACAGAAACAAAAGTAAAAAACCACTCATCTGCTGCAGAATATAAATACACTGCTCATATCTTCCATGGCATTATGCATTTATAGCTATCATGGAAATCTTTTACAAGCTTTCTTTGAAGACCCTGTCTTAATTTTAGTTAAAAAGTATGGGGCCCAAGGAACTTTGAATGTTTGATACTAAAAACAATTACTGGGGAAACAGAAACAACATCTGCCTCCCTCTTTTACAACTGCTACAAAAAACCCCAAAGCTTGTTGACGCAGTATTAGATTTAGTTATATGTGATACCTCTTCCAAGACAATGCTAAATTCCAAACACTAGAGAGGAAAGAACAAATTTTAGGACGCCTATTAACCCTACACATTTTACAGATGATGGTAAAATGCATGATGAGCCTTTTGATAACTCCAAATGATGGAGCATTCTAGAAATAACATTTAAACCTTCTTCATTGTACAGTGAAAACTCTTAGTTACATCTTCAGGAAGTTGTAGATATCTGCATTGACATAAGTTTAGAAATGCTGATTTACGCTTTAATAGGAATATGAAGTCATAATTAGGATTTTCTGTTATATTATGGAAAAGTTCAGTAAGTTGTGAAGAATGTATTCACGCAAACTGGAGTGAGAAGGATGCTTTCCTATTGACCATATAAAATCTGTTATTATCAATCGAGATATTCTGTGTCAGAGGAAAGAGATTAGAGATTTCCCAATTATCTAGCACATTCTTGTTCTTTCAGGATGGTATTCACAGAATCTTACTGCATTTTAAATCATATTTTAAATATGAGAAAAATAGGCTGATTCTTGTTATGTGTGGTAGGTACCTAATTTTCCCTGAGATAAGGTTGCTTTTTTCTGGCATAATAAAACCTAAGACTTCTCTAAAGTAATTCATCTTTCAACATCAGTAACCATTGGGAATTAGAGACAACTCTTCAGCAAAGCATCTGAATGTCCAACAATTTACAAATTACTCTCATTTTTAAATCTGTGTGTTTTATTTCTGGTCTGCAGTTGTCAAACTTCACCTGCTAGTCTTTAGGTACTATTATACTCTTGTCTGGTGGACTGTAGAACTTTTTTATTCTATGTACATGCTCTGATAAAATCACATCTCTGATAATCTAGACAAAATGACCACTTTGTATCATTTGTTATAGCTCAGGATTTTCAAAGCTGAAGACTGCGTGGAAACTTTATACATGAGATAGTTCTTTCTTCTATTTCCTTTTCCTTAACATAACATTTTCTGATTTATCATGATATAGAATTGTGTCTACTAAAAATGCTTCACTGATAATGGTTATTTCCATTAAGTCAAACTCCAAACCTTACAGAGAGCTTGGATAGTCACTTAACAAAGGATCAAGTTCTTAGGGAGAGGAGGCATTAAGTGTTCTTTACACTAACTCATTCAATTATATCTTATAGGTGTAACTGCATCTTTCCCTCCTCTCTTCTCAAATTATGGTATTCCTACACTAGACTCCTGCTAACCAAAAAGAGAAAGTGAGGAACTCATTAACTGCTTTAAAACAATTAACACAACAAGTAAAATACAATAATTTTACCTGCAACAACTGGAGATTTTCTATCATCCAAAAGTTGAATGGCAGTACTGGCTGTCACTACATTGCTTTTGTTTGCTGTTTCTGCAGGGTATATTAAGGAAAAAAAAAACCAAATTAAATAACGTATTACAGAATGAGGAAATTGAGCTTTCCCCCCCTGTTTTGAAGTAACATTCCATGTGGATTTACTGCTCAGAAAAATAAGCTAAGACAACAGCCTATGTCATGTTCTATGTGTACACAGAGCATACAGGCACTGGCAATTCAAAATTCCCCAACATCCAACAAGAAGTTTAAAACACTGAAATGAGTCATCTTTTTTTGCCTTTGCAACAAAGGTGACAACCTGTAGGGCTTCTCATTAATGTGGGTGTTTACTCTGTTGGTCTTGCTTAAAACTCTAGGCTGTAAGTTCAGCCTGTGCAAATATTAAATGAAAACTGTTACACCACATCCTGGCATTTTACTTGAAGCCCTATAAAAGATGCACCTGGTCAAAGAACCAGTAAATTAGCTGCAAATTTCAATGCATATTTTAGATTAACATTTGTGATTAGCTAGAGTCCACTCAATACTGACACACTTGGAATCCTTTCAGCATCATAGGTGGCTCAGCACTTAAAGAATGACAAAAGTATAGACCTGTACTAAACGGGATTGAATAAACAAAGCTCCCAGGTATTTGCTCAGCAGCTCTTCTGTACCAGAGTGGAAAATGGTCAGCATTAAAAATGTTCTCCTTATCTTCAGCTGTCAGGAAATCTCTTGAGAAAGAAGAGAGAAAGAAAACACTTGTTGTTTGTTGCATGGCACACAATAGTTTCTAGCTTTAAAAGACAAGAAAAACCAAAACACAATCTTTTGGGGAAATGGTTTTGGACAATTTTTTTAACACCACTTATTGAAAAAAAGGGTTAACTTTAGCCTCTAATATTTACTTGTGACACACTTGCAATTGCATTTGTCGTGAAGGATGGAAAAAGCAGTAAAAAATAGTGCCTCTGAGTACCATGAAAAACATTCAGACTGATGTGTACAAATAAAAATGCTGCATCTAAAAAGCCTTTTTCTCTCAGCACAACGCAAGATCTACGAACCATGAAAAGCAGAAAAGACACTGGAGATTTGGTAGTTTGCTGACACTGGTATTCACTCTTAAGCAATGAAAAAAATTAATTTTACAGCCTGCTTTCCAAATAATATGCATGGGGTGGTAATAGGGAACTGCATACTTTATTCTTCAATAATCTCAGGGAATGTTGACAGAGGAAAGTGTGTGTCAGTGAAAAGAGCAGGTATGGTCTCCGCACCGCTGTTCCGCTGTGCTGTCTGACGGCAACACGCTGCCGCGCTGTTGATCGCACCTGCCAGGCTGCTCACACCACAACGGCATTTGGGCATCATACAGGCACCATATAATTTTATATTCCATAAACTTAGTTTATCAGAAACATCAAGTGCGGATTTTCTTTTACATGCATAATGCATGTAGATTTGCCTGACATTATCAAATTGCTGCCGGAAAAAAATTCATTAATTATGGGACCTTATTTTATAGGTCTCCATTTTAAGAAACCTGTACCTCCACTAGACTACATCTTCTCCAAGCAAAACAGGAAACCTTTGAATGATGACATGTCCTGATAACTCTTTCACCCAGTCCAATTCTGCCACTTGGCTTTATTTCAACACCAAAATATTCCACAATGATGCAAAATCCCTGAAAAAGCCTACAGATTTTAGGGTTTAGATCAGATAGTAAAAGAAAAACTGTCATCTGCAGATGTAGCATATTCATCATTCTGCTCTGGAGAATAAAGATGTGAGGCTAACTCCAAGGAAGTGGGTGGAAAGTGAATGTATGTACTACTGGTGTAAAATAGCTCATTGCTCCAAACGTTCTAGCTGAAGAAAGAATCTAAGGGATCCTACAAAATCTTTCTAACTTGTTTTATTTATTTTAGTGTGCTAGTGGAAAACCCTGGAAGAAACAGTAGGCGGGCTTCCTAAAAATAAGGTGTTTTTTTTTTCTTCTTTTCTCACGTGGTTGCCAAGCATAGCTTTGTTACTTACTGATTAGTAAGCTGCTCCGGACCCACAAACAGGTTGAT
Source organism: Rhinoptilus africanus (assembly GCA_013400135.1). Classification (NCBI taxonomy): domain Eukaryota; kingdom Metazoa; phylum Chordata; class Aves; order Charadriiformes; family Glareolidae; genus Rhinoptilus; species Rhinoptilus africanus. The sequence continues at coordinate 359,695 of VXBO01002856.1, forward strand.
ACGAGATAGTCCAGTCCGTGTTCCAAGGAAGGCAACTTCCACTCCCTTGTCAGAGTTTCTGAAATAGAGCAGAACACAAGCAAAGATAGCGTTTCCAGACAGTAAACAGATAAAGCTACATTACTGGTCACAGAAAGTACAAATGTTCACATTTTTGAGAAAGATTATTTGAAGTATAGCCCCCTTAATTTTTTATCTTTTTTTTAAATGCTGTTTTTTAAGTTAAAGTGATGTGGATTTTGGAAAACATGCAGTGTAGAAGTGCTATTTAGACCAAGAGTCACTAAAAGTTGAAGACCGTAAATTTTGTAGGATTTGTGGCAAGGGATTATATGGAAGCCATAGAATAAAAAGGTGTGGCATGGCTATATACCGTCTATTTAATAGTATACTGGCATCCAGTGATTCAAGATGGGCAGGAATTCCAGATGTTGCCCCCAGTCCATTCAACATTCTGCAGTACATCTATGCTTCAAGTCACAGGTGTCAATTGTTGCTCAAACAAGCAAAAACTAAGCTCAATTTAAAACAGCTAGCTCACACGTAGCTGCCATTAGGATAGGCTTAAGCCTCTAGACCTTAGGAAAAGAAAGTGGCGGGTAGCTCAGGCCGAACCCTGTTGCTGCATTGTTATAAGTACCAAGCCAGCTACTTTAAAACTAGTTCTCATACGGCTACAAGATTTTCAATCATATTAGGACAAAACCAGGGACAATAGTCTTAGCCATCTTACTGTCTCATGCATCATTCTTCAATAAGTGGCCTGCCTCATCAGTGTAAGTCAGGATATGAAAGGGGATCAAAAGTTTCCTGCTAGCATCTCTCCACAGCTGTCTTCCTTGTGCTTACTGGATCTGCTATTTAATTGTGTAGGAGGATTCCAAGAAACTTTATCCCTCCATATATATTCACCAATGTCTAAAATACATTAGGATGCAACAATTTCTTATCCTCTAAGAGAAGACTAGATAATCCTTACTTTGATGAATCAGATCTTATTCACATTGATTTTACTCATTCAGTATGAGTATGTGCTTTACAGCAATAAGTTTTTTTATTCAGATTTTTCAAAATGGTTCAAATATAGCAAAATCTAATCAAGATAATCTCCAGAATTGCCCTTCAACAACAGTATTTCATGCAAAATTATAATCTTAACACCTGTTTCCGTTAATATATATAACAATGTGTTTCTTAATGCCTTGGTATATCATAACATAAATGAATTAAGTAAAACATATAAACTCCTGATGACGTATCTATAACAGAAACCTAGATTCCAGTTAGTTCAGGAAAAGAAACAAAACAACCCCCCCTCCCCCAAACTATTAAATAAATTATTTATTTTACCAGTACCGATCTTTCTCTATATAATTTGTTCTGACACAAATTACCAATTCCATCAACAATTTTGGTAAATTTCGCATTAAATTTCTCAAGTACTCTAAACTGTTTGTTAGAAATACTCAGAACTATAAGGTGAAGTGAGTATATAATTTCATTAGTATACAAATTAATTTTATTGAGAAAATTGAGTAACTTTAAAACTACTCATCATGATGTACACTGCCACATAAACACTTGACACTGAACTCAGAATTGGTGTTTTGTAGGATGGAATATTATATATGATATAATTAT
>VXBO01002857.1:0-84483 GCA_013400135.1 Rhinoptilus africanus
CCGAGCGACTAAACCCTGGCACCAGAGGATTCTTCTTAGTTTGGTAGGATGCAGGTTGATAGATCTTCTTGAAGGGGCAGATGATTACTCTTTGTATGAGGGCCTTTTCTTCATATTGTCTAATCCTTTCTCTTTATACTGTATCTCAATTGTTGCTAATAAATATTACTGTTAATTCAGCAAATGATATTTCAAAATTCACTATTATAAAAACAGTTAACATTGTTCTTTGTGCCTACGTGACTTCCGTTTTCACATAGCTCAGAAAGTCAGAGAGTTGCTTGGAGTTGGTGCAGGGTTCGGAGTTAAAAAAGACCGAAACCAAGACAGTGTTGCGGAGAGCAGGAAAATAGAAAATACTAAGTGCTACTGTCACCGCAGCTTGCCCTCCGGCTTGTTATGCCTTATAACTCCCTTCCAGGAATTATGGATACACATGGGCCCCAGCTTCTGACCTACAAGGAGGGGGTGTAGTTGCAGAAGGGACAGTGTCAAGACTGCTTGAGAAAGAGGGAAGGACCTATTCATAACAAACTGTGGAGAATGAGAGGGGAATGTGTAATGAATGCTTAACTGCAGATTAAGAAAGAGAGGGATCAGCCAGGCTATTTAATTTTACCCAGTTACCACAAGTAGAAATTTTAACTTTCTGACTGATTATTGATTGCAATTACAAGCTACCCTTAATGGCTCTACTGCTGGATAAACACCAGCAACTTACTTTCACTTTTGAATTTGCAAACAGGACTATCCACAGCGTTATAGGTCTATGAGGATTCTTTAAATCTGAAAATCAAGGAGCTACCAAATGCTTGTCCTCAGTATCAGAAAGGCAGAACAGTGTTAGCATGGCTAAGCATAATGTGTTACAGTAAAATATTTGATTTTTATTACATCTCGTCTCTGTTGTTTTATGTGCAAGAAAAGCATTTAAATAAGGTTCATTTCCAGAGAGTGAAGAAAGGTTGCTGGCATGCAGGTAAACTTACTGTGCTGTAACTATAAATTTTATTGATGCAGGGAACTGAATCGCAACAAAATTAAAAAAATAGATGGGCTTACTTTCCAAGGACTTCCAGCTTTGAAATCATTAAAGCTGCAGAGAAACGGGGTTACTAGACTCATGGACGGCGCTTTCTGGGGATTAACCAACATGGAAATCTTGTGAGTATCAACTTTCTGCTGATGGATTCTGCTGAAAACCTGTTAAGTAAAATTGCGCAAAATGAATAGGATTGCCTGATAAAATTTAAAGATGTTTTTGAATTAAACTGTTCTGGTACGGTTTGAAAAGCAGCAAGGAGTCATTGGTGAATGTGTAGGACAGCACATTCTGAATGCATGCACACAACTCTAGATGTAAATAGAGCCTGCAGCTATCTAGCAAGTGTCATGAAGTCTCATGGACTCATGGCAAAGCACGCACACCACTGAGTTTCTGAACCTTATGTTTTTTATCTGTTTGTGTTTGTGTATGTTTGTAGGCAGCTGGACCATAACAACTTAACAGAGGTAACCAAAGGCTGGCTTTATGGCTTGCTGATGCTGCAGCAACTCCATCTCAGCCAAAATGCCATCAGCAGGATCAGTCCTGATGCCTGGGAATTTTGCCAAAAACTCAGTGAGCTGTGAGTAGCTTTTGTTCTATTCCAGTTTAGAAAGCCGGGTACGTGCCAAAGCATGAACTTCTTACCGCTGATCTGTGAACTTTTCATAACAAAGTTTCCAAGGTGACAACTTTTTTGTATGTCGGACAGTTGTATTTTGTTGAAAAAAGTTTAAGCCAACCGTGACTGCTTCATTTCACTGTGGCGGTTGTACTAAAGCTGTAACGCTGTCATTTTCAAATGAAAGAAATGAGTTCTGCAGTAATTTGTGAATTATCAGAAATGATACACAGAGATGTGTGGTCAAAAATACTGTAGTAGGTTTTGTGATAGTTGTTTCATAAGGGAGGAAACATCTTCTCCCCCTGAATTTTCACCTGGATTGAACTGAGTAATACGCACTGTAGCATAAACATTAAAATACATTTTCTCCTTGAATTTGCAGAGATTTGACGTTCAATCACTTAGCGAGGTTAGATGATTCAAGTTTTGTTGGTTTAAGCATGCTGGTTGGACTGTACATTGGAAACAACAAAGTAAATTACATTGCTGATTGTGCCTTCCGGGGACTTTCCAGTCTACAGACTTTGTAAGTTGACAAACTCAATTTTTAAGGTCAAAAACCTTAAGAAAAACCCTCAGTGTTTATAGGTTTGGTTTTGTTTTTGGGGTTTTTTTCTCTTATGAAATATACAGGAACCTTTTGTTAATTTCCCAGATCAGCATATGTTTTTCTTACAGTAGAATTTTTTTTCACAATAGTTGGGAGAGAGAATACTTCCTCTTTCATTAATGCTGTGCACAATGGATGGTGGTGATTATGATACAAACTTTTAGAAGCATTATTATGGAAAAGGCATGTCTCCATTCGAAGGCAGCAAACAGAACTGCTACCCACAAGTTTAGGGGTCTGGATCATAGTTGTGTCTTAATCAAATCAACATTTTCCCTCATGGTAGAAATAAGACAAAACTCAAAACTGTGTATTACTGTGGATGCTGATGCTTGTCGTGACTGAGCAATAGCAATTGCTCAATTAAGCATTTGAGCATTTTTTGGAATAACATTTCCTAATGGAAGGGGGAAGAAAGAAGTAAATTAATCTAAATATATTCCACTTGATTAAAATCTTCCCATTGTGTACCATTGACCCAGCTGTTAGCCAGATGAGTGAAATGTTTGCCTTTTCTTCTAGGCTTTGAAAAGGGTGCTAGCGTTTTGCTTTCAGGGGTTTGCTTATGTACTGGCACTTTAAGCATCTAGCAAAGATACAATTCAGAGGGGTGTATGCTACGGTTTTTAAGTATACAGAAACACAGACATCATAAAGAGGGAGATTCAGAGACTTGTGAAGTGTCTAGGAATTGTGTTACACTTTCCTCCTACGTTGTTTTTTTCTCCTCTAGCCCTACCCTGTTCATTCTTTGCTGACACACCATTCTTTTCACAAATCTCTATAATCTCTTTATGCTTCACAGATAATTAAGCTATTGTTGTGGATGTTGTACGATGTAAAAATGATTCACTCATTAATGAATCTCTGCGTGTTCTCTGTGTTAATATTAAGAATTCATAAAGGCATGAGTATATTTTGCTTTGAAGGGGCAACAGTTATCCCTTTCCCTCCTGTGATGCTCCTTTTCTTATGACACTATCTGAATCTGTATCTGAATACCCTTGTACAGGAATGTGGATTTGTTTTCTAACAATTCTTAAAATTGTTAGCTTCATGATCTTATTAATTATCAGAGGAAAAAGTACTAATACTCTTCAGAGTCTCAGTGAAATTGAAATGAAATGGCTAATCAGGAGAAGCTTCACTAAAAAAAACCAAACAAAAAACCAAAATCAAACAAAAAAACCCCTCAAACCAACAAAACCCAACATGCTTTGTTGTTAAACTATACTACAGTTTATGTTAATGTATGTTAAACTATACATGCTCTTGAAGAAGTATATACCTTGTTCTTTTTAATAGCTCATGTGGCTTGTTTTCCTCTCCCTCCTGAAATAGGGATTTGAAAAACAATGAAATATCATGGACTATTGAAGATATGAATGGTGCCTTCTCTGGCCTAGATAAACTTAAGAAGCTGTGAGTATTGCTACAATATTTGTATCTCATCATTCCTTAAAGAAAATTAGCTTAGATTATGTGTGTTTCAGGAGACAAACCCAACAGTGATGATGTATTTTCCATAGCTGAGGTGATTTTTTTTCTCTCTTACCATTTTGTTCTCTACAGAATATTTCTTTTCTATAAAAGAAATTCCAGATTTTTCAAGTCAAACTAATCTGAAATGTTTTAAATATTACTACTGTTTATGGAAACATTTCTCAAAGAATGAGAATTTCCTGTAACAGGAGGTAATAAGTGCATTATATGACAAAGACATAATGTCAGAGATAGTCTTTGATGAAGTAATTCAGTATCCAGTGGAAGTGGCTTCATTGCATTGAAATTTTCAAATGCATATTGAGGAAATAAAAAGATGCTTAGTAAGCGTATATGTTTAGAATAATCCATATCGCTGAACTGTACACATTAAACGTCTTCTACACTGTAAAATCTAGATGCTTACTCAAGGGGAATAAATTACTGTATTTTAGAGGTGAGATGTTTTGCTGCATTGGAGGAGGTTGAATAGTGAATATTAGTCACAGTTTAGAAATCAATGCCAAAACTGCAATTGTTCAGCTCAAAAAATGCTTCCATTTTATTGCATCTGTTTTGCATCATGTACTTATATTTTTCAGGATACTCCAAGGAAACAGGATTAGATCCATTACAAAGAAAGCATTTTCTGGTTTGGATGCACTGGAACACCTGTAAGCAGTAGAAGTTCACATTTAACCCAACATTCCAAAAAATGAATTTTGCTACTAATTGAAATAAAAGTTGGACTAACAAGCTTTACTTATGACTTTCAGTGAAATATGCTTACCCCTGGTTGCTACTGTGATCTTGAGAAGGTTCTTTTATTTTGGAGTTGTGCTGAATATGAACTTTGGAATTAATGCAGAAAGCCTTGCGTATTAAGCATGCTATAAAAATCCTTAATTCTGTCTCTTTAGTTTTCGAGCTGGGGAATCCTTTGTATATCACTAGTGTAGCAAAGTGTTCTTTAAATCTTAAATACATTCAATTTAATAAATTACTCCTTCCTCATCTAATGTTATTTTTCTTTAATTTTTTCCTAGAGATCTAAGTAACAATGCAATTATGTCAGTGCAAGGAAATGCATTTTCACAAATGAAGAAACTCAAAGAATTGTAAGTTTCTATCTAAAGACATCACCTCTATTAAATATATCTATCCATATAAATATATAAATAAAAGCCTTGTAAGATGTTGCCTGATGCAGTGATAAAACTCCCATGGTAATCTCTCTGAAGTCATGTAAAAAGGGTATGTCAGTGTTTTGGGTTTTTTAATTTTTTTTTTCTGTGATCACTGTATTTAAGTGAGATAGTGTAGGATAGGAGGCATTCATTTTCTGCTACATTTGGTGTCTAGAGTCCTTATTTTAAATTGGCTGATCTCTAATAGGTATTAGATAAGGGAGACTTTGATGTAATGTGCTATAAGATCAGCAGTGCTATCACTGAGCTAAAGCTTACTGGACCAGTGAAATGCAGCGCTGTAATTCTTTTGTAAAGACCTGGTTGTCAGTGCTTGTAATTGGGTCCTTCTATCCTGTATAGTAGCAAAGGGGCAGATCTTTAGAGAAGTCATGAAGCGGCCACTAGGAAGAATGTATTCTTCTAGTGAGTTTTTGGGGTGTTGTTTTTTCCTCTGCTTACCCTCTTTTTCCGTTGATCAGTGCAGAAAAATGCTGTCACTGTTCCCGTCTGAACACAGCTAATTCTTCTTCTTCTTGCATGTATCTTAATGTCTTTTCTATTCTTATCGGCCTTCTCTAGTCAGATCTGTTGTCCTGAGCTGCTCTGTGGATTGTTGATCTGCCAACAAACTAAAGAATAACAAAAAGATGCTGCTCTCATTATGAGTAGAAACCACCTGGTGCTTTTCATTTGTGTTCTCCAGACTCCTGTCAAGTATCGCCCTAGCGGCTGTCTCTATTCTTAATCTTACGGTATTACTCCATGTTGAGTGCAATAGAGAGCATAACAAGGAGCCTTGCTTATTTCATGGAATCGTAAAACAGCCCAGGTTGGAAGGGACCTCAGAAGGTCTTCTGGTACAACCCTTCATGGAAAAGGGAGCCTAACTGAGATTATCTATCACCCTGTCCTTTCATGTCTTCAGAAACCTCCAGCGCTGGGGACTCCACCATGTCCCTGGAGAGATTGTTCCAGTGTATGATTGTTCACACTGTAAAATATTTCTTTCTTGTATCTAGACAATATTTGTTTTTTTCTAAATTCAGTTTGATGTTACCCATATCCTGATGTAGCTGCGGCTGCTCTAGAAAGCAGCAGCCATGCTTCTCTACCAATAGCTAGGGGTTTTCTGCCTTTTCTTGAGCTGGATCTGTTTATATCGATGGATCAGTTTGCTGAGCTTGGTCAGCCAGTTGCAGGGCAATTGCTAGATTTGGCATGAGAGAAGCAGTGGGAGCACAGTGCTGAGAATTAGGGATTGATATAGATGATTTGAAGAGTGAGCAAATGTGATGGAATGACAGGCTAGCACTGCTCCAGAAGGTGTAAGATGCAACAAGATACCAGATTCTGAACACTTCCATGAAATAATTATTCAACATTTGTCAGGGTCTTTTTCTGTATTTTTCTTCAAACACCTGCTGGACATCCATTATGTCTGAGGAAGATGTAGACAGATGGTAGAAAGTACTTTCTCAGGAGTAAGATTATTTAGTGTAAATTTCCATCTAGTAATTTTATTCTGGGGCCCCTAGAAAGTCAGTCTGGGAATATGACAGATACCCACTGCATCAGGGTAGCAAAAATGATGTGGTTTCTCTGTCTCCTAAGAATGACAAGAATGCCCCTAGAATTTCAGTGAAAGATGACTAGTTTCATCTCAATGTGAACTGGCAAGCTGGCATCCCTAGGTTTTATCCATGCAGTGTGAAAGAAGATCACAGAGACAGTCTTCCTTTTCCTCAAGAAAAAAAATTGGTATTTCTTCATTTATCTTTAAAGCTGTTTCTTTCCCCGGATCCATATTTTTGCTCTTCTTCCAAGAACAGGTAAGACTTGAAGAGCAGAATCTTATTACTGACTGTGGTTTTTCATATGTTTTTTTAAGAGTGATTCTGAGTTTTCAGCCAAAACTCAGAACTCTTCCTACTTCAACTCCTGATTCTAGATGCTTTACAGAATATCCCTTTACTTTCTCATTTTTTCCCCCTCTGTGAATGTAGCTATTTGCATAGGTTAGGTAAGCTGGTAACTAGTTCTGTCTGCACTTGTTATTTCAACCCTTGACTATTCTTCATCTCCCCGCCCCCTTTTTTAAAAATATTTTCCCCTAGATAAATTCTGACTGAAAGGGAAACGAGAGAATGAAACAGCCTGGGCAGTTTTTGATGTTAGCTTCCAGAGCACCTTCCTTCTGGACTGTTCTCCGACCTGCCCGTTCTGTGTGTCCTGCTGATGACTGTAGTTTTGTACCCAAGACACTGCAAACATGCCTGACTGCCTGAACTCGTATTTGTAGCAGAAGCTGGAATTTCAGGATTACATGCCTGCTTTGTAGAATGTAGGAGTCATGACAATGGTGTCGCCACATCTGCGCTAAATAATATTGCTGAATTTCTCTTGTGATACATGTATTTAGCCTAAAAATTTAGTTTTGTTACTGAGGTGTGCTTATATAGATCTGTATTACAAACAGAAAAAACCCAAGCAAACAGGATTTGAATGTAATTGCTTTTTCTTAGGCACTTGAACACGTCAAGTCTCTTGTGTGACTGCCAGTTAAAATGGCTCCCCCAGTGGATGTCAGAGAACAACTTCCAGAGCTTTGTAAATGCCAGTTGTGCCCATCCTCAGCTGCTAAAAGGGAGAAGTATTTTTGCTGTCAGCCTGGATGTTTTTGTCTGTGGTGAGTATAGCCTCTATTCCTCATTCCATAGAACAAATTTTGCTGAATGCATTGATTTTTGTTGTGGTTTCTTTGATATGTTCTGAATTCTCAAATGAAATGGAGAGGATTTAGTGTTTGTTAACATTTCCTTCTCTTGTCCCAAACTGGTGATGTAGATGCTCAAAGCTTGTGGCTTTGTACAAGACGGGGAGTGGCAGTTTTGTGAGTTTTACTTCATGTACAGCTTGTTTACATAGTACATAGCATAGCGTGCAAGGGAAAGCTGAACAGCTTGTGGTGGTGAATATATGTGCCTCGATTTAGAAGATGGATATTGTTTAGATAACTATAATTTTTAAGTGAGACATATGTTGGCAAACTTCAGATGCAATTCTTGCGTTTGATAATTTGTAAATTATTTTCATACTTCATCAGTCTTGAGGTTATTCCAGAGCTGAGAAAATGTGAAGGTAAAACAGCCATACTGGCATCAGCTCTGACCTTTTTTTTTATGTGTACTTGTTGTCTACTCAAATTATTTGGACCATGTAAGTTACTGCTTATATGTAAACTGTATTTTAAAACATCTGATTGCCATAGTTACACTAGCGCTATTTTATAGTTTAGTATGCCAGATATTTTCACTTGAGAATGTGAGGTGATAGCATCCACCGTAAAAATGAAATTTCTCTGTGTGTTTAGTAATATTCACTATCAGCTATATGTTATGTTCCCAATTTAAAGCAAAGTGAAGCAAAGAACTCAGAGTAAAGGTGCATGTTTGAATGCTCTGATCCGTCTGATACATTAAGTGGGAACTTTGAAAATATCAGGAAATTAAAAGCTAACTGTATTTCATGTTTTTTTATTGTATACATTTTATTTTTCTCACTAAAGACAGTTCAGACTTCATATTCTTTGGAGATAAAACAGTAACAATATTTGTCTTCTCAGTAACTTTCCTCTCATAGGAAATAAGACTGCGTGATTTTTACTGTTGCCACTCATATCTGTATTTTCAGTGTGAAAGCAGGCACAGAATATACAACGGTGTACAAAAATGTTGTTTTCTCCTTTCCTATTAGCAGCCAAATGTTTACTATATTAATGTTAAATAATGAGTAGAGAGTGCGTATTCTAGGTACAGCTGAAAAGGAAAAGTTGACATAGTGCAGGAAACTACAGATTACTTGATAGCTAATGGAGTGTATATAGTTCCTTATTTATGAGAAACTCATTCTGGACAGAAGTTAAATTGGGGGATTTAAATATATATATCTTATTTGTTAAACCACAGGGGTTGGTGATCTTTCTTTTATCTGCTGAATGTCATTTTTGATTAATTAATTTCAAACCTTACAGATATATTAGCAAAAAATGATGTACTAAGGGTCAGTTGTTACATGTAATGTGTAAAGTAATTGTCATGTAGAAGTAACTAAAATCTCTTAATACAATGAATGAGTGTTTCACTGTTTATTAAATCTTAAAAGTGTGCCATCACTAGACATCGGGGTATATACACCTTGCCATATAAGTTTACAATGGCTACTTGCTTTTATAGAATTTTCAGCAGGAGTGTGTTAAGTCCTGTCTGAAGCTAAAATAAATAATCTGTTGCATACAATTTATATGAGTATATAAATCCTTCAAATTGTGTCAAGTTACTTTTTTGAAAACATCTAGGAGATAGGAGGGAGTCACCCTAAATTTCTTAAAGGAAAGTACACGCTGGGCAAGGGTTCCATATCTATGAAACTAAAAAAAAACCCAAACCACCAGAAAATCTGTGTAATTTGTGCTTCCTAAGATCACACCTTTCAAGCTGAAAAAAATCATGACACATTTCTGTACTAAAGATAACTCTGGAAGAAAATTGGAATAGGTGCTTGTTGGACCGGTATTAATTACTTCAAGTTAATATAGTGATGCCAAAATAGTACCATCTAGGTGATGAATAGATTATTTTCAGTTACATAGTAGTCAAGCCGCTTCTATAAAATGAGAAATATGTTTCTCAGAGTGTATGTGTCTGTGTGTATGTGTTTATATATCTGTGTATATATATATGTGTGTTTCTGTGATACATGTATTCAAATACACTCTTAAATTATTCTGTTCTGACAAAACACGTTGCCAGTCTTATCCTGGAGTGAGTGTTCAGTATTCTGTAGTATCTGCTTGAGTGACCTTTTCATCCCCCCCTTCCTGCGAAATAATTAAGACTTTAAAATACTTTATTATTCCATTGATAGCACAACTGAAACAGAATAAAGTATGTTCTCCTGTGCTTTCACAAGGCTGATTTAAGTATTTACAGTGTTTTATTTAGTTATCCCTGTGCAAAGTCAGTTAAAGTATCAACTCAGTTTGCAAACTGTGTAGTTTGTCAGGGAGGACTTAAGGCATGGGTAGGAAACATGAAAACCAAATGGCCTGGGATATTATTAAGGCCCACGGGTAGGGTCCCACACTGGGGGATCTGTGTTGCCCTGGTGCTGGAGCGCAGCTCCAGTCTTGCAAATGTTGTTGCAGGCAGCTCATGGTCAGGCTACCTGCACATCGCATTTTCTTTTGTAACGTGCAGTGTGGAGGTTCTTTAAGGAGGTAACGCTTTGACCCTGGCATGTTGTTTCAAACAAATGAGACATAGGCAGGCAGAGTGGCTAGGTAAGACCTGATGCTCTGTGGTGCAGGCCGGGTCTGCAGCAAGGAGCAGTATTTAGGGCCCAGGGCTTTTCCTTCGACGCCTGTGAAGTTTGGGTCTATGTCGTTGTCAGGAGGTGGGCGACATCTTGAAAGCTGGGAATATGCTAAGGCTTTTGGGTTTGAGAGACCAAGCATTTAATAGCCCATTCCTTTTGTACATGCAATGTACACCAAATTGACAGAATAAATAGTTCAGAAGGCAACTAATTCTGTAAACTCACAAAATGACACTTTGGAGGTAACTTTCCAATAGTAAAGGGATCTCCAGAAACTAATCTCTTGAAATTCTTGTTTGCTGCCTTGCTTAAGGGATCTTCAGTACTGCTGTGCTTGTAAGGTGGACAAAACAGCCACAAATCACTGGAACATTGACTTTTGTACATGATCGTTTTTTGTGGGTTTGGGGAAAACCCTTGACTTCAACTTGCAGTTTCTGGTGGCAGAAGAACTATGCTTTCAATAAAGTAAAACTCACTGCAGCCTGAGGTGTAGTAAAGATGAAGGGTAGGCATCATGACTGATATTCAGAATAGTTCTTACGGATGTCAGGGAGTAGTTCTCTCCTCTTTAGTGCTGCTGTTGAACAAACTGTACACACAGTCTGCTTCTAAATGTGCTTTCTCTTCAATAAGAGATGACTTGGCACAATAAACTCATAAATACGGCAACTTTAAATGCCCTAAGGCTAGTGAAATTTAAAGTGAAAGCATTGTGTATCTATAAAGAGTTACCTGACTCTTCTCTCAAACATATAAAACAAGGCTTTCAGACTCTAAAAGAGTCCTTGTGCCTCACATATATATTTTTTTTCTTCCTCTGTGTTACTTTTTCTCCTTTCTGTGCAGATGATTTTCCTAAACCACAGATCACTGTCCAGCCAGAAACCCAGTCAGCAATCAAAGGCTCCAATTTGAGTTTTGTATGTTCAGCAGCCAGCAGCAGTGATTCCCCAATGACTTTTGCATGGAAGAAAGACAATGAATTACTGCAAGATGCTGAAATGGAGAATTATGCACACCTCCGCTCACAGGGCGGTGAAGTGATGGAGTACACTACCATCCTCCGGCTGCGCAATGTTGAATTCAGTAATGAAGGGAAATACCAGTGTGTTATTTCAAATCATTTTGGTTCATCCTACTCTGTGAAAGCCAAACTTACAGTAAACAGTAAGTATGTTACTTTTTGCTTGTAGACTTAAAGTAGAATAATTTTAATCAAGATATGTAAACACATTTTCTTTCATTCTCATCATCTGCATCTTTTAGGAGATTCCTTAATAAGATGTGATTATTTATTAAAATGTATCTAGTTCCAAAATCACCATTTGGTTTTACATCTGGCCTCATTTTGCTGAACCATAGTATACAGAAACCCAAATAACACACCCAATGTGTAGTAAATCTGACAAAATCTGTGTAACAAGATGGGAAAACATTTTTTCTTTAGAGGAGGTAAGTGTATACTCTGTTTCAAGGTACTATGGAAAGGTCAGGTAGGAGGCTGTTAGCAGAAATGAGATTTTGATCTAGGCAGTCTCACATACTTCACAGCTCCTTCCCTTTCACTTTGCTGGCTACTGATATCCAGTTCTGGGCTCCCCAGCTCAAGAAGGACAGGGAACTGATGGGGAGGGTACAGCAAAGGGCTACCGAGATGATTAGGGGACTGGAACACCTCTCTTATGAAGAAAGGCTGAGGGATTTAGGTCTCTTCAGTCTGGAAAAAAAGACGGCTGAGGGGGGATCTTACAACACTTACAGATACTTAAAGGGTGATGGGTGTCAGGAGGATGGGTCCAGGCTCTTTTCAGTGGTGCCCAGTGACAGGACAAGAGGTAATGGGCACAAGCTTAAGTATAGGAAGTTCCATCTAAACATGAGGAGGAACTTGTTTACTTTGAGGATGGCAGAGCCCTGGAACAGGCTGCCCAGGGAGGTGGTGGAGTCTCCGTCTCTGGAGACATTCAAAGCCCGCCTGGATGCGTTCCTGTGCAACCTGCTCGAGGTGACCCTGCTCTGGCAGGGGGGTTGGACTAGATGATCTCCAGAGGTCCCTTCCAACCCCTACCATTCTGTGATTCTCCTGCATTTTTAGGCCCGAGAAGGGTGTTAAAAATATGCTGTGCAAAAAAGGAAAAGTATGTTTCTTTTATTCATTTTAGTGTCACTAACTTTTCTTTAGTGCTGCCTTCATTTACAAAGATCCCCATGGATTTAACCATTCGTGCTGGGGCAATGGCACGTTTGGAATGTGCAGCAGTTGGGCATCCTGTCCCACAGATTGCTTGGCAGAAAGACGGTGGAACAGATTTTCCTGCTGCACGCAAAAGGCGCATGCATGTCATGCCTGAAGATGACGTATTCTTCATTGTTGATGTAAAGATCGAGGACACAGGTGTTTATAGCTGTACAGCTCAAAACACTGCTGGAAGCATTTCAGCTAATGCAACGTTAACAGTACTAGGTAAGACATTGGCAGTCCTTGATGGCATAATCTCCTTGAACAGAACTATTGCTGAGCACTTTAAAATCATCAGCTGATTAATGATAGCATTGTTATGAAAGTGCTGTACAGAAATGAAAATACTCTGAAATAATTTTTATTGACACAAAGTTACAGATTAGAAACATGTACCCCAGCACACAATCACTATTATGATGCAAATTAATAAAAGTTAGTTATGTTTCTCTGTGTGTACGTAATATCTGATATGCAAGGGCAAAAAAGGGGGCTGTTGTTTTTATTTAGAGACAGGAAATTTTGTTTAACCTGTCGATGTCCTGACGTTTTGTTAACCATTTTTAATCTAGTTCTCTGCGGTCTTGAGCATGTATGATTTGGCCTTTTTACCTTCTAAGGTAATCAAGTGTATAGGTCTGATCAATTGACAAGTAAACTGTAGGCTCTAAGTTCAAATTCCTTGAATGTTATTTTTTTCTGAGAATGAGAGTAAGCTTCATTGGGCCTTACTGACGCATTTAATTTAGCTTTTCCTCTTGAGCTGTGAAGGAAAGGGACATGTTCCCATTCTTGCAAGGTCATTTATAATACAGGGCTTATGCTTTCTTTTCAGAAACACCATCATTTTTGCGGCCTTTGCTGGATCGAACTGTAACAAAAGGTGAAACCGCCGTCTTGCAGTGTATTGCTGGTGGTAGCCCTCCACCCCGACTGAACTGGACTAAGGATGACAGCCCTCTCGTGGTAACGGAAAGACATTTCTTTGCCGCAGGCAATCAGTTACTAATTATTGTGGATACAGATGTAGAAGATGCTGGGAAATACACTTGCGAAATGTCTAATACGCTTGGAACGGAGCGGGGCAACATTCGTCTTAACGTAATTCCTACTCCTACGTGTGATTCTCCTCAAAACATTGCCCCATCACTTGATGATGATGGATGGGCCACGGTTGGCATTGTGATCATAGCTGTGGTTTGCTGTGTGGTGGGCACTTCCTTGGTGTGGGTGGTCATCATCTACCACACCAGAAGGAGAAATGAAGATTGCAGCATCACAAATACAGGTGTGTAAACTAAAGGTTTGCCTTGGAAAGGAAAAAAATGTTTGTGGTTGCTTTGCGATGACTTCATTGTAGGAACGCTTGTGTGCTTTGACTCAGAGTCAGAAGAATGAATTGCTTGTTACCTTCAGCACTTTACTGACAAGTTTAAAAATGCTTCTACAAACTCTAAGGTATGCTGATGACTGTGGTGTGTGTTTTGCTTCTCCACAGATGAAACAAATTTGCCTGCTGACATTCCAAGTTACCTGTCATCCCAGGGGACACTGGCTGAACGGCAGGATGGATATGGTTCATCTGAAAATGGCAGTCATCATCAGTTCCTCACATCTTCCATGGGAGGGTATTTCTTGCATCAGAGGGACAGTAGCGGTAGGTGTAAAACGTTAAGCAGATTTTCCATGTTGCTTGAGTAGCTGCCGTTTGGCTATCGTCTTTCTAACTAATAGACATAACACTAAGAAACATCTTCACTGAAGCTTGAGAGGGTGTGAGATTTATTGCTTGGTATTGCTTCAATGAGATAGTAACAGAAACTTGGTTCTGTTTATCCAAATGACTTTACATCTTTGCTTAAATCATGAAGTTTTTCTCTAGTTTCAGGGGTAAATTTAAACTGATCACATTCCCAAAACAAGAATGTCCAAAAGGAATTGAAATAGCGTGTCTTCCTCTGCTACAGCTTGAAAAGGATGCTTAATGGAATGCAGGGATGGGGGGTAAAACCAGTGTAACTTTAATATAATATAACTGATTAAACTTTTCTGTTACAAAAGTCATTAAGGTCAGAGTGAATAAAGGATTTAAGGTGATCGCAAGGTAAAAGCTGCAGTACTAAACGTTTGTATGTCTGGCCCCTGAGAATCCAGAACATACTTGGGTTAGGGGAGAAGAGGCACCTTGCTGGGAAGGGATTGGTGTTGAGATACAGTCAGGAGTTGGGGCAGATGGGAATGGAACAGTGGTGAGAGAGTTCTGCAGCTGTAGGGTAGTGAGAGGAGCAGCCTTTTGTGGAGCAAGAACCACAACCTGTGTACACAGCTTTCGGGAACCATTAAGCTGAAAGTCAGTATAGCTGTTTGAGCAGCCAGTGACTCCATCAGACTCTTCCACACGGGACTTTCTCATTAGCACTCTGTGCTCCAAAAAGAGCATGAGCCTGGCTCTATCCAGTGCTTTAGAGGAAGGGAGTCCCTGGTTTTGATCCCAGCGATTAGGTTTGCTCTGTTATCCAGGGACTGAATAATGAAGCAAAGTGTGACACGTTCTCTGTCGAGCTAATTAATTGAACACTTGCTAGAATTCGAATTCTCATCAAAAGTTAGGTTAAACTTAAGCAAATTCTAAATACACTATGAAATTTAGTTGAACAGATGAGGTTCTTAAAATAACACATCTTACTCAGGAAACCATAAGCTGAAGCTTATGAAGACACCATATGCTGACATGTCCATTTTATTTTTAAGGCGTTTGCCATCTAGATAATGGCAGTGAAACAGACTTGGAGGGTGTTGCAGATCCGTTCCTGTGCCACTATCTGGGGACTTCAGGGACTTTGTATTTAAAAGGAAACACATATGGCTCTGAGGCCTTTGAAGCATGCAGTGCAAGTAAGTGGTGATGGGGGAAGTTTTAGTCCTAATTGGATCTTGTGCTATGATGAATCTATGTAAAAAACAATTTTGCATTTTCTTTAGGTTGCAGCCCTGAGCAAAGAACAGCATGCCTGGACCCTTATGAGTCTGGATATCTAAAGAAAAAGGAATGCTATCAATACTCACCTCCACTGGAAGATCCCTTTGATCAGTGTGTTGGCGTAATTGGGATGCAAGCTACAAGTAGCAAATTGATTAACTCCATTTATACTCAAAATGAAGGAACTGGACTAAAAAGCAAAAGTCTGAACTCAGACATATTTGATTTAAACAGAAGTTTGGAACCCTCATCTATTATCAGTAACAGCACTTTCATGGGTATGTTCTGCCTATTGGTTTTTGTTCAAGCTGCTAGTATTTTTGTTGTCTCATTTCCTACTTCCAACACTAAGCAAAACTGATTTCTCAGCTTTTTCTTTCCCACTCCTAATAGGATTAATTCTGTAGTAGTGTTTGGATGCTCATATAGCTGGTCTTGTGGAAAAACTAATTTTGTGCAATTTTGCGTGGGCTTCTTTTTGCGGGTGTCTGTGAATTTAGTAAGATGATACAGCATGTGGAAAATAAATCCTTCAGAAAGGAGGAGAGGAGAGACAGGACGTAGCTGAGGAAAGGCAGTTTGAGAGTTGTCCTTGACTTTTTGCATGTGTTCTTGTCTTTTTGTTTTCTTTCCCCTTCTTCCTCCTGAGTAACTTGCAATACTGCAGTATCTATTTTTTTAAGACTTGCACAACTGAACTGTACACAGAGGCTCACTGCCTCTCCACTGCAGTGGGTGAGGACAGTTGGATGCCCCAGAACTCAGAATGCCCTCTGGATCCTGCCAGGAGATGTATCCTGTGTTACAAAGGGTGCAGCCTGGGCCTTGGTCAGAAGCAGAAGTGACATACATCGCAGGAATCCTTAGGTCAAATGTGGCAGTCCAGTGAACTCTCTTCTGCTTCTTGGGAAACCTGACTTCTAAGGACCGTTAGATATGATGTACCAAGTGTTTGAAGGTCATGAACAGAAAAGGCATTACAGTAAAACCGTGTAATGAGCATATTCAGATGACCAGAAGATCTTAACGGCTCATGCTTACATAAAAATCTTATCAGTGGTGCGATTATTATCTTTTATCTTAGCGTAGCTGGCAGATTTCCATAAATGTTAGGATACTTACTTAAATACACCTTAACAAACTTCAGGCAAACGAGAAGTTTTGCCTGACAGGCAAAAGGTGTGCGAGGTCCCAAGGAGGGCTCAGGGCAGTTGGGGAGACTTGTGTGTTAGTATATATTGTATAACACAGTGAGCCAGAACTGTTTGCCCCTCAAAGTAAGGCACTGTGGAAAAATGCCCTCTCTACTCCTCCTTTGTCTTCTTTTTTCATGGTGTGTATGATGAAAGCGTTTGTCATGGTTTAACCAGACAGAGTTCCTGAACCTTAATTCTGGGTTTAGAGTTGTAATCCAGGTTGCAGGGAGAGGTGGGGGGAAGGAGCTCCCTAAATTTTGGGTATTTGGCTGGTTGGTTTAAAATGCATGTAAACTTCCATAATGCTTT
This sequence comes from Rhinoptilus africanus, assembly GCA_013400135.1. Lineage (NCBI taxonomy): Eukaryota > Metazoa > Chordata > Aves > Charadriiformes > Glareolidae > Rhinoptilus > Rhinoptilus africanus. The sequence continues at coordinate 17,053 of VXBO01002857.1, forward strand.
CTATCCCTGTGACATCTGAGCACCAAGTGCAACCCTGGTACCATGGATTGTCTCCCGGTTGGTGTGTCAGCATGGTTGATCAAGGCCTGGGTCTGCTGGCTCTGTGAGAGGACCTGGGGGAATGTGCATCAGTGGGCTCTTTGTTCTTAGGGGGTGGGGGGGGAGGTACAAGCTCTGAAGTTTTTTCCCCTGCGAAAGCCAGATGTTCGGACTGTAAAACATTGCAGATGCCATGGCATCTGGCAGAAGCCCTGGGCCTACACACATTCTCCTGGCTGCTTGCCACTGTTGCTGTGGTGGGACTGTGCAGATAGGGATTTACCGCATGTCTGCTGCAGAAAGCAGTTCTACTGTGCGTGGGTATACCCAGGAGTCAATGCAACCTCGAGGGCTCAGATTCCCTTTTCTGCCCTAAAAATCTATGCAGAACTACTTTTTTTGGTAGTTCTCTGAGCTGCTACCCCACCCAAGCTGCATCTTCATTTCCTTGGATGCTTCAAAGAGCCTATGGTTGGGTCTCGGAGGCGGTAGCTGTAGAAGAAGACTTGATAAAATTCTTGTCTGTAGTTGTGGATTCGCTTCTTCAGCATCACTGTCTTCAATAATTCAGCCCCCCTTTTGCCTCTACTGTCACAATGAAGAAAACAGCAGGCATTAACATCACTGTTAATGCGTGAGCCAGAAAATTCACAGCTTGGATTTTTTTTTTTTAAGACAGGATTCATTTGTAGCTTTGCTGTGGGGCACATCCTTTCGTATTGTGTTAGGAGCAAAACTGCTCTGCAGAACACTAATGCAAATAAGGACCTTGTCCAGATCCATTTTTAGTAACATCTCAGATTACAGTTTTACTTGAAACCTTTGCTCACAGCAGCTAAGCAAAACTAGAAGTATGGGGTTTGGGTGAAAAATTTTTTAGTGATTGTAGTCGTAAGTTGCTAATAAAACCAGAGTTCTTCAAAATCAGCCTGTGGCACATTGTCTTCTGAAAACAAGTCTCTTGAGTGTCACTTACAGACACTGTGACTTGTGACGGCCATATCTTTCTTCAGTGGAAAAAGAGAAGGCCCTTCTCGCAGAGAAGTTGACACCAGCACCTTCCCAATGGTGAAGAGTGACAGGCACACTAATTATTTTCTGGCTAGTGAATCCAGATAACTATTAATAAAGATGCAGCTGAAATGCCCCATTCTCTTTGAGCTGCATCTGTTCTAGCCAGTTGTGAGCAAAGAGGTGAACAGATGTGAATGGAGAATGTGGCTGGCAGGACCTTTATTATTAATGGTAGACGCTAGTCAGAAGAAGATTGTTTTAGCATGCAGATGGCCCAGTGGGAAGATGTTGTATAACGCTATACGTGTTGGGGGTTTTATTTTTATTTTTTATTTATTTAATGCAGAACGGTATGGCAGATTTTATGTGCCATTCATTCACCGAAGAACAAAACAGGGATGCTGTTCGGACTTTTGTATTAGAAAGCGTCTTGTGATATGTTTGTAGCTTGGTCTGTGTGTTCACCTCCCCCCTCACCACCCTCCCCAAAGAAAAATGGGCATGGGAGTAGTCATAAAAACAAAAGTAATGAAGTTATGTGTGGCTATACATTTACTTTAGAAATGTTTTTAATGTCTCGGGTGGCAGAATCTTGCCTTAGGCTTGTGATCACACGGATGTTTTCTTTCAAGGGGTAAAATAACAGTTAAGTAAAATCTAACTTTGGTGAGCTTTTGCTTGTGTTGATCTTTGGCTTGCATTCTAACGTGTAGCCCTTAGTGAAACACAAAACTGTTAGCATCGGTATGTCTGCACTTACTCACTCACTCACTGTCTTTCAGGAACATTTGGAAAACCTTTATGGAGGCCTCAGCTGGACTCTCTTTCAAGTTGTAGACGGACAGCAAATTGCCAACCAAAAATGTCCCATAATAATCCTCATGCCTCACTGGACTTCAATGCAGAGGCAGATGAAGATGGAAAGGAAAGGACAGTTTCCAGGGGAGAAAACAGCATTTATACTTACAAGCAGTCCTTGGAAAACTTTAGGACTTCAGCTTTCCAATCCTGTGATTTGGATACATAGCTCCTTTTGGACCTGCAATTGATTTCTGGAACCAAAGAAATATTTTGACATACTACTACCTCAGTGTGGAATTTTATTTAAAAAGAGGAGGAAAGGAGGAAGAGAAGAAAGAAACCACGTGATGCTATGAATTCAGAACAAATAAATGCATTTTTATTCAAATAAAGTGTAATTGCCAAAATGCTCTACATTTTTATTCAGGAAAGCATTCCTTATAAAAAATACTATATTTCTAATTATTTTATAGCTTTGTTTTATGCAAATAATATCTTTTGTAAATTAATGGTGTAAATAATACAGCGTATGTATTTCTATGTCAGACTTCATTTTATTGAAATGAGTAGTAATCATTCTAATTTTGTACTGTTACTTGTACCTTTTTACAAATGGAAGCTCCATGCTATTTGCAGGTATCATGCATCTTATTTGCACATTACTTTTAATAAAATATGCTGCCATGTGGTCTCTGACCCACATTAGTGTATGAAGAATGAAAAGTGTGAATTATGTTTGTAGATAGAGGAATGTTGCATATGTAGGTGCCTTCTGTTGCGCGTCCGCAGCTTTATTTGACTAAAACTTTATCTCTGGTTTTACTGTGTTCAATATGTTTAGCTTCTAAGAGCGGGTGTGGTTCTGCCACAGCCACTGGTTGGCTGATAAGGTGGGTTGAAGCTCTTTATGCCAAAATAAGTATGCAAATCTTCCATGTTGTGGATTCCCACTATCAGATGTGTGTGCCTTCTCAGTTTTCACGTGCACGAGGCTGTAGTACCAACAGCCTGCCCATGCCTGCGTGCAAATAGTGTGCACGCGTCTGGCGGAGGGGATGCACAGTAGGTGCACAAGTCCTTTTCAAGCTGTTTAGCTAAAGAAGAAAATAGCCACTGGATGCGTGCCTGTTAGCATCACTCTTTTTTTAAGTGGCTTATTGTTAAGTGTTTGCCAAATATGCAGTGCATGCCTGAGTCTTTGCTTTCCCATACCCTTTCTCCCTCTTTTTTTCTTCTGCAGCCGCTTCCACACCCAGCTTGAGGAGGTAATCCAAGTACAAGATAATGTTTTCTTTGGTTTAACTTATGCTTCTGTTCCTTATTCAGCCGCCCTTTTCTTATTCTCGATGAGATCTGTGCTTTATTCAGTTGCTCAGTCAGGTTGAGCAATTGTAAATTCTTGCTCGATTAAATTTGCAGTAATGAATCCAATGCCTTTAACTATACGAAGTTAGAGAAAGAGGATTGCTCACACTCAAATGGTAATTAAAACTCAGTGAAAAAACTCTCATTTTTGTTTTCTATGTCCAGATACCTAGTATTTAAAAAAGCTGTGAATCCTGTTGTCGTCACCGCATTAAAACAGCGAGACTCCAAAATGATTAATATTGCAGGACATCGGCTTTTTACATCTGTCTACTTTGAGAGTGCAAACTTACATGGTTGCCAAATTGCTTCTTTTAAACTAAATTAAGAGCAGCTGCTAGAGTAGGCCATCACAGACATCATGGCTAAAGCTAGAGCAAAGGTTTCGCTGCCTGGCGTAGCTGAGCTAAGGGCTTTTTGTTGTTTGTAGCCAGAAACCTGGTACCCAGATTGCGATGCAATTTCCCTTTAATTTAGGCGCCAGTATTAGAGACAGGAAGTTAATCCATCCTTAGTCACTGGTGGTCTAAGTGCAGAAATGGATTTTGCGTGCTTTAGTTGATCGTATTGCCAGATTTTCTGACTCTTATTGTTAATTTGTCTTCATTGCAGCCAGATGTGCTGATGTGGTGACAGACATTGATATGGGTATTTGATTATAATTAAGTGCATTTTGAAATAGATTAATTTTTGTGAGTTAAGCACAAAGCTATAAGTCAATAAGGCAAAAAATCTTAAATTTTATTCACTCAATAACTCTCCTTTTCCTTCCCCCTGCAGTGACCCTAGCTTTTTTAGGGGGAGGAGAGCTGGGGGCCGTGATAGCTTGTGTTTGTTACCAGACATTGCTTTTTGACATACCTAAAAGACCAAAGAAAGCTAAAAACAGTAAGTACATCTTTCATTCCAGAATTAATGCTTATACTTAAGACTCTATGTTAAAGGTCCATCATGAAGAACAAGCTTTAAATTTATTTTCCGTAGGGAGGGAAGGTTGGGAACAGTGGCAGTGTCATTTTTTTCCTTTTTCGTCTTCTCCCTTAAATAATTTTTTTTTACTTGATGTTGGAGAATATAAAGATCCTAATCTTCCAAGGACATGGAACTCTGTACCCAAATAAATGTTCAGGGTCAAAGACTGAATTTTAAACGCTTCCCATCAAGTTTCAGTTGGCATCCTAAAAATACGAATGACTAAAATTTCCATTTCTGGGTATTTAAGGCATCTTTCTGCCAGTGTGAGTTTCCATGTTTAGTAAACTGATTGTGCTTAAATACAGTGGCATTCTGTAAAATGCAAGATACTTGCAGTATCTTAATAGTTCTTTTCAAGACTGCTGATGTAACCGAACACCTGTTTTAAAGGCTTGCAAGTGTTTCCTTCATTCTCTTTTTTTTTTTTCCCCCACTGATGATCCAGATGTATGGAAGCTGGTAGTTCGATACTTCCACAGCTGAAAGCTAAATCGTAAGTTAATGTGATGGGGGAATAAATTGCGGCCAACCCTAAGTAGAGCTTACGCTGCTTCTCAGAGTCTTAGAATGAGGAACAAGTGTTGCTGAATGACGAAACAGACATTTTGAAGTTTTATGTCCAGCAGCAGCTGGAATCTCGTCATAGGCTCACTTAAAAGTTGTAAAATGTTCTTTGTAGGCAGTATCCTCTTAGTGCTTTACACAACAAAATGTTTTACCCAATGAACTCATACAGACAATTGATGAGTTATAATTTCTGCCAGCCCTGAATAGTAATTTTAATAATTCTAGACAGAGAAGTGGAGTAACTTTTTTACCAGAATCTCTCTGGAGCAAATATTTCCTAACTGAATAACCGTAATGGTGTGTCTGAGATGACACTGGGGGATACCTGTGTAGTTTCTCAACTGAAGTCTTATTATTTCAAACACATAAAACCTAAAGGAACACTACACTATTTCAGGACCAAATGCTTTAGTTTAGAATTCTTAACTGGAAATGGATCTTGACAGTGCCACGATGGCAAAGAGTTAGGCCCAAACTTTCTGATGAAGAGTATTGCTACTTTTCCAACTGAAGTCTCATTAGTGTCACCGAACATTTCTTACTTCAGTCTCCAGAATCTCTTGAACGCTTGGGTCTTACTCCTTGAACTGCTTCAAAGAAGCTTAAAATGAAGACTTAAGATTCAAGATCCATTAAACATTCTCAAAGATTGGTACCGCAGACATTTGTGTTCTGCCAACTTTACAAGCCAGGATCATAATTAGGGATTGTGTTACTTTTCAAGTACCAATGTAAGCGGAGACTTTACTTGCTACTTGTAAGACTTCTGTCGCAGATGTGACACATCTCAGAGAATTATATGTTCTTGGTGAAGTCTTCTCCCTTTTTTTCTGACTTTGTGTATTGCTTTGTCTCAGAGAAATGTGTCTGACTAGTTGGATATTCATTTAGCAGTGAAATTATTTTATTAAGAAAATAAGGGGTGCGGGACAGGGCCTCAGCCTGTTTAGTGGATGGAGGAAACCAATGTATAACAAGGTGCAGTTCTTACACATATGATGTTACTCAGAAGAAAAGCTTACCGGATATCTTCCTTTATTATATTTTAGGGAAGTGTTACAGCAGGCAATAAAAGTCATAGTGTCTTTGCTCACTTACGTGTGGTGAAAAGTGCTTCTTACAGTTGTTGTTCCTAAGTATCAGTGTTCAGTAGTTCCACTCAAACAACGTATGTGCACATCCCACCACTTACCGAAAGGCATGGGAGCCCTCTCTCCTTTCCCATGCTCCTTTTTCTCTCGTAGCTCAATACCACTCCCACGTCCTTTGGGGACCCTCTTTGGCAACCCACACTATTCCGTTTGCAGTTTCTGTGTTTGCCCTGTCACCATGGTTACAGGCTAGGACAGATGTGTTCAGTTTACAGCGCACAGAGCAGTTGAAAGCAGTGAGCGGGTAGCGGCTGGGTGCTGGAGGAGAGCAGGGGAGGCATGGGGAGACAGGCTAGCCACAGCTTTAGGAAGTACCTATGTGAATGGTATGAATATGCAGTAAATGTATAATGGAGGAGACACACAAAATATTTATAATACAATACATACATTCCCATGCTCCTCGCAATATTTTTGGTGTATATTTCACTTGCCCTCTGTGCTCTGAAATGCCAAAAGCAGCTATGCACCGAAGAGCATGTCATCTGGAGAGTTATGTCTTACTGCAGCTAAAATCTCCTTTTCTGGTAGACAAAAAAAACCCCCAAGATCCATTTGTTATTCTGTGTTTGTGTTCGAGACTAAATATTGCTGGTGCAATACATAGTTTCCCAGAGTCGTGTTGCCCATGGGGTCCACTGTGTCAGCATGTCTGTGATCAACAGGACTCAAAAATGCCATGGGACAACAGGACCTAAGAGTGAGGTTGATAGTAATTTAAGCTTGCTGCCTGTAAACCAAATTTAGGCTTTGTGACTTGAGTCCAGGATTTTATTTCCTGCACAAGAGAGAACAGAACCATAAATTACTCTAGGCTATGGACCGCTGATAGCACTTCAACATGGTCACTTCTCCTCAGCCATCAACAAGTGCTTTTGTGTCACGCTCATTCAGCTTGGGTGTTGACCAGGGCTGTGCACCAGTAAGTGCAATGCAAGAGTTTGCAGTCTGAGCGCCTGTATATACTATGTTCTGAAATGAATGGTGACTAAACCAAAACTGTGAATTTCCAGTATCATGGAAATTAAGATCTTGCTTACTTGACAGAGGTAATAAGATCTGCTGAATATAAGACAGGCTTTGAGATTTTGTAGGCCTTCACTTTCAAAGTCTTGTATGCAGCATGGTCTAGAGAGCCCCTCCTTTGCCATAGCAACCTGCATCCTACTTATTCTCAGCACTTCCTTGGTGATTTGGATCCACTGCTGCATAATCAAAATTCAGGTATTGATTATACAGCCATTTGAAATAACATCTTCTAGAATGGCAAGGCTTCGGCTTCTTTTGTGGAAAAATGATGCAAAACCACACCAGTTCCTGTGCAGTTAAAGAAACTGCCTTTGGCACTAATCCTGGTGTTCAGTCTACTTATTCTAGAAATCTACTGAAAAAGGCTGTAACAGAGAAATTGACACTGATGTCCTTAGGTTTTGTTTCTGCCTCTGTCGTGTGTTTTGCATTGCTATAACATGGAGAATTTGGGGCCCCATTCATTAACAAATGGTCGGGTTTCATGCTGATTTTCTTAGATGTGCCAGCACTTAACAACTATATCTAAATCTGTTCTGCTGCTAGCATGCTGCATGTAAGGGAAGTAGTCAGAGCTACCACAAGGGGAGGAAGGATGGAGATCCTGTCACAAGAGGGGTCCCCCAGGGATGATACTGGCCCCAACACTGCTTAATATCTTCATAAGTGATCTGGATGATGAGGTCCAAGTGTATCTTGATGAAGTTTTCTGATGACACCAAACTGAGTGGGGAAGTAGACGCTTCAGGAGGGAGAGCCGCCCTGCAGGAAAGCCTAGATAGGTGGAGGAGTGGGCTATAAAGAACCTTATTGACTGACATAGCTGAAAACCAGAGACCTCACACAAAAAAATATTTGATCCACTGGTACCACATAATAATTGTAACAAGTGAGCCTTTTGCTCAAGAGGTTTTTAACGCCTGTGGCTCACCAGCACAGCAATGAAGAAGCTACTATTTGAGTAAGTGGTACAAGACATATATAAATAAGCCAGATCTTATAACTGAAACTAGCTACTCTTGACTTAAAATAAAGTGTACTTGCACTGCTACCTGCTGTGGGCCTGTATGCCAGCAGCATTAAGAAAGCATCAGTGCTACGGCAGCCAACTGCCCAGAGCCTGGCTTCTGCCACATGCTGATCGTATTCTTTATTAGCCTAAACTTCTTTCTCTATTAACCTTCCCTCAGGAAAGGGGAAACACGGCCCTCATCGTAATTAGCTTACACAGACTTCCATGTAAGCTAAAGAATGGAAAGTGTCAGGGGCGCTCGCAGCAGCCTCGGAGGTGTTTGCTGTAGGCAGGGAAAAGTTAATCTGCTCTCGCATTTTGGCAAAGGGACAAAAACCTATGTGTAAAATAGTACTTTGAATTAAATTTCACGTAACTGTGACCACACAGTAGGCAAAGTAGTAAAATGATGGTGATGATGGAAAATATGGCTAATCAGAAAGCTGTATTAACTTAATGAATAAAGTTATGCTTTAGTATAAACTGAGGTTCTTAAGTGCCTCATTTAAAAAATGTGTTTGTTTATTGCTCTGTAGCTTGTAACAACTGTGTTGTTTCACCTACCGGCACACTCTAGCAATTTCATCTGAAAAGGCATTTTCACTCAAAGCAGTTCTAAAAGAAAAAAAGAAGGTGAAATCAAAAAGACGCCCTGACACTGGGCCACTGAACTTGTTTTACTAAATTACTTAGAACATGAAAAAAATTCTGAAAAAATGTAAAAAGTTTTCATTTTTTGCTTTGAAATTACTTATTGACGCAAAATTGTCTTTCTTTTTAAATTCTCACTTTTCCATCCAGAACAGGAATACAGAGCGCAAGAGCCTGTTGGGTTATGAGGGCAGCACAGACCAGGCGCAGGGAGTGCTGTGGTCAGAGCTGGTGCTTGTTCTTTGCCCACCGCACATCCCACTTCCCAAATCCATTTGACTTGAGTTTGGCAGGTCCCCACAGAGTGATTCTCATTGCCGTCAGAGCATGTTTCTCTTCCTGATTTCTTCTTAGTAATTCTGACTTAGCAAGTTTCTGTAGTCACAAAGAGGCAGGCTTAATAACTTTCTGCTTGGTTAGAAACATGCCAGTCTCTACACTTTGAGAATTGTAGGAAGCTGGTCCCTCCCAGGAGTTTCTGCATAAGCCCAAGGTGGTTTTTCATCTGAACAAGCACCAGGTGGACTCTCCAGAGGTGCTGCAATGTGTGCTGAGGGCAGGGGAGCCACAACGACAGGGATGACCCCCACCCCGGGCAAGCCTTGCTCCAGCAGGTCTCCAACAGCACCTCAGTCAGAAGCTGTGTGAGCACCACCCAGATCATCCCTCCTGTTAAACTGAAATAAAAAGCTGCATCACACAGTCGCCTCCAAAACATGGCAGCTGAGGAAACTTCTTAAAGTTTATAATGTTTGATCAGCTTCATTTCCTTTTGAAATAGACCAAACCCTAAACAGCACCATGTTGCAGGATGATGGAAGTCATATTCAGCGGTTCCAGATACCATCAGCTGTCTTCCCTGCTTTCTTCAACACCTTACTGTCTTGCAGAGAAACTGTTCGACAAGCAAACAGAATAGCAAGTTATTGCAGGTGCAGAGGCTGAAGAGAGGGATCTGGGAAAGGCATTCCTACCTCTTTCTTCCACCCAGACCTTTCCAGCTCTTTGATGAGGATTGAACCTCTTTTCTTCTCAAAAAACATTCTTAAATGGAAAAGTAGGGATTTGTTCATATAGTTCATAGCAATTACAAAGTAGCCATTATATAAATTTGATGGGATTTTTCTTTTTTTTATTCTTTTTAATGAAGTCTTTCACAAAGGAGTTGTGAGCCTATGTGGGCTTCCTGTTTAAGCTTCATATTTTCCCGAGGAAAAAAAAAGAAAAAAGTCTGGTTTTTTAGGGCCAGGTGTTTTATATAGCTAAGTTAAAACACGCCTGGAAAAGCTGTAGTTATTCTCCTGTCTGAAAAGTGATGAACTTTCTTCCCCCCTGGTTTTTGTAAAAATTAACATATATCCCTTTAAACATTTTGTTTATTTCCAGGGTTTTCTGTTTGTGAATATCCTACCACCATTGGTTTCTTTGAAACACTGTATTCAAAAGTGGACATTGGTTTCCTTCTCTTCCTCAAATACTCTTACAGATGTTGCTGTAAATCAGTTATGAGCCTGACATAGCATTTGGCTGCCTGACAAATGTGCCTTAATAGTGCAGCTCAGTAAAATGTGGAATTTTTGAGGTACTGCTTGTAACTTCTTCAGCGCTGTTGTAAATTCCCAGCCATGTCAGTGCAGGTGGAAAAAAAGTCATAAATAAAGTGTGTGTGTGTGTGTGTGCGTGCGTGCATGCACGTGTGCATACAGAGGTTGGGGAGTGGGGTTGTATGTGCTCATTCTTCCTAGAGTTCCCTGTTTTAATTTAGTTACTTGAAGTGAATTTAAAAAAAAAAAATCCTTGCTTTAAAATCAAAATAATCTTGCTAACAAAGTTTTAGAGAGCGAATGTGCACACACACAGATTGAAGCACGGAGGCTGTTGCTGCTATGGGTATGAGCTGGCCCTGGCGTGCCATGCCAATTCACAGCAGCGCTTCACATAATGATGAAAGAGCCATTTCTGTTTCCCACCGTGAGCTTCTGCTTCTCAGAGGGCTGAGCTGAGCTGCCCCTCGTCTTCAGGAAAAATCGGCAGTGAGCTGGAGCATTGTGATGGTGGTTCGCAGCGCTGGGCAAGGGCAGGAACGTGCCTTGTCCCAACATCTTTTGCTTTCCTGTTTCCTTGTGCGACCGGTTCCAAGAGGCAAGACGTTTGTATATTTCATTTTTCCTTTTGTCCTCAGGCCACATCAGGGTAGGGACATGTTTAGCAGTACAGCTAATCTCATTGAATGGTTGGTGCTGATGAGGTGGCCCCCATCCAGCCTGCCTGGCCAAGCCGATCCTCCTGCCTCCCCTGCGGGAACTGGCCTTCACCTGGATGCGTGCTGAGCCTGGCAAGGAGTTAGAACAACCTTCCCCCCAAAATAAATAGTTTCTGGCTGTTCCCTTTGAATCCATGAGTGTAGGACTGCTCAGGAGTTGTTACACAATAGCTGAGCGCAAAACATTTGCAGGTATCTTAGAGGGAATTTGGTGAGCTGGTTCTGCTGAACTACCTGAAAGGAAAGCTGTGCTCTGGGAACACTGATTTTATAAATATCACCTCTTCTTACAATCAGTACTAGGAATTATTACTGCTAAGCAACCAGAAAATAAGATCAATCTAAGAACCTCTTAGCTATTATTTCAGTCATCACTAGAGAAACATGGCTTAGAACAAAATACCAAGTTACAGTATGCAGTAATATTTATAGTCCACAGATATAGTGACTTTGAGCCGCAAGCAAAACTAGCGTTAAAAGAAGGTTTATTTTCACAGTTACAGATTTTAAAATCAGGTATTGCTAAAGGAAGAAATGAGTATTTGTCCTTATCAATGTCTTCATGCACTTTCTGTCTTTAGCTGCTTGGAAACAAGCATTTTCTTAAATATGGTAATGTGTGTATATTGTATTTTCACGTCTTAAATTTATTTCAAATACAGTCTACTCCCTAATATGCAACAGGATCATCAATTGACAAAGATTATTAGACTTTAAAATTTACAGAATAAATCAGTTAACTTAATTGGAAGACTAAACTGTAATCTAATTTTTTTCTGCTATCTTCTATTTCATGGTTATCAGTATTTATAGCAGCATTTCCCAAACACAGCACGCTTAAACCTAGGTCCTCTTATCCATCAAAGTATTTGATTTAAGGGAAAATTTATAATTCTGTTCTCAGCAGACTTCAAAATCAGCCTGCTTCTAAAAATTATTATTACCCTGCATGTTGCAAAATGGCATACTTAAGAACTAGCTCCTGTATATCTTGAAACCAGTTGGTCCAAAAGGTGACCAAACCCAGAATAATTTCCCTCAAGTGGTAGCATCTTGTTACTGCTGCTGTTCCTGGTCCCTCTTTTGTGTCAGTGCTGAGAAGCCACACAGGACAAGTTCTTACTTGGTGAGGCTCTTACCTTGGACCTCCAGCTTGCGCAGAGAAGGCAAGGGCTAAAATACAGACGTGGCATTGTGAGGTGGCTTGTTTGGTTTTGTCAGGAGCTTATGGTTGGAAGACTCAATAAATGCAAAGGGGAGCAAATATAGCAAAAGAGAAAGGGAATTACCAGGGACGAGTGTGTGTATGAGGAATATAAGGACTGGGCCGTGTAGATGTACACGGACTGGGAGGAACAGGGATGTTCAGCTACCAAAAAACCTTGAGACAGTCTGAACAAAACAGCAGAAAGAGTCCAACTGGCTCCTCCCTGCAGCTGTCCATGTAGGCTGGAGGTTGGGCTTGGAGGAAGGAGGACAGAAAGTTAGACATTTGTCCTACTGCAACAAGGAGGGTCTGGGCTGTACATTTTTGAGCTCTTCTGAACAAAGTTAACTCAAACTTCTCTGCCATGCATCATTATGAAAAACACTTTCACTGTCTTGTGTTAGCACCACCCAACCCACATGCCTGAAAAACATTCTCACGTCTTCATGTGTGTGGTGAAGAGCCCACGTGGTGCAGTCTGGTGACCTTGATGGAGGTTTGAACTCATACAAGTGGATACAAGTGGTAGTATCAAGGCTAGCTGACCAAAAGTTGGGCCTCTAACCTCTGGTAACAGTCTTGGTTTCCTCTGGACTCAGTGGTTAAGTGATAGGCATCTCAGGAGATGCTTCTCCCCACATGTCTTGGAAACCGATCTGAGGAGGAGCTGCATTGCTGTTCAAGGCTGCCCACACTTCTGCTGACAAGAGCCTTAGACAACCAGATTAAATCGAAAGCCTAAATTTTGGTCACGTAGGGGTAGGTGAGTAAATCTTGTGCTGTAACAATGTTTGTTTCCCAATAGGAATGAGAAAAAAGAGCACAGTTCAGCTGATTTCAGAAAGCCCCTAACTGGTTTATAAAAGCTGCAAACAAGCAAAGAGATTTTTAATTATAAGCTGGGGTGCCTCTGAGATCATTAACACAGTAGCCTCTTCTGCTGACTTTAAATGCTCATAGTAGAAATGAAGGACAGAAGGACAAGATATTCCATCCTTTTTGCCAATACTATGACAAATAAATTATAGCAGAAAATTTTCCTCTGTAGAAGCCATTTGTATTTTCCTTCTCCAATCCACTTAGAAAGGTCTCCTGAAACATGCTTTCTCACAAAGGCCTTTCGGATTTTCATCCTAGGTTTATTCAGGAAAGGCATTTACTCTTTGGAGTAAAATTTTTTATGTAGCTGAAAGTAGATGGAACCATATCCAGTATTTAGACACCAGTGTTTTTATATACACCAAGCATAATCCTTCTCAGCCTTTCTCCTGCCGGGCTAAAGAAGCCAATTTTTTGTACTTCCCTTTGAATATGATTTGTCTTTTCCTTAATCAATTTGGTATCCTTTTTTTTGGCAGCTCTTTCTTCTGAATTTATAAACCCAACCAAACATCACTGTAAATCAACGACAGCAATCATTTGAAAAAATTAGCCTTATTTTGAATATTGAGTTAAATATTGAAACCCATCTAGGAAAAGAACAACAAAAAAGTAAATATAGCTGTACCCTTTACGATTGATTAAAACCCCCTTGTAGGATCCACCAAACCTATAATACATCCCTAATTAATTCTGCAGACCTACAAGAACTGATGGAGTTGGAGGAAGGGAAAAATGAATTTCTATTGAGCAGAAGCACAAAAAGATACAGGCTTGTTTTGGGACAGGTCATGTTACACCAGGTGCAATTTGGCCTTGTTTGATGTCAATGGTAATATTCCTTACATTAAGATTTTATCAGTGTTCTAGTGGTAAAGTATAGGACTACTGGAGAGGCTGCTAACAGTGCAATGGAACACTGGGTTTAGATCTTTCCATTAAAATGATCTAATTTCTCATTAATGCAGACAGCAATTAATTGGTACTTACAACTGATGGAAATAAATCAATTTGATCAACGATCAAAATGTGTCATTTCACAGAAACCTGAATTTTAATGAAAAGTAAGAACATACTCTGACACTTTAGCTTGTCTGATCTCTGTTCTGTTCACACTATGTGTCAGTTGTTCAAAGCACGCGAATAATTTTAATTGCACTGTACCAATTTAACATTCTAGCCTTAAACCTGAAATGATATATGAAGAAGAATGCAGTGAAAAGAAAAAAGCAAAGACTCCACTTTGCCTGGAAAGTAACTAACTAATCCAATACAGTCACATTCAGACCACCTACGTGTCCAATGTTGTTTCTGCAACAGCTCCTGCATCTAAGTTCAAGAATGCAACAAAGCGTCTCAGCTGCAGACTGTCAAGAGGTTCAGGAGCCTTTCTCTTCATACAGGCAGTCTATGACTAGATAACATTTTTTACCCCAAACTTAAATGTTGTTGGAATTTATGTCACGGTGTTTCTGTTGCCGAGCAGTAAGGCATCTCTGTAACCACGCAGCCTTTCCTCAATGATAATGGTGAGAATAAGCACTGGTGCTCCTCTGGACCTTTCCTACAATCAGCATTTCCAGGAGATTTGGCCGATCGGTCTCTCTCCCGTCACAGGGAACCTTCATGAGCACAGGGAGTGGATGTGTAACTGAGAGATGGTAACGCTGGGTGAAATGAATCCCAAAACAAATGGTAGATGATTGAAAATGCCCTGAAGCTAGCACCTAACAAGCATGGCCAGAGAGGTGCATTGGTGTGAATTCTAGTTGTGTTTGGCAGAAAATATTTGTATTCTCAATGTATTTTCACAGAGTTAAAGTCCCTTCAAAACTTAGCAGTCTTGTTTTTCTTTTTTATCTCCCTTTTGCTTTCAACTGAGGTGCGTATGAAAGAAACATGGTATTTCCTCTTTATTTCCTCTTTCCTTCCAGTTTATAATTGCCTGAATTAAAAAACTCAGCTGGAATTCGCTGCCACGCTGCCATGCTTAGACATTTATTAAATGTCTCTCTGTCTCTGTCTGTGTCCTGACATGAAGCTAGGGCCAAGCAGGCGAAAGCAGGTTATTCTTTGAAAGAGTCATTCCTTCGGGAAGCAGAGGCAGCTTCCCAGCTGCCTGCAGAGCATTCCCATTTCCAGGTTATTTCACCCCTCAGGTCCAGCTTTGTGCACCAGCTGCTTCTTTTCTCTGTCTTCCTCGCAGTCATCATGATTTCATGAACAGGGCAGGTGGCTTTGCTCTGCAGTTGCGGGATTAATCTGCATTAGCTCAATAAGTGTTTACTTCTAGCTTTTGGGTTTGGTTTGATTTTTGCTTTTGTGTATTTGGTGAAGGGTTTTGTCCTTACGTGTTGCACGGTCAGAATCATCTAAAGGGAATTAGTTTCCTCACAACAGAACACTCTATTTCCTATTACTACTTCCTTAATTGAAATGGTTTTTCAAAACCCTCATCAGCTGAGCACAAAACCACCTACAGATACAAGAAATTGTACAGACTGAGAAAGAAAATGTAATAATTTTCTTTTTTTTTTTTTTAATTAATTCTATCATTCCTGAAACACTTGACAAGAGTGCTTTAAGGAAAGCATTGTCATCCTTGCCTTGCAGAGGCTGGCTGAGCTCATCAGGTCCGGCCCCTTTGTAAGTGCTTGTGTTTCTTTAAGGACAATGAAATGTGCTGGGAGCAGACACCTAGGGAAACATCTTGGGTAAGCAATTGCTCCTTTTGCCTTGCGTTGCTCTTCTCACACATGATGGAGAGACTACTTTATCATTAACATACATTGAGAAATGTTGTGTTCACGTATGAGGTTCTAACAGCTAGGATTTCGTTATTAAGTTGGATGGAACTGTAAACTCTTTGTTTAAGCACATAAACGTGAAAACAGGCACAGTTTTTATCACACACTCCTTAAAGACCTAATATATTCACTCTGATTATGAATCCTGAGAGTTGAGCCCAAAGAACATGAAGTAGTATTGTATTTAATTTACTGCTTTGTTATAAAATGTTCTTCTGTGTAGGTATTTATTTTGTAAGTTTGAATGGAAAAAAAATGCTTTGCTGTTGGGAACTCTTATAAATCTATACTACCACCCAGATAAATAAACAAAAGATAAGGTATTTATTAAGATAAAGAATGGAAAGAGAGATTAACATTTTTTTTTTCCACAGAAAATATTTTTCCCCATCAATAAATCCTGAAGAAATTGTTGACATTTTGAAATAGCTGTAGACTAAAAAAGAGTAATTTTATTTTACTTTCTTTGCTTTTTCCTTAAGCCTGAATCTTCAATTTTAGTTTCCCTCTGTGAAATTTTAAGGTGCTTCCCAACCAGTGTCTCCAAGTTTTCAGAAATATCCAAACATCATTATCAGTTTGTCTGATGAAACAGAAATCTCTGATGCTCTGATACATCAAAAGCCTGTCTTTCATATATCAGAAAGATTCACTCCCAGAATTGTTAAACTTGCCCAGCAAAATGAGATTTCTATGTTGGGAGCCTGCAGGGATATGAGAATACCTTCACTGTCCTAACATCTGTTTCCCTATTCAGGCCTGATCTCTTTTTTGTAATGAATCAACCAGTTCCTTCTGGGGTGAAATTCAGATGTGTTTCTGAGACCACTCTGTTCGAGGCTGTTCCCAGTGGTCAGCTGGAGAAGGAGTAGGACCACTGTTCTTCCCTGTAGAGCCTTTTCGGATGCCTTCAACTCAAGGTCCAGGGCTTGCAACACACACCCTCAGTATCATCATGTACAACCATTGGCTTGGTAGGCTGTAACACACTTTTCACATCATTTTAGGGCACTATAACTAGGAAAAAAAAAAAGGGGGGAGGGGGGCAGGGGGAAGAAAGAAATTTTAAAAAGTAAAAAAAGCCCCAGGATAATGAGTCTTAAATTCACAGAGGTGCCAAATGGAGCCTGGAGGTGACCTAGGCTTACAGCTGTTCCATAGGGCTGCTGCCAGGGTTTTGTAGCAGAGCTTGTCCTGAGCAGCATGCACAGGAGCCACTCTCTGTCACTTGATGTGGAGCCAGGCATTGGTCCCTTGGGTGGATGGCTGCGTGTGGTGTGGGGAAACAACTACTGGCATCTCGTGAGCGCAACTGAGATGTTTGGCTGAATGAATTCACAGCTGGATCTGTGTTAAAAGCCATAACAGCACCAGTCTCCATGTGCAGGGGAGAAGCATGAATAGCTCAGAGCATCTAACAGTTTGGGATTATTTGGGGTGATTTGCTTGTTTCCACTTCTTCAACAAGCCTCTGAGGAAATTATATTATTACACTTTATTTTTAATAAAGTTGTGGCTGTAAAAGTAGTAGCAAAGACTTCTATTCACATGTGAAATGAGAAAAAGGAGGGAAAGGGCTGTGAAAAATCTCTGGGGGGAAAAAAAGAGAGGAAAAAAATATATCTGCAGAGCTCAACTTGTCAGCAAAGACAAAAGGAGGTGTTTCGGGTTTTTTTTTTTTTCCTAATTATGAACTTTGCTAAGAATGAGTCCAGATAAGATTGTATCTAAATTATTCTGAGCTGGCTTGAACTGGAATCTGAGGAGTTAATCAATATCCAACTCAAGGGATGGAGTTTTTCCAATGGGGTCCAGTTCTACCCTGTAAAATATTTCTACAGTATACCAGTATAGAACAGTTATGCTCATGGGATTGTTTTTTCATTCAGTTCCGTCAGCGCTGAATATCTTCTCATACTTTGCTTTGACTGTTGGCCAAATAGGCTAGAAGCCTTAATGCTTCATATTTTAGGGGGGGGCTCTCGTGGTTTAACCCCAGTAGGCTGCTAAGCACTGCCCAGTCGCTCACTCATCCCCTCAGTGGGATGGGGAGAGAGTCAGAAAGGTAAAAGTGAGAAAACTCATGGGTTGAGATGAAAACAGTTTCAGAGGTAAAGCAAGAGCTGATTGCACAAGCAAAGCAAAATAAGGAATTCATTCACTGTTTCCCATGGGCAGGCAGGTGTTCAGCCATCTCCAGGAAAGCAGGGCTCCATCACACGTAATGGTTACTTGGGAAGACAAATGCCACCACTCTGAACATACCCCCTCCATTCTTCCTCCAGGTTTTATTGCTGAGCATGATGTCATAATGTATGAGAACCCTCTTTGGCCAGTTGGGGTTAGCTGTCCCACCTGTGCCCCTTCCAGTTTCTGGTGCTCCCCTCCAGCTTACTCGCTGGTGGAGCCACATGAGGAGCCCAAAAGCCTTGACATTGTGCAAGAACTTTTCAGCAATAACTAAAACATCCTTGTGTTACAAACACTGTTTTCATCACAAATCCAAAATGCAGCAACTTACAAGCTACTATGAGGAAAATTAACTCTATCCCAGCCAAAACCTATACAGGGGGAAGAGGCAGTAGGAGATCATAATTGGGGAATATTGTTAAATTTGACTGATAACACCCTTTATTGGTTATTTTCTAAGTGCCTTTCCTTTTTTCTTTTTTTTTTTTTTTTCCCCCATTGACTTTCTAAATTATTTACAAGACATGCAATATGACATCTTGCTCTTGCTGAAATCAACTAGCTTTAGACAGGTCAGGATTTAACCCAAAAACTTTTAAGAAAATAAAAAATTAGTATTAAAATATAGAAAAGATTACTGCAGGTAAACCTTTTACCATATTCACTGGCTTTACATAATCAGTACCATATGATGTGGGAAAACAAATGTAGTGGCACGAATTTTGAATTCCAATCCTTTTAAAAATTGACAAAAATTTTTAAAGGAAAAGAAATGCAGAAAACAAAAGTTATGGTCTCAAAATTTGGAAAACAGCCATAAAATCATCTAAACAGTGATCTTCTGAGGAATATTAATTCAAAAGAAAACCAAATTAGATTCACTGAAATAATTGTCTTCAATATATAATTTGACCAGCTATCTAGTTAACTTGGCACTAATTTGACAAAACAGAGCAAAACCAAATCATGTCTAGGGTATAATCTTTTATTTACTCTTCCTTCCTTGTTAAAATATTCACAGATAATTGTTATTGGTAGCAATTTGGTGTTAGTGGATAACCAACAATTTATTATGAAGTTCATGCCATATTGCTTCTGTAACATGCAGAAACCTATTTCTTTTATGCATAACACTTTTTAATTTGTTACCTCTTGAGAGCACTTAAGCAAATGTGATTCCATTAAACCAATGTTCAGTGGCTGTGCCTGTGTTTCACACTTGGCTGATAAAAGAAAAAGATGGGACACATTACAACTATTGATTGACTATAATTTATTTATGGTTTTAACCTATAAGTCTTTAACAACCACCTTAATTTTGTGTGTATGTTTGGAGAGGTCTAAGCTGATAAAAGAAAGCTACAAGTGCAGTCCATACTGAGAAAGGAGAAGCACACTTCAACATTTTATCTGTTTATGTAGTGAATTTATAGCTTGTGACTTTGTCAGTTCTAGAGAGCAATGTTCCCTCCTTACATGCATAACAGGGTTGACATGAGCACTAGTAGTGCAATCTTCCCTAAACTGGAATAGCCCCCAGTGTTATTTTAAGGGAATTTTATAGGGATTCAGTTTCTCATCCATTTCTGTTAGTAACTCTTCTGACGGGCTTTCTGGCAATAGTATAACTTCAGTTTGTGATATCAACATATCAGAGAAAGGAAAACAGTCTTTAAAAAATATGATAGTAGGGAAAGTAAGTCAGAGAATTGCGTACTGACTAGTCCAAGGTCATGTCGAAAGTCAGAGTCAAAAAGAATCCAAGTCTCTCATTTCTTGTTTTACACTGGGCCAGGCTGGATTTGAATCCAGAGGGAAGCACTTAAAATTTCAGAGGCTCCAGCTGAGAGAATGAAGAACACAAAGATGGATAAACCTCAATCCTTTAAAGCACAAAAGAAAGAAAAAAAAATAGCATGATTGCACTATTTTCACTCTCTATTGAATCTGCGGTATGGCTCTCACAGGGCGGCCTTGGAATAAAGAGAGAAACTCAGAAGACAAAGTGGAAGGGTAGGTAGTGAAAGGTACTTGAGTTGCTTACCCTGCTGTGTATCTCCTGGACTCATCTGAATGATAGCTCCTGAGGCTGTTATAAAGCACTGTTTGTGTTTGGCTTTTTATTAATTCATTTGTGCAAAAGGCAGTTTTCAGGGACACTCTATCACAAGCACAGCTACCAAGATATCTCTCTAGAATCAAAACACAAAAGCTTACTACATGAACTGTGTGAGGTTCCCATACTGACTAAATCCTCCCTCACAGCCCACAGAAAAGGCTGGTTGAATTTGAAGAGTACAAAACATTATTGTAATGATAGGTATAAAATTATCACAGAAACAATAAGTCGTAACTTGTGGAAATTTCCCCCTTTTTTTAAAAGGAAATTGTCAAAAGAAATTTTTCCTTTTTTCCTTTTCAAAATTTTATTTGGCATAGAATATCCTTTAACAAACTTCAGACTGTTTTTTTGTCAGAAACTCTGACTTTTAATGGTTTTTTACATTTTTAAAGGACATTTTCTCTAAAAAGAGAAAGTAATTTTGTAGGATTTGTATTGTTTTTTTTTTTATTTTTTTAAGGAAGGCAATTATTTTTTCCGAACAACTTAAAAAATTCTGCTAGAAGAGTGGTAAAAATGCTTAGTTAATGACATAACCTGTGAAAGACTGTTTTGGGAGTAATTACTCAAACCAGCACATGCATAGGAGGAGGAGACCCCAAGAAGGAAAATCTTCATCCTTCAAATCACTTTCAAGAAAAGCTGCTTTCCTTCCAAGCCTCTCCCCAGGACCAGCTGTCCACAGCAATGCCCTGCCAGAGGGCAGGACTTCCCACCTCTCCAGGAGTCACCAGCACCACAACCAGGCGTTCATTAGCATTCACAATGACTGAAGATGGATCTCTTCCCCAGAGGACCAACAGGTTTTCCACCTCGTGTAAATGATTATGTAAGTGCTTTCATCAGTTTTCTGTGGGACTGTTGGTGGAAGACAGCTGCTGTTAGTCAAAGTGGAAACTGTAGTGCAAGGGTTGAGGTGAAACCCTTTCTGTAAGTCTCAGTGTATCTGCAGTTATCTGAAATGCTGCATCTTTGTTCTTTCAGGCAACAGTGATTTATATGAGGCTATTGTAGGCTATTTTATAGGACTTTGAATCCACTGTAATGTAGAGTAAATGAGATAGGCAGTATCTTACTACCTACTTCTCGCTCTCTCCTTTGCCATACTTTGCTATACAGCGTTCAGATTCAGTGATGTGCTGTCTCATAGCCTTTATTAGGAGCCACCACCTAGCAGTCACCACATAGCAGGTCAAATCCACATCCCACACTTGCCCAAGGTTCATCTGTACTTATCCCATGGACCTGGCTGCAGTTCCTCATCAGGGCCTACCATCACGTCTGTCAGGTAGGTATGATACAGCAAGGGTGGCTGAGCAGTCAAAGGAAGGTGGGAGACAGAAGGACCCAGGGAAGCTACTGTATTCTCACAGAGATTTCTGCTGGAATTTGTCTTGAAGTTGTTGCAAGAGTTAAACACTGAATATGATTATTTTTTTTTCTTTTAATCTGGTTTTCTCAATCTTTTCATCACTGATCACAGCCATGGAAAGATGAAGGTTTTCTTTGTTTTGTTTTGTTTTGTTGGTTGTTTGTTGGTTGGTTGGGTTTTGGAGTTTTTCCCCTACCAAGGCCTCTCTTCTGTGTTGTTGCTGCACTTCTTATTGTTCCCAGTTTATTTCAGCCATCCATTTGGATAGGCGTTTTGTTTTACTTTGTGTTGAGCTGTTGCTTTCTGGCTGCGGCTTCCACCTCTAATTTTGTACATAATGAACAAAATAGAAGAAAAACAAACACAATAGCAAAATATGTCATTATCCTTTACATCTTTTCCCTGCTTCTTGCTGCTCATATGCACATCATTTGCAGAGCTGCCAAGAGCATCTGAGCCTCAGTCAACTACCTTTGGGACTGTAATTCCTTTATGGTCTGTTTTCCTATTTATTTTGAACTGAATGGTTTAGTAGTGCAGCTTGGAAAAGATACAGGCAAAGGTCCTTGGACTAAGTTTCTGTTGAATTAACATGAGCCATTTCACATCCCATTGGATACTGGCATAATACGTTTTGGACTGGCAATTGGCCTTGAGAATATAAATAAAATTCATTTATTTTCTTTTTCAACTCCTATCTTGCTTGGGCAGCAGACACTCTTATCACAAGTCGTTGCTATACTAGCAACAGATTACACCTGAAGAAGGAGAATGGATACAAGAAGTTCATTCATCTGTCTGTCTTGCTATTTATCCTACATCTATTAACAGAACACATCTGCTACACAGAATTCACTATATTTAGTCTTCTCTTCTTTAGTCCTTGCCTATAGAGATATAACTGGTGTTTGTTTTTTTTCATGAGGAGAGGAAAGAGGGACGTGATCTGCATTATTCACAGGAAAGAAAATATGGCCAAGATGTAGGTCTGGTGAAATGAAAGAAATCATGGGGAAAATCAGTAATTAAACTTAACAACCTAAAATACATAGATAAGAGCCCAGCACTCTCTGAAGGGCTGTATTTCAAAGGATACCTTTACAGACAGAGACGGCAATGTTAGCTCTCAAATTGTCTCTAACATACATATCCGTGCTGTAGAAGTCTATACTTAACAGGGTATTCCAGTCTCCTTTTGCAGAGTGCTAGCTACTCCTAGAAAGCACCTCATCTCAACTTGATTAACAGATTTAACATGTTAGATAAAATGTGATTTAGTAATATCTTTTTTCTCCAACAACAATAAAAAGAATCTAGCTGAGTAACTCAGAAGTGTTCTGCCTGCTGCATCAGTGCTTAAAATTTCACTGAGATGAATCCCACTTCTCATTTTATAGAAGTTCAAATCTTGCACAGTTTTTTGATATTGTGATAGAGTTGTGTTCCAAAACATGTCATGCCTCATGATGAAAAGGTGTACATGTTATGTATTCAGGATTCTTAATGATTCTGCAAGGAACGAGAACCAAATATTGACCAGTATACCTCGATACAGAAAAGAGATTTAATCATATGCTTGAGTATGATCATCAAATATTTGTGGTAGTGAATCACTAAAGATTATGAATAAAGGTAGCAAGATACACACAAAAATGATTTAAAAGGGAAAACATTTTTCTTATGGAGCTAAAATTAATAGTTAAGGTATCTATGTATCGACACTTGTGGATATATGTTACAGGCTTGCATCTGTGACTCAGCAGGTGGTAAGAACATTGGCAATTGCTCAAAAATGTCAGGGGGTTGGTTGCATTGTTCCTGACCATCTCAACTGCCGAATTAAAATTTGCTTAATTTAAATAACAATGTTAAAACTATTAAACTGAAAATCCCTAATGCCTGTCTAGCTGCAGAACTTTTAGATAAAAGGAGCAGTTGAGGAAGTGAAATCATAAAGCATTATAATCTGAACCCATCACTGCTGGAGAGTGAGATTAGAGCAGATAGTCAGTGCAGCAAATCTCTTTGCCATCTGCTCCTTCAGCTTCTTGACCAGGTTGCAAGGCAGGCAGTATCCTCCCTTTAGTCCTATTAAAAGTGATGTGTGCTGTCTTCTGCATCAAGGTATTTGATGCAGTCCAAACTTCACACATTCAATTAAAAGGAGCAGACTTGGCCCAGGCCATCAAAGGTTATCCTTCAAGGGTTGTCCAGTGAAGCATTAAATTCACGAAATGTAAACTCAGAGTAGGCAGTTTAAACTCAGAGTAGGCAGTTTAAACTCAGAGTTAGCAAACTCAGTTATAGGAACCATCCTAAATGAGCTAATCTATGTACTGGAAGAGAGTGATGTGGGTGTTTCCCTACAGTTTGATCCCACTAAAGAAACTCTCGTGCCCCAGGTATCCCAGGTGGTGCCTTTAAAGTTTACTTGGGTATTTCTACACAACTTACCCTGTTCACACGTAGCCATGTCTACAGTGGACTTATCCAAACTACAGCAGAGGATGTTTATATACATGTGAAATCACTGCAATAGAAACATATTCCATGGAGAAAAGTAAGGCAAAAAGGCAAGCAAAAGAATTTAACTGTAAATATTTTTCTATTTTTAGTCTCACTTCCTCTACCAAAATTAAAAAAGCTTGATCATATTCTTTTTAAAGTGAATTTTCTCTGTGTTTTTATATACACTCAGTATATCCACATATATTGTTTCAAAATACTGTTTTCTTAAAAAAAGCCATCATTAATGTATTTTTAAATGTTTTGTTAAAATTACAGTGACTATTTCTATTTTCAGCGCTATATCAGGGACCAAACATTGCTTCATTGTCAGGTTTTTAATGCTAAAGATTACAGCCTCAAAACAAATGTTCTTATAGTTTGGAAATTATAATTTTGTGGAACATGTATTTAATGAATCTGTGCTATGACATACCTGAGAAAACATTTAGGAAATATATCTTTAAAAAATAACACTATTTAAACACATCTATATTATCTTTAATTAATGTAAGTGAAAGGAAGGTGATTTGTGAAATCCATTTACTTGCCAGACTCTGTTCCTTTTTTTTCTCTTTTTCTTTTCATTGTCTTCTCAAATCACCAAGTACAAATCCCTTGTCTAAAGAACAGTAAAGGAGGTGTGAAGAGATGAAGAATGTAGGTGTACTCATCACTGGCTGAGTGTTATATTAAAAGGGAAAAAGAAAATAGAGAACCTTAGCTACATGAAGAAGGGTTCAAAGGATGACAGTTTCCATTAACAGCACAGAGAACAGAAGTGAATGAGTGAATCTCACCCATGAAAGAGCAGAGAGTGAGGGCTACATCACATCTGGAATCCAGATGAACATCTGGAATACAAGGTCTACATCAAGCCAATGGAAATATCTCAGCTGCAAGTACTTCATAGCTATCCTTCATTCTTTTATTATTTTCTTTGTTACTTGACTTGCTCTGGGTATTGATCCTTACTGGAATACTGCTGTATATGTACTGTGCTTTTGTTTGTTTTTTTGTTTTTTTGTTTTTTTAAGTTTATAACAAATTATGAGAGTATAATTTATTTTTAATTTACAAAATAGAGTAAGATTTTCAACCTGGATCTGTAGTAGAGTTGCAAATCTCTGGTGCAGGAGGAACAATATTTAAATTGTAACTATATAAAATACTTTCAGGGAGAAAAAAACTAGTGCACAGTTGAATTAATTACCCCCAAAGCTGTTATTAACTGCAGATGTCCCGTGATGTGGTATGCTTTTGCAGTGGCAATGCTTTCCCTTGTTGTCTCATTCCTCTTGATGCTATCAGCATTCCTCCCTTCTGGCCTTGTAGGGTAGGATTTCCAGCTGGTAAAATGTAGTAAGTCTCTCTGACTATTAATTGCCTCTGAAAAGAAATCAGCCAAGCTAATTATTTGTATTCTAAAGGCACTTTCACCTTGTCTTCCACCTTCCAAAGGTGGAAGGTATTCTGCATTGGGCAAATAAAGCAAAATTAATGATACACTGTTAGAAAGTAACTCTTGAACTGCTGTGCAGTGGTGCAAGCTCCTTTGGGAAGAGTAATTTGTATTTCCTTTAATTTTGAGAAGGGGATGCACCCTAAGAATGAGCCTTTTCTTTGTTCCATATTAAAAAAAGTGAGAAGTAAACAAGCAGTTGATGAATCACAACGAGCAAAATTCAACCTGCTGTAATTCCTCTAGACTTTCAAGATGAGATGTATGGTTTTTGTCAAAGACACCAAAGGTGGAGTTAGAATCCGATGTATGATGTTGGATTATTTCCTATGCCAAAAAAGCACATTTCCTTTTTTCAGGTGAGCATTTCCTAAGGCCTCTTACAACATCCAGAAATACTGAACGCTTATTATGCATTCATTTTATGTCACAGATTTTTCATTGTATCTTTTTTGACCAATGCTTAGTGACATCACATAATTTTTAAACTTTTAAAAATTTTATTATCATGGCTTAGAAATTGATTTTCATTTGCTTAACTGTCAATAAGGATGTTTATGATCAGACCACTTTCAGCTCAATAAATGCAGGTCTGTGTGTGTGTGTAGGTACATATCAGCACAAAGTAAAACCAGTCTAAATGCACTAAGTTCACTTGGGCCTTTGAAAGAAACCAGTGAAAGAAGACAGCTGGGAAGGCCTTGTGGCAGCCAAACCTTGAAATGTTAACAGAAGCAGCTAAAGAAAGTCTCGCCAAGTCAGCAACACCCCTATCCCATTTGCATCCATAGCAAAGTACTGCCAGCAAAGTAGATTACAGTGCTTGGTTTATGAGCTCTTTGGCTGCCAGGCAGGCTTTGTGTGTGGCCATGGACACAACAATCGGTCCTTGGTGAAGGAAGGGTGGGTACTAATGCTAGTGTGCAAGGAAAGAATGAACAGGTGAGAATTTTCAAAACAGTGGTTTTTTTCTTCTCTCAGACACTGCTGTCTGCCGTCCAGGAGCCAGGAAGGGCACACCAAGGCTGATCTTCTGCTCAGTGTGGTCAGAGTTTCAGTTGTATGTGGTGGTCGTTGAGCTCTGTAATTAATGTGGCTACATTACAACATCCAGCTGTTGGGTCCACATTTTGCCCTCAGATGCATGTGTGTGGCTCCTGTGCTTCAATGGGAACAGTGTATGCATAGCTGAGGATAGAATCTGGCTCTGTGTGTGGACTTATATGTATACATATGCGTCTCTGTATATACAGTAGTCATAAGGAGAAAGAGAAATGTGTTTTCCTGAGTGATAATATTAATTAGCTTCCCGTTTCCTTTCTGTACCAAATGTTCTTATTTCTCTGTAGAGTCCTGGGCTTTGGTGTCTAGCAGTCTTCTTTAGGAAGCGTGTGGGGCATTTGGTGACTATTTCAACCAAAACAATGGAACTGATCCAAGATTTTGTTCTAACCTCTAGCTGAACCACAGCCTGAACTGTTTGGAAATATTAAAATTAGTGAGAGAGAGAGAGAGAGAAGGTGGCAGGAAAGCAAGAAGAGAAGAGAGAAAGAAGGAGAGGAGACCAAATATTCTATTTGTGTTTGAGACAGGAAAAAGCAATAGCAAAATATTCCAAAAAGGCTATTCTTGCTGTACTACTGACCCAGCCAACAGTCTTTTTTCCAGACCAGAGAGGTATGAGTAAGGCATTCGAAAGTTTGAATGCTCATTAGCTGCTTCTTCCTTTTGCCTCTCCACACGTAAATGAGACCTCAGACTCATCATCAGCTCCTCATGGATGTGACACTTTCTTCTGTAGACATCCCTGGCTGTTTCTTCCCTCATACAGGTCAGGCAGTTGAAAGAACTGAATTTAGTCAACCACATTTTAGCTTTTCTAACCATAAAGCAAAGCATTAAGACAGATAAGCTGTTAAGCAACAGCCTATAATGAAGCAATAGTTGATACTATCCTTCCTCTCGTTGTTCCCTTTTGTGCACTGCAACATTTTGAACATCCATATGTATCTTCTTTGGCACAGCAATTGCAGCTAATTGAGTAAAATGACTAGCCATTTCTCTGTTGTTGTAGAATTGATGCTGCATTTCTCTCCAAAGCTCCCTGTGTATATCTGTGTACAGCTGCACTTGTAGTTCAGGCAGCAGCTGTGACTGTTATTTTTACTCTATTTTTTCAGTGCAGAGCTAAGAATATGAATTACTTGTTCTCTTTAAACTAAGGGAGCATTTGCCCTGACCTCATTCTTCACATGGTCATCAATATTTGGTTAGAATCTGGGACAGAGGAGGTTCATTTCATATTCTAGCTGAACTGCTTTTCTCATTCCTAATTAGCTTGAAGAATTAAGTATTAGACCTTAACTGAGAGAAAAAGTCAGTTTGATTAAAAACCAGAAAGTAACAGTGTATGCCTTTCGTAGATATTCTTCTGCTTCCTAAAAATAATGTTAGTCCTCTACCCTCGATATTTGAGGAATGTCATCCATAACTAACTCTCATTATTCCTATAGTCTAACAAATCGTTCAGTTTTCATTCCTGCTTGGTAGGTCCTACTTCAGTCAAGACAAATCCTTTAAGATATAGTCTCTTACAGTATTCTGCCTCAACAGTATAACCTTACTAATCATATAAAACCTGACTTCAAATTATTCAAATCCAACTTGTAATTATGCTTGTTTGAAATAAGTAGTCATGCATGAGTCATAGATTACATGTTCAAAAAGGACCAGTGTGGTTAACTACCTTAACCTGTGACATGGGACACCGGCCTAGCCTGAATTAGATATTCCTGTAGCTAGATTGTGATCTTTAGAATAACCCTTTTAATTTTTTTTTTTCCCTCACATAGGTATATGTAGACTAAAATCACCTCACACCTTCATTTTATCTTTCATAAAGTGATTAGGCTGCCTGGATTTTTTTTTTTTTTTTCTCTGAGTCATATTTCCTTATATTCTAATTATTCTCACAAATCTTCTCTGAACTCTTTCCAAATATCAGTCCTTCTTGAACTGCAGGCATAGGAATTTTCTTGAGTATTCCAGTAATGTTTACTTTGGGACAAACACATAAGTGTTACTGACTCTTTACACTTGCTCAGTACCCCTTTGTTACTAAATTCAAGGATCTTGTTAGGCTTTTGAAACACAGGGTCACACGTGAAGCTCAGATCAGTTCAGAGCAGGATCATCACCATGGATCTTCCCAGAATTACTGCTTCGCATGTTAGCATCTCCTCTCCTGTTAGTATCCTTTATGTCATTTATTCTTTAGTCTCTTTCTCTCTCTCTCTTTTTTTTTTTTTCTTGTTCAGAACACGTACCATTTGCAATCTTCTAAAGATTGCTCTTTGTCAGTAACATTTCTTCATTATTTGCCAAGATCTAACTCTTCCTGGTAACTGTAAACTTTGTTAATTTCTATGTTATCTTCCAGGTCATTGATAAACCTCATTAAAATATATCACCAATGCATTACGTATGGGATCACACTAAAAGTGCACCTACTTGATGAGGATTTCTCTGACATCTCTTACTTAGTTAATGAATAAATATGTACTGTTCACTGTGTTAACTTTGTAGCACCCTATATTTTTAATCAAAATGTCCTGAGATATACAGTCAAAGGTTTGACTGAGCTTTGATTATATACACTAATATTACTACCTTTGTTAACTCAACTTGTAATCCCACCAGAAAAAAAATCATGTTAGCTTGACATAATCTATTTTCAAGAAGACTAGTTTGAGTGGCACTAATAATATTTTATTATTATCTATGTAATCTTTCACCAGATGTTCTACTATTTTGTTTAGAGTCAAGATCAAGCTGACAACATACCTTTAGGCAGATCATCTTGTTTATCCCTTTTAAATACCGGTGCAACATTAAATTTCTTCCAGTTTCTGAAATTATTCCAGTCTTTCTGGAGTTATTGAAAACAGCAGTAACAGCTTAAAGATGGTTGCAGTCAGCTCTTAGGTTTTATAATTTTTATTGTGCTTAAGTCATAGTTCATGAATGTATGAATGCTCTTCAGAACTTACCTACAAGACATGGGATATTGAGGCATAAACTATGAGTGTTGCAGGTGTTTATTATAGAGAAAAGTAGGATGGTTTTAGGTTTTTTTCACTAAATATTTGTGATATTTTTATTCCATTCTCCTTCCTTAATAGGGCAAACCTGCAATCTTCTACCATCTTTAAAAGGAAGAAATCTTTGGTTAAGGCACTCACCTTGGATGGTACAAAAGAAGAGGCTTGTAACTAAGTCCACTAAGTTCCTGATTCCAACGCTATCGATATTCTTGGTTAGCAGTCTCTCATTATAAATGCTTGCATAAATAATTTTGAGTACATTAGTTAGCATTAACAGAAAGATGACATACTTTACCAGATCTCCCCTGGCCAAATGATGCCTTGGCCATATGTATCCCAGTTTTCAAAATATTTAATTATTTATGCACAATAAGACATTGGCGCAGAAGTTCCTGAGGCATATACACTATGAAACCAGGAGGAAGAATCTGAGGAGGGCAGTCTGACCATGGTTTCACACTACAACTGGAGCAAAATTGGTCAAACGTTGACTAAAATGGTCAGTTCCCACTTTTGTAACTATCACCTACTCTTGCACTCCCTTGCTGTATTTAATCTACTGCTTCCATGAGCTATTTCTGCTTCTCACCTGGTTTCACAGGGAATCAATTCATCTAAACGAAATGGCATAACACTAACCCAGAACAAGATTCCAAGGTGATGAGCAAAGGCAAGGAAGGAGAAGGGTCTCTGGAGAAAGCAGGAGAAAAGGTGAAGATATGGCAAAGCAGAACAAATGAGAACTATTCTACATGGGAATGAGCTGTTATATGCAGTGTAGCCATTAAAAAAAAAAAAAACAAAACCAAAACCCCATAACAGTAAGTTTAATAACAGAAGGGTTGGGGGAAAAAAACCAAACACACTAGAAGGTTTTGAACACATATTTTACTTTTATGACAGTGTCTGTACCATCTGTTGACTACAGATTAGACTTGGACTAAAGATGAACTCCATGTTGTGTACTAAATACATGTTTTTAACCTGATTTCTTTTTTCATCGCTAGCTAGAATAGGATGACCAATATTCTTCTTATTGACAGTTACAACAAGACACCAAGAAATACAATTTAATTTAGTAAGAATTCTAAAATACAACCATTTTACACATCTCAGAGCATCAACATGAAATGCAGGAGCTACAGAAATAGACAACAATTGTCATATTGGCTGACTGAAATGCCTAGAGGAACAAGTGAAATAAATCAAATACTTCAAAATGAGAATTTCATTGTCCTTTACAACTCATCAACAAAATTATAGCACTGATAAATCATAGAGCTAGATATGCTTGTAATAAAGTGTGCAGTAACAAAGAATTGGACTCAATTAGAATGTTTCAGATAAGCCACGAATAATGTATTCGTTAAAAAGACTTAAAGGCAGCAATATGTAGTACACTGTATGCATATTGCAGTGCCAAAGCAAACGTGACCACATAAATGCAAGGCTAATTTGGAGAAGCAGTTTCTAGACTGTAATCCTGATGGCAAAACCTGTGATTATGGGTGCAATCCTGCAATCCACAGCAATTGTACTAGGTTTATTTAAGCCAGTAATCGAGTTGTGCATTCCCGCATTCTGACTGTTGCTGAATTCTTCTGACTCACCACACACAAAATGGCTAAACTCAATGCTTTCTACTATCTTCACAAGTCCATTGCTACCGCTTGTTCACTCCTGGCCTTGGTAACAGCCACCAACTTGTTTCTGAAGAACCCACATATGGTTTTATGTTAAGACTGTAATCTTTTTGGTATCTCTAGCTGTTTTCCTTCTGCTTTGATTCTTTCTCAAGGTTTCCTCTCACCCTAAGCAACCTCTAATGCTCTTTGCAATTCCACCTTTCTGGTTCCTGTGAGATACTATCCTGGGCTCTGATTTTTCACCATGACCACTTACAGTGGCCATAATGTGTCATATCGTTGTTATCTTTCTCTTCCTTGTTTTGTGTTTTTCCTCTCTTTTCCTTCTTCCTCAGTAGAAAAGAGATTGTCTATGAAAACACACTTTTCATGACATAATACCAACAAAACCAGCAGGCTTAAATTGGTATTTTTTGCATATGCCGCTTTGGGTTGACCACTTACTTGGTTCCTAAGGATTGATCTGTAATACTATCCTTTTGTAACTGTCAGTCACTGCCAAAATGGCATATATTTAAAAATTTTAAACTTTAAATCACTACTTATGCCATCATGTTCAGGTCTCTGCATTTGTAGACATTTAGAAACAACGTCATAAAAAAAATGATGACATAGACTCTGTTCTAGGTCCCTGTGGTGAAAGAAAATTCAGGAGGTGAATATAGTTGAAAATGTTACTTGCTACAGAGAAAAAAACACAAACCACCCTGTCAATCTGCCTCTATATATAATGATTGGCCCTATAATGATTCTGGATGCATGAGAAAAGCTTCAAGGAATTGCTCAAACCAGCAAGGTAAAGTCCATGTCATCTACATATAATCCTCTGAAAACAAGGGATCTGCTTGTCTAGACTTATGTGGAAGTCTGCTTTTCTTTCTTGTAAATACCTGCAAAGCATGATTCATCAAACCAAAATAAATACATTTGAAACAAATTAAATTAATCAAATTCTGTGAGTGCCTGCTTCATCCCATTGACTAGTTTACTTATCTTGTTAGTCTAGAAGACTAATTTAAAGAAGATACTTAAATATTAAAATATTGGCTGAGAGTGATACCATTTTAATTGTTGCTAATGCATCCATATCGAGTGATCAAATTTCAGGTTCTTTTGGTCTCAAAACCTACTGTTCCCTGTGTTCATAGAATCACAGAATGGTTTGAGTTGCAAAGGTCCTTAAAGATCATCTAGTCCCAATCCCTCTGCCATGGGCAGGGACACCTCCCACTAGACCAGGCTGCTCAAAGACCCATCCAGCCTGGCTTTTTCATACTGGTCATGCTATTCTTGTCATAGTGGTCATTTCATATTCACAAAATAATCTTACTGAGCATACAAACATAAAGACGTGTGAAGATATTTTGCTAGACGTTAGGGAATTAAATAATCATTGGTAGGGGTTCTCTACCCCACTGGCAAAAGCATGTTCAACACAGACTAAGAAAGAAATAGAAAGTAATATTCATCCTTGGATAAAGAGTTAAAAAATAATTAGACAAGTATGCCTTCTTCAACAGCAGTGGCAAAACTGTCAGTGACAAGTGAACAAGAGGGTTTTTAAAAATGATTGAAAGAGAGATCAAAAAGTTATTAACTATTTGGGGCTTGCTGATTCAGTTTCTTGAGAGCTTGAGGGGAAAGAAAAAGGAATATTATTTTTCTGATATTTGTGAGGCATCTACCCAAGGGTTGCATGAGAATATCGGGACAGTGAAATTAAATCAAAAACCAAACAAAAAACAACACATAAACGCACCAACTGCATTTCTCCTTAATCCCCTGTCAGTGACTCCATAGTTGTAAATTTAGGAAGGGTTCAATTAAAGTAAATTGGAAAGCTAGAAATGAGTTTAACGAGCTTTAAAATTAGGGCAACATAGTAAAGAAAGCAACCAACCAATTCTCTAACTTACAGAAGATGAGGAGGAAAGTTATAAAAGTCCCAAAAGGAAATAATCTTTAAAACTGGAAATAGCCTCATGTTGCAAAGTTCAAATCCATGTTTGCGTCCCAGATTTTGACAGGTGTTTGCAGGAATAATTGTTATTGTGGCCTTATTTTCACTTGTAGTTTTTTCTTTAAGTATCATGAAAGATCATAAAGCACCTTTCTGGAGAAAGTTGTGGTGTTTTTTGTGACAAAACTAACATGCTTTTCTTTATATCAATAGTAATTAAGTGAGCCAGTATGTAGGTTAAAATATTGTCTGATCATTTTTCTTCCTCTCTGTGACTGTACAGCTGTTTCACAGCACAGGTGGGTTTCTACAATTTTCTGAAATCAGATAGAAATGATTGATTTTATTAAAAAAGAAAAACCGACACACAAACATATACCGGACAAAAACCCTGTGTGCATGTGATGTAAGGTAATTTATCTGTGTAATGTAATCTCCAAGTGAAGGTTTAGAGTCAGTTTGCTCAAGGACAGCTAAATTACTTTAAGAAGTTGAAGTCTCTTGAAGACTTTTCCTCACATTTTTCACTCCATGCTGGATAAATTTTGAAGTCCGCTCTTCTTCTTGATGGTAAGTGCAAAGTAAGGTGGGTGGCATCAAAAAATAACGAGCCAGAAAGAAATTTTTAAATAAAAGCCATTAGTTTTTCACCTGTCATATCAAAGACTGGGTGGGTGGGTAAAGTGTGGAGTTAGCTGTAACAATGTCCCATGACTTTGCTTCAGAGGATTAGGGAAAAAAATTGCTAGGTATTTTTATTATTGATATTTTAAATTTTACTAAGTGTTTCTTATCATAGAATCATAGAATCATAGGGTTGGAAGGGACCTCGAAAGATCATCTAGTCCAACCCCCCTGCCAGAGCAGGGTCACCTAGAGCACATCACCCAGGAACGCGTCCAGGCGGGTTTTGAATGTCTCCAGTGAAGGAGACTCCACAACCTCTCTGGGCAGCCTGTTCCAGTGCTCTGTCACTCTCACAGTAAAAAAATTCCTCCTGATATCCCTCTTGAATCTCCTATGCTCCAATTTACATCCATTACTCCTTGTCCTATCACTGGTCATCACTGAAAACAACTTCTCTCCATCTTCCTGACACTCCCCCTTTAGGTATTTGAAGACATTGATGAGGTCACCCCTCAGTCTCCTTTTCTCCAGACTAAAGAGACCCAGCTCCCTCAGCCTTTCCTCATAAGGGAGATGTTCCACTCCCTTAATCATCTTTGTGGCTCTGCGCTGGACTCTCTCAAGCAGTTCCCTGTCCTTCTTGAACTGAGGGGCCCAGAACTGGACACAATACTCCAGATGTGGCCTCACCAATGCAGAATAGAGGGGGAGGAGAACCTCTCTTGACCGACTCNTAGGGAAAAAAATTGCTAGGTATTTTTATTATTGATATTTTAAATTTTACTAAGTGTTTCTTATGTTAGACTTAGAATTATCAGTAACCTTTGGTGTTTTCAGAACTTCAGGTAAACAGGGATTTAGTAATTCACTGCTGTATTCAGGCAACAGAAATCTGTTTTAAATAAGGAATGATTTTGCATCATTGAATTTCAAGTAACCAAGATTCAACTCCATTTTATAAGTTTACAGTAGATCAAAAATAGGGGAAGATGCCCCACTATAAAAGAATAAAGTTATGCTGGCTTTTAGAATATTTTGTTTGGATGGTGTGCAAGAGAGGAGGTGCTTTGTAGAAAATATGGTTGAAAATAGAGCCACTGAATCACTGCACTTTAGCTTCTTACCTGCTAAGTGGGAGAATTAAGTTTAGCGGTTTTTTGCATTTTCTCTCATCTTGCCCATTCATACCTAAGCCTGTCTGAGTGCCATTCTTACTGTCTGACTTTAATTAAGGCTGTACTGTCAAACTGATGACAAACAGTTCCAGAGCAAGAATTGGGAAGGAGAACGTCTAGGTCTAAGTGGGTACAATTTATCATGATTAGCATGGGTAAAGTAGGCTACAGGCTTAAGAAGGTGAATCATAACAGAGAGATCTACCAAAAATGGACTTCCAGACCACTCTTCAGTGCCTGGTAAAGACGGTTATGTTGCTGTTTTGTGTCTCCAGAGTCCCTCTGCTAATGCAAATGTAATGCGTTAATAAGATGTGCAAGTTCTCTTTTGCTACATGCTTGAATATTTCTGGAGATTTAAGTCAGTCTGAAAATAAAACATGCTAACGTAGAAAAAACCCCTCAACTAATTCTAATGGAAGAAATATGCATGCAAAGTAACATTTTCTATATGGTACAACATAGATGAGTTTTAATTTGAAGAGACTTTCAAACGAAGAAGTAGTAAGAGGAGAAAATCAAAAAAGATTTCTTTCCCTTCAGCTCCTAAACACAACTTAGTGCAGAATATCCATCACTGTTCAGAGTGGTGCATAAACCAGCTCCTTGGCTCTTTTTACTGTACTGTAACTCATCTTTGCCAGAAATTGTCACCCCAGTAACAGCTTAAAGTTTTCCCTTGGCTTCATTCTCACAAACAGTAGCCGTGGAAAATGATTTACTGCGTCTGCAGAGGCAGCACCAGAGGAAGAGATCTCTGTCCCGGCAGGGCTGTGATGAGTGCGACATCATGATTTTGCAACATGAAGGACCTACTCCCCCGAGCCCAGTTTGCTGCTGGAGCAGCTGCAGCACTATAAACATTGTTTGAGAATCAAGGGGTAGTAAAGCTGTTGTGGAAGCCTTTGGTGCCCACTCAAAGTGCTTTTTTTGGATCCTGACCTTGGTTTGTTAGCACTATAGAAGTGTGAGTGTGTCTTGGACATTACTGGTCAATTCATTTACTAGTCGTGATATTTAACTTCATTGGTTTTATACACAACCAGCCCTGACTGTCGCTGACCCTCTCCTCTGGGATTTACCCCCACCTCACCCATGGCCTAGGACGTGCCCTGCTTGGACACGGGCACTGCTGGGCTGAGCCAGCTGTGAACCCATAGAATCATAGAATTCCCCATGTCCCAGCCCAGCCCCTGCTTGTCCCCAGCAAGGTGCCCAATGCCCGGTGCCTGGTCTGCTCTGTTGGTTCCCTGCTGTCCTGCTCCTGGTTGGGGTGGTGGGATAGGACCGTGTTGCCAGGGCCTGCCCTGATGGATGGACCCCATGGACAGCCCTGGCCCACAGACGCCACTGTCCTTGTGGTACCCTGGTAGTAATTCAATAGGTATAGACATGTAAAAATGTCTGAGGAAACCCAAATATATATATTTCAGTCACGCCCACTGTAATGGGTGGACAACTTCATGTGCATCTTCATTTCCACATAGTGGGTGGACTGTGAAAATGGTTTCCCCTGGAAACCTGATGCCTGAATTTAATCAGCTTAAGGCCTAAATATTATTTTAGCATGAATCAAATGTGTATGCACTGAAATTTGATCCTTTGTTCCTTGGTCTTTTTGTTTGAAAAGACTACTGTTACACAGGGGATTTCTAGCGAGCTGTAGGAGTTGTCCCAGTCTCATATATAAATCATCCTTTGGCAATGGAAGTACTCCCTAATCAACTGTTTTTTTCAGAAACTTGTGCAGTTTGTAAATGGCTCAAAAAATTATTTCTTTAGCTTGAATATACTCCAGAAATGTACAAACAATCCATTATAATCAAAATATTGCAGTTTAAATCTGGAATGTCTCCCAGCATTCTTCCTTTCAAATGAACCACTCACTAGCATCGATAAAATATCAAGATGTATTCTGATGGTGTTCCTAGATTTCCCTTAGTTCCATCGGGTAAGTCTGTATGAGTGTGAGAAAAAATTTCACCTGCCTTTACCTGAAGCTGAAGACCGTATTTTCTGGCTCCTGGGGAGTCATCGTCCTGTGATGATCTGTTTACGAGATTGACTGGGTTTGTGAATGCTTATATTAGAAGTGCAAACTTGAACTCCAGTGCAAATGAACTGATGGTTGAATAACTGTTAGGTAAGACCAGCTCTGCACGTGCAATAGGATCTTATTACAGACAAGTAGATTTCTTCACACATAACTTGATAATCCATGATGGAGTCATCCTGAGTAATTAAAATAACTGAGAAAACTGCAGTCTTTTAAGAGAGAGAGGTATAATCCATTCAGTAAATAAAATATTCACACCTCTCCCATCAAACAATTATTATATGTTCATTAATTTTTGTCTTCTTTCAGTATTTACAGAGTCACAGATGGTTGAAGTTTGAAGGGACCTCTAAAGGTTATCTTGTCTATGGCCCCTGCTTAAGCAGGGCCACCTAGACCCAGTTGCGCAAGACATGTTCAGATGATTTTTTAATATCTCCCAAAGATGGAGACTCCACAATGTCCCTGGGCAACTTATTCCAGTATGCTTTCACCCTCACAGTAAATAAGTGTTTCCTGATATTCAGAGGGAATATCCTGTGTTTCAGTTTGTGCCCATCTTGTCCTGTCTCTAGATACCACTGAAAAGAGACAGTCAGTTTTCAGTCAACCTCACTGTCTGCTCATCCAGCCCATATGTCAACAGCTTGTCTCTGAGGATCTTCTGGGAGACACTGTCAAAAGTCTTACTGAATTCCAGGTAGACAAGATCAACTGCTCTCCCTTCATCTGCCAGGCCAGTCATTTCCTCATAATAGTTTATCAAGTTGGTTGGTGAATCCTTGCTAACTTCTCCTGATAACGTTCTCATCCTTAATGTGTCTGGAAATGGTTTACAGGATTAGCTGCTCCATCACCTTCCCAGGGATGAAAGTGAGGTTGACCAGCTTGTAGTTCCTTGGGTCATCTTTCTAACCTTTCTTGAAGACAGGACTGACATTTGCTTTCCTCTTGTCTTTGAGCACTTCTCTGAATTGCTGTAGTTGATCATTTATTATTGAGATCCTCTTCTACCAAGGGTACATCTTCCTTGCTCCAGATTATCTTGCTGGTCTCTGGGACTTGTGATTCTTGAAAGCTGGTCTTGCTATTAAAGACTGATGCAAAGAAGGCTTTCAATATCTCAGACATGTCCTGTATAACTCAGATCCCTGTCTGATTCAGCAATGGGCCTCCATTTTCCCTGTTCTTCCTTTTGTCAAGTACGTACTTTCACATTGTCTTTGACACCCATGGCCAGGTTCAATTCCATTTGGCCTTCAGCTTTCCTAACTTCACCCCTGGATGCTTGGACAACGTCTCTGTACTAATCACAGGTTATCTATCCTTGCTTTCTCCCTCTATATGCTTCCTTTTGCATTTGAGTTTGGCCAGGAGTTTGTATTTGAGTTTGGCCATCTGAACCGGTAATCTAAAAGAAGGACTCCTTAAATATTAAGAAGAACTGTCCTGTCACAAAAGAAAAATTTCTCAGTTAAGGATTTTGTGAAGTGTCTTTATTGAGACCACAAGTCACTGGAGGATACTAGGGTTTTTTTGGTTCCAAAACATTGAAATATAAATTTAAGTTCCAAGGAATAGAATTTAAAGGTAGTTACAAGATTTTCAGAACTTGTACTGAACTTCGCATTGTCTTCCCAGTTGGAATAGCTGTCTGAAGCACTAAAAATATGGAAGAAGGGAACTAAAAGCATTATGGGTTTTATCCTAGTTGAGAAGAACTTCAGCTAAAGAAACATATTTAGTGTATTGTCCTTTCTAGAGTGATGCCCACTTTTCAGTTGGTACATATGGCCTTCCCCATATAGATTTAAGATGCAGAGTTTACTTAGTTGTCTTTCCAGTCTGGCACAGGTTCCCACTTTGCTCTTTTACTCCTTGTCTTGTACTTTTTTTTGGATGAAATCTTCCTACTCTGTGATTAAAGTGGTATACTTGTGTCTAGCAATTTCTGCAGGCTGGGTGGGGTGCTGATATGTCACAATCTTTGCATCTGTGAAAATGACCCACACTATTTCAAAAGACTGAAAATTGCTTTTAAAGATTCCATCAATAAGAAACTTAGATCATTATATAGACATCAATTTAGGAGCTGCTTCAGCAACCAGAGATTGCCTTGTCCGAGTAAAGTATCTTTTAATTTGTTATTTTTCATAGATTATCTTTTCCCACTTTAGTATTTTCTGTTTTCCTGATCTGGATTTATGGTTTGGACAAAAAAAGAGCACTTCAAAAGATTTTCAATGTTTGACAACAGTGTCTGTTCACAATTATGCAAAAAACAATGAACCATCTGGGTTATTTGCGTGAGAGCATAATCATGACTAACTAGTAAAAGGTTCTGGGCGATATCCATATTCTTTGTACTTGAGATCATTATCCATGAATTTTGGACTTTGCCTACATTAGAGGAGCTAAAATTGTAGGTCCATTATTTCTCATTACACATATAAAATACCTATTTACTCCATTACAATGACTGACCACTACAAGCTGGTTGAAGTATTACTCTTTACAAGCCCAAGGAAGGTGAAAAGCATGCCTCAGCACAGAGTTCAACACTTACTCAAATTTTATTATTTTAACAAAATTCTTCATACACAGGTAGCACTGTAAGCTCGAACAAGGAAAAATGTTTCTTTCTTTTTTTTTTTAAACATGGGAAATAGGAAAAAAGGAAGAAGAAGGCAGAGGCATGCTGACCTTTGAATACCAGCCTGTTCCTCACAAGAAATGGGGTCAGTGTAGGGCGCCAAAGGAGGAAGCAGCAAGAATTACTCCAAATACATGTGATTCTGTATTTGAACCTGATCAGAATAGGGGATGAGGAGCTGATCCTGTAGTTAAGGATGGCTTCTCAGGTCTCCAGGTTAGGAATTGTCAGAAATGGAGCAAGCCATACATGTAATGGGTATTAGGAACTCATTTTACTACAGCTGGCTGAACTGCCTCCAACACAGCTCAGGAACACTGAGCCTTCATGATACATGAAAAAAAAAGAAGAAACTTCTTCATGAAAAAACAAAGAAACTTATTCAATAACAAGCAATTAGATCCATCATGCAAGTAAGGACAAACATTCTCTCTTTTTTTTAATCAATCAAAACCTGTGGGTTCAGCAGGTTTACATTTAATTTCACCCCCAAAAGAGAATTGTGATTGGAATTCTAAATTGTCTTCTTCATTTTTAGTTGAATTTCCATGTCTAGCTAAACACCTTATATTCTTCAGTTGTCAAGAATATAATAGCTATGAGAGGATCATGCAAAGGCCTTTAAAAATGTTTTTGACAAGTTATTCTTGTCTGTTTGATAAAAATGGTATCATAATTGTGGGTTATATTTATGCAAACTGCACAAACTAAATGCAATTTGAAGGTGAATTTGCCCCTAAAGTCCCATATAATATATAGTTCTATAGCAGTTATCTTCAGATGGTTAGATTTCCAAAGCATATTAGTTCCTGTAAAATTTTCGTTAATGCCTGTGTCTTACCCTGACCTTATTCTTTGTGTAAAAAGGTTGCAAAGCCTTTTGTAGGGGCTTGTCAAAGCAATTAAAACAGTCTAAGCACCTTGATACTTAGCATAGCTGATAGGAGGAAATCAAACACTTCAAAGAACCACAAAGCCTCCACCCAGAACGAAGGCTTGTTTAGACTTATCCAGTAAGAAATATAGACATGTGTCTTTCTGCTCCCCACTCATAATTCAGAACATGCAGGTTTTTTGTCAGTAGCAATCAGTTGATATGGGCTTATATTTCCCAAAACTAGTTTTTATGGAACAGAAACAGAAGGTCTGTCCTAAAAGACAAGGAGCCACACACCTTTGACATTGAATTCTATTGTTACCCCATGCTGGACATCTGGATTCAGTTCCCTTGTCAGATAAATTCCCCTCCCTTTATTCCCAGGTAATGCCCCTATCAACAAGCTCTAAGGCTGTCCAGACAGGGAAGAAGTGAATTGCTCTCAGTGAAGTATGGTTGTGGTGGAGCCAATAACTATGGTCCTGGGCCAGCTTGAATAAAGAAATGAAGCACAGTGGAATATGGCTCTGCTTCTCCCAGTTTGCTGTTTAAGAGTATTGAGCTGGCAGGTGAAAAATCTGGCTTCTGATCTATGGAATCAGTATTATTTCTGGTTTTGTCCTGTCCTGGGGAAGAACCAACACCCTTCCTTTTGGAAAGCTAGGGACAGTCTGCTCCTCATTCCTTCTTTTTAACTGAATAGCTCTCAAGTTCTTCAGTGCATACCAACAGGCTTTTAACTGGAGGAAGAAGAGCACAACTTACCAGAATAGTAAGGGCACCTCAGGTGTGTTGGGAATTGTAGATCAGAATCTCCTCAAGGAGGTGAGGGAATTCACAAAATCATTGGCAATAACCCCTGTTAATATCCATTAAGCCATTACATAAGAGTCTTAAAAAGAAGATGACTTCTCTCTGTTTAGTTTCCTGGGGTGAATAAGGACTTACCTCAAGAGTGGACGCTGGACTGTGAGTCCCCAAGGTGCCTCCTGTGTAGCTAAGTCCCAGGGAAATACTAGCATACACACATACTGATGTAGATCTATGCACAGCTTTCCTTATTGTTTTTTTTCTGGTGGGTGCATCCTCTGCCTCTCACTGAAGTTAACCCCACTCTGAGATGCCTCTTTTTCTGCTCCCTCACAACCTGAATAGAGGGATACCCCAGTGTGGTTATTCTGTATGGTGTAAAACCCAGTCCTCTAGGAGTTATCTCAAGTATGCTGGCATGGTAAGCAATGTTGAATCCAGCTGAAAATATCACACTTCTTGTAAAGGTGTACCTTTCACATGGAAGTGGATGCTGCTTCTTATAAATTAATTTTCTCTCTTTTCTACATCAATTGCAAAATACTACCCATGCACTAGGCTTTTCCTTTTGGTGTGTTTGGTTTTTCTTTGTCAAAGTCTTGCAAGGATGGAGAAGAAATTACATAAGAAAATCTAAGGGTATATCACTTCTGTGACTTCCATTAGACATATCCTGAGTTAAGAATAGCAATAAGCTGAGGTAATGGATTGCACTTAACCCTGAGTGAAAAACTCCCATGGTAAGCCAAA
The DNA here is from genome assembly GCA_013400135.1 of Rhinoptilus africanus. Classification (NCBI taxonomy): domain Eukaryota; kingdom Metazoa; phylum Chordata; class Aves; order Charadriiformes; family Glareolidae; genus Rhinoptilus; species Rhinoptilus africanus. Next base: position 59,121 of record VXBO01002857.1, read on the forward strand.
ACTTAAGGTGTTTATAATGCAAATATATACTCTATATCATTAGATAAGTGATGGTTTTCAGGCAGTAGCAAAGTTCTGTGAGATCACTTAAAATATTTAAGATGTTTAAAAGAATATGCCTTGTCAGTAGTATAACCTACCGTATAATTGCCAGGATCGTTAGAGCTTTACTGGAGAAATGGGATTCTTAGAGTCACAGCAGTAGACCTAAATGTGGTAGAAAATGTGACAATGAGATAGACCTAGTCAAGTATCTTACTGAGCAAACAATCAGCAAAGTCAGTAAAGCAGCCTATTTGCATGAAGAGTGTGGGTGGTGGACATGAAAGGGGAAAATACAGCTTTCAAGGTTATAGTGATCCATAGTGTAGTGAGCTGAGTTCTTTACTCACTTATCTTTTGTTTCAACCTCAAATATGGAAGTAGAGTGAAGCCAAAATTAAGTAATGCGGTCATTCAGAGACTTGAACTTTTGGCTTCTTGCCCATCATTAAATGTCAATAAGCACCGGTAAAAAGAGTCTTTTTAAAGAGCAATGGTAGAAAAGTGTGCAATGGAAAATGTCTGCATAGCAAAGAATTTATCAGGAGGAATTTCCCTTAAATTGAAGAACAAAAATGAAAAGCAGGCAGCTGTTAAATATTTTGACATAATGGGTTAATATGGGTTAAATATCTCCATCTTGTTTGTGGGTGTAACATGTTTACTGGATCCGCTGTCTCTAATCATGTAAAGATTTTATTACAAAATAACCCTTCTTACATTCTTACAGAAACAAGCGAAATAGATGTTACATGCATTTCTAAATTTAGGCGTAGAAGACATGACTGCATTTTTGAAGGCAAAATAACTAAAACATTATTTTTTAATTAATAATCATATTTTCAATGTTGGCATTTTTTTCCCTAATAAAATAAGCATTTCAAATTTCAGTTCATGATTAAAAATTGGCAGACCGCACAAGGCAGACTGAGTGGCTCCACTTCAAACAATATAATGAAAAAAACCCCTTAAAATAATATCATATTTAAGAGCTGTATTTAGCATAAGCTCTGCCATTGTAGAGATTGGCCATGTACCCTGTGGACTTCCCCATAGCTCTCAAACTTCATTCTGGTAATCAGACCAAAAGTACATGAGAGGCTTTAAGACTGGAACAAAAGTCAAAACTGGTGCCATTCCTGCATCTTGGAGGATGATCTGAGTACTCATATGAGCTATTTCTTCCTTCCTCATGTTAGCATGTCTAATACAGGAAAAGTTATTTCAAAACAGCAATTTGATCCTGCCGTGCTAAGTGAATAATCCCATTGTAGTAACAGCATATGTTCTTTCCTGTCCAACGGTGCATAGGAAGAGGCAAACTCAGGAACTGACACCCCCCTGCACACCACACAGCTTGACCTGAACTTTCCAATGATCCAAGAGTCCAGTAGGACTACGGAATTCACAGCTAGGTGTCACAAGTAAGTAGCACAGCTTAGAAGCTCAGGTCTCGGTCTGCAGACTCCTGGATTGCAAACCAATATGGATGTTTGTTTCACTGTGGTTTGGTTGAAGCATCTACTTCTTACATGCCCCTGAAGCAAGGAGGCCATTTGCAGATGTATTCATGCTGTTCTAAGGGGAAGTTCACAGGAGTGACAGAAATTAGGGGCTAGTTTCAACACTGTTACATTCATAGAATTGCAGAAATGTTTGGGTTGGAAGGGAGCTTGTCCAACCCCCCTGCCATGGGTAGGGACATCTTCCACTAGATAAGGTTGCTCAAAGCTCCACCCAACCTGACCCTGAACACTTCCAAGGATGGAGGATCCTAAGCTTCTCTGGATAACCTCCAGTGTCTCACTACCCTCATTGTGAAAAATATCTTCTTTATGTCCAATCTAAATCTACCCTCTTTCACTTTAAAACCATTACTCCTTGTCTTGTCACTATAGATCTTGGTAAAAAGTCTCTCTATGTCTTTCTTGCCCCCTTTAAGTACTGGAAGGCTGCAACAAGGTCTCCCAGGAGCCTTCTCCTCTGCAGGCTGAGGAACCCCAATACTTTCAGCCTTTCCTCATAGGAGAGGTGTTTCAGCCCTCTTATTACTTGTGTGATCCTCCTCTGGACCCTCTCCAACAGGTGTATTTTTTTCTTGTGCTAGGGACCCCAGAAACAGATGCAGTACTCCAGGTGCCATCTCACGAGAGTGCTGCAGAGGAGGAGAATCACTTTCTTGGCCTGCTGGCATACTTCTGTTTATGCCACCCAGGATACAATTGACTTTCTGGGCTGTGAACACACATTTTCACATCCACCACCATCCTGAAGTACTTCTTTGCAGGGCTGCTCTCAATCAATTCCTCCTCCAGTCTGTAATGAGATTGGGGATTGCCCTGACCCAGGTGCAGGACCTTGCACTTAGCCTTGTTGAACTTCATGAGGTCCACATGGGCCCATTCCTCAAACCTGTCAGGGTTCCTTTGGATGGTATCCCTTCCCTCAAGTGAATCAACTGCACTACACAGCTTGGTGTCATCTGCATATTCAGAAGTATTCTTCTGTTGGTTTAGAGATACAAGACATGAACCATTCTGAAAGCAGCAAACTACTTGCAACAAGAGAAATATGGATTAAAGCCCATATGAAAGGTACTAGTAATCAAAATATTTTGTATTAGCTTTTCTTGCCACACTCTGAAACTATGATACTAAGAAAAGTAGTCAACAGCTCTTAAGCCATATTTGATAAAGAACACGCAACTGACTTTTTATGGGTTTTAAAAGGGAGTACATATGCAGTACAATAAAGGGGTTGTTAGGAAATAAGATGCAAGGATTGATTAGGGACCCCTTACCCAGTTTACAGCTGGTGATTTCCTTAATTTACACCCTACCTTCATAGCTCATATAATGTACTAAAATCTATGGCCTGGGAACGCAGAAAACCAATAGACTGAAGAAAACCCTTACAATGCTCTTTTTTTTTTTTTCAGTCTCTGAGAGACAGTGCTTGCTGCATGAGTAGCTATCTGCTGTTTTTGTTCTTCTTCAGAACCTGTGCTGCCCTGTGCACAGAAATAGCTCACATTCTGTGGCAGGTTTGAATGTAATTACACACCATGCTGTAATACATATACCCAAAGAAAAATAAATTAGGTTTGTATGTGACCAGTACCAGACCAATTCTGGTATTTTGTAACTTCTGGAGTCTTTGCCTTTGCAATATTATGTTCTTTTAATACTCTTCAAACAGATTGTTTTTAAGGAATATATGTCAAAATGTCTTTTCTGTTACTCTGAGTTTGCACTGACTTAAAAATTTTGGCTTCTAAGCTACATTACTGGTGCTAAAAGTCAGGTCCATACAACACAGCATGGATCCGTCCATCCATACATGCTGAAACAACCAGTAAGCATCTATGTCTAGGTCACGAAATTTCAGGAATGTGGATGGAAAATACCGTACTTGTGCAACTACTTTCAAAATTGCCAAGTCCAGCTGAATTATTTCAGTCTTGTTTCTCCATCTTGGTACACAAGCTCTGCTGTAGAAGACTGGAATCTGCAGAAGGCCTCAGCTGTTTTAAAGAGCTTCACATATACAACTTGTGTGACGGATAGTGAAACAGTATGATTAGTGAGCTTATTTCCACAAGGAAGCAAGCACTTAGCCAATAAACCCATTCCTGGACTCCTTTACAAAGTTGAGACTACTTACTCTCGTGAGAAGAAGCAGTCCTCATTCAAAACCTAGTCCCTCAAATTCAGGACAGATAATTAGAGCAGTCACTATCCAGATTTTCACTATCCAGAAAGAACCTGGTTCCTCAGGCTGACTGAAATTGCAGGAAATAGCCAAGGAGGGAGGCATGTCTCTGGAGCGTAAGCAGAAAGGAACTGTTGAACCTACCTAGACATTTAAAAGTACTTACTGGCAGCTGGAGGTTTTGTCAGTGTGGATGTGATTCATTTGCTGAGGCATAGGTGTGTAATGCCATTTCAGATGCTTTCAGACCTCCAACTGATTTTGTAGAAGAAGAGTCCCCCATAGATCCTATATCATATACGCCAGCCACATGCAACTGTCTCGCATATCTTAGCACATTTTAGATGCCTATGTTTAGGCAAGTGAATCCCAGCCAATGTAATATTTTACTTGTTTCCTTGCATTAAATCAAAACTTTGGCATCACTGATTTTTTTCCTTTTAAAGGACTAACTCAGGATGTATGAACCTCTGGCATTAATTTTTAATCCATTGTGGAAACCATTGAAAATGTTTTCATTGTGCAGCCAGATTTTCTGCTGACTAACCTGGCTGGATACAGATACCAAAAAATCAGCATCTCCCTGTGTTGCAGAAGGCTAAATATTCTTTCCCACTGAGTAGTGCCATCACTGTCTTAACAGCTATCAGCGTGCACTCAAGAATGCATTTAAAGGAAACAGCACACACAAAAAAATGCAGCTGACCTGCTGTTTATATACTGCCTTTGGAAAAGAACGGTAAGCCTCTTTGAAAAAGGGCAAAACAATGCTGATGGCAGTACTGTTAACAAACAAGGAGAGTGGAAAACCCGAGTGTCACTTGGATTGAACCCACTAACATTTTTCCGTGATATGTGAACTTGCAAAATAATCTGCTCATTTGCAGCTTTCTCTCAAAAATAGCCACGTGAGTACTTACATTTGATTTACTAGCCTAATTTGTGGCCACAGCAACTGCTACTACCAGCTATATTTATGGTAACTCTAATATATCACCCAGAAACTTATGAATGTCAGCATTGCAGCTCCCTGTAATAGAACAAGTTTTTACTGACAGAAGACCACAGACTAATAACACAGCTCAGCATTTGCCGTTCTTCATCTGAGAGAGAATTTTAAAGATTCAGGTTATTATTGAGAACACTGAATTCACATAGCTAATAAAGGTAGTTAGGGTTCAAAGTTTGTATGTAGAAATGTTTTGTTTTCCCTAGTACTTCTGAAATTTCTCTCCGGTATTTTTCATCATCTACTAAGGGGTATTAGAGACAAAATTTTAAAAGTGTTTTAATAGTGTTTACAGTTCAACTGATCTGTTGTAATATCCCCTTTTGAAGAGATTCAAATAAACATTATAAATATGTTTAACATATGGTGCTGATACCAGGAGAAGGCTTAATTCACTGTGTTATTTATGCAGCAAAATGTCTTAATGGTTCCCAGACTAAGATGAAAAGCTGCTGCGGCACCATCCATGTATTAGATAATGTCTTGGCACTTTCCCTATTATACTGTTATAAATAAATATAATGATTAAAACAGGGTGGTGTCTGGTGCATTAAGATGCCTTCTTGGTTCGTCCCTGTTCTCAGACCAGATCCACCCCCTGCTGGCTAGAGGCTTCTTTACACAGATCCGGTAGAGAAATGGAGTCAATAAGCAGTGCAGGGGTTGATTCAAAGCCTGTTGAAGCTAATTGATGGGTTCTAATCAAACTGACAGGTCCTTGTGGACATGCACGTGGTGACATATAAAGGAGCAGTACCAAGGAATCTACCCTGCCATTAGATAAATAAATGAGTGTGCTTTGGGGAGGTCTTATTTCAGAGAAAAAAAATCAATCTTTCCTCTCATACTGTTTTTATCTGCAGAACATTTCCATTATTTTCTCTCTAACTGTTTTTTACCTTCCCATGCGAGATATCTCATCTCTCTGTCTTCTTGCCTTTCAGAAGAGCAGAAATAAGCAGGTTCAAACCAGCTGTGAAAATGAATTTTCATTAGATCTTGCAGCTACCCAACATAAATATTAAACACATGAAACAAGAAAAATTTTCACCGCAGTGTTATGCTAAAGACAGGACAAATGAACAGGTAACCATGTGCGATAAGTTCGGGTATCAAATGGCCCCTGTAACAGCCTGTGTGAATACTTGGCCATGTGGTAAGCCTGAGGTAAACGGCAAGGAAAGACATTCTTGATATTCGGAAATGAGCTAATATGTGGAGACGTTTACCTGAAATCATAAAAGCTGTTTCATACACTTTATTCCATTCAGGCTGATGCTACCATTTCCTGATTTACTTGAGCACCCCCTAAAGAGAATATTTCATGATCTCCGTTCTTGAGATCCTCGGATCAGCTTGTGGTCAGCTGTCTACCTCCCTGCAACGCACAACCCCATCCCAGTAGACTTTCTGTTCCAGCTACCATGCTGCTGGGGAGAACTGGACCCACTGAGGGCACCTAATGCATCTTGCAGAGTGAAGGCACTGGCCAGACTGGTTTTAGGCCCTTGTCTGGAGAAATGGTACTCAGGCTCTTAATGATCATTTGTTCCTCCTGGGTAGAAAGAACGTGTGTGCTGCCTAGAGGAAGGCAGTGTGCCCTGGAGAAGGAAAGGGAAGGAAGATAGATATTTTAACTCTTACTAAAACCGTGCCCTGTGCTTCTGTGCTAATACAGAAAGACACAGTCCGAATTAGCATTAAGCCAAAAGGGAGAGAGATAGAGAGAGGAAGGTCAGGTATTATCTATGATGGCCTCCAGCTTATGGATCCCAGACCATTTCCTTTATCACAGCCTTGCTGAAAACCTCAGCTCCACTGCCGTCAGCACTTTCAGGCCCACCGCACCACAGCATGTACGCAGGCTCACAGCTGCACAGATAGTAAAAATGCTTCCCCAAGGCTAAAGATGTGGGATAGGTTCATGATGAAGATGTGTTGCTATTTAGTGAAAGTTTCGCTTAATTAGGTCAGAGAGCAACACAAATTGAGCAGGGACAATACAGTTTGTAAATGAGTTCATAATTAAATCACACAGTCTCCAGGGCCAGGACAGGTATTTTGGTTGTTTTCACATGCTGAACCTGTGCTCTGTTGCTGTGACTGGCATTAGTCTGTCTAAACTACCAAAAGGATATTTGCACATGGTATCATCCCAACTTCATGTTGGTTTACAACATTTCCAAAAGAACTTAAATCACCAAAGATGTTTTAAATTAAAATTTTGAACTTTGTGCTGTTCCATGGAACCAACTTAATGCTGCTATGGATCTGAATCAAGGACTTAGATAAAGATATACAAGCCCCTATTAGTTTTGGCAATTTAATTAAAATCCATATTTTTAGTTAATGCCTTCAACCACAAACCCCTCTTTTTTTTAAATCAAATTCTATTCAGATAAAACACATTTCCTCCCCGCTTGTCCATAGGTAGATCTAGTTGGAATAAAAATCATGCTCTTGGTGAAGGATGGCTGTTTCAGGAAAGCATAAACATTTTGGGAGGATGTATGACTCTCAATAAAACTTGTCACTAAAATTTTTTGAAGTGCAGAACTACCTAATCATTTTTCACCAGAGAGTTGGGGGAAAAGAACCCAAACAAAAACACAAAGAGAAATATCTGCTTTTAAAAAGAAACAAAATAGCAATTTTGACAGTTACATTTTGTGAAAATGCCTGAAATTTCTTGATTCTGTTCTAAAGTAATATGCAATGTAATAGGATACCCCAAAAGGATCTTATTACATTAATATAAGAAATGCATGTATAATACATATAAGAAAGCAAGGTTCTTTTCTTATGGGCACTTCTAAATAATGACATTATTTAAAATGACAAAACACTGACCTCTATGCTCTCTGTGGAGCATTTAGAAATGCAGAGGAAAAAGAAAGCTGCAAAATCATGAAAAGGATTACGGCAGTTATTCTTTAATCTGTTTGTCCTAAGCATTATTTATAGATGATATTTCTGAGTCTACAGTTGGCTAGAGAAATACACAGAGGCAGAAACACATTACATGTACCTTAACTGCCTATAAGTTAAGCAACTCATTTAGTTATTTGGTTTAAATATCTAAATTAGTTATTCCCATAGCCAATAGAGAGGGACAGAGAGTGAGAAAGGTTGAGTGAGAGAACACCAGTGGAGCAATGAGGAGACTAAACAACTAGTTTAAATTAGACATTTATCGTATAGGTGGCTAAATGCGCGTGAAATGGATTCACCTGTCCTAATGTGAGTCTCACACCAATGATCATTGCATACACTTAATATAATGAAAATGCTTTTTCTTGGCTGGATTTTTTTTTTTTTAATATTACAAGAAGTGAACTGCTGCAAGCAAATAGCTAATTCCAAGAAGTACTTCTCAATTACGAGTAAAACTATCCTTGGATGGAAAATTTTCTGTGCTAATGCCTCTATATATTTCCACAGGATCTTTAAAAATTGGTCAGGGTACAGTTTTATACTGAAAAATATATTCCAGGTATTTAGAGGATTATTATTTCATATTACTATCTAAGCCTATCTTTGAAAGAGTAAGACCATACACCATTATTATCTCCGTTTGAAATTTCCTTCTTACTTCTTTCTAAACATGTAACCAATCTAATAGCTCTTACAAATAATGTCAAGGTCTGAAAGGTCTCCCCTTCCTTCATCAGTGATTTAAATTAAAACAATGCTGATTAACAGTATACAGCTTGCCTTCCCCTCAGCCCTTTCTTGTTTTGCCATCTAAAGAGGAAAGAAGGACAAAAAAGATTTATTTTTCTCTTATGATTGTTTTAAGGTACACAGTCCTTTTATGATGTAAATTCAGACCACTATTTACAGAATTTATATTAGATAATAGAGAATATTTAGATCACCTAAAAAACAGTGTCCAGAAGTCCCAAGACAAAGTCTGGGTTTTGCCTCTTCTGCTGCACCCTGTGCATTTTCATTATCCTAAAGTAAGCTGCACTTCACTGCCATGCCTTCAACACCGGGCAGCAGAAACCAGCCTGTTTTCTTCCTTCGTACGTCATTCTACATATTTCAAACCTAATACTAGCAAAAAGCACAGGTATATATTTATATACAGAGATGCTTGTTTTTCTAACTCCTTCCCTCCTAGGCTGTTGCCACTTGAGGCTTTTATTCCGGGATCCCAAACTGCAGCCCTTCATTTGTATTCACCCTATTGCCCAGATCTGCTGTTTGTCCATGCAGATCTTCACAACTCAGGCACCTCCTCTTAGTGAGAACTTGCAAAGATTTTTCCAAATTCAAGTGAAAAACCCTTGAGCATGGAGCAAGATAACTCCAGAGTAAGATCCTCTGGATTAAAATTTCTAGCCTTGGAAATGTCCAAACTTGTTCATTGCAATGTATATCCTCAAATTACCCCAACATACCGATAGAAATATGAAAGTGCATAATTCATGCCTGGGGATTCAACTCAACTAACCTCAGTCGTCTTAAAGGCAACATTTAACCTAAGCTGGTTATGTTAAACTTACTCTGCAATAAATCGTCTCAAATGAGGTATCTGATGTAGGTGGGATGAATTGCCCTACAGAGGTGCATCTTTTCACGGACTATAAAGAGAACCCCCAAAAAACTAAGCTAGACAATGAGCTTTCAGACAGGTTAAGTAAAAGAAACGGTGGCAAGGAAGTGTTACAAAACAGTAGGTGAGCATAAGAAGCCACGTTTGAAATTAGAGATCAGATGAATCTGTCCTTCCTCCATTTCAAGAATACAGACATACTGAGGGACCTACATGGATCTTCTGTATGTGTGAGCATATGGATGAAAGAAGCATTGCACAAAGAAGACAGAATCTGTACTCCTTACTTTAGCATGTACTTACTATGTTTGCTGTAAGGGCAATACATAAAATTACTCTTGCAGTTGCTCAGTGCTTTTAATGTAAACTCTTTTTAAATGCAAAGTTTAATTAGATTTTAGTTCTACTTTCAGACAGATCTGTGTTAATTAAGGGCCTGGAGCGAAGCTGTGTTTAAAAGTCTCATAAATCTCCCTGTAGTGCTGGGGTGATGATCTGCTCATCATGCAGGTGTTTTGGCCTGCACATTTCATGCAGAAACAACTTTCCATCATGCAATTTCTGCTTTCACTTCCTCCTCCCCCCCTTCATACAAACTTTCAGTTAAGAGGTAGGTGGGCAGAGAGGCCAGCACGTTCACATGGTAGATGTTTTTTCTGAAGTGCAGTTGATCACAATATCCTTTGATTAATTCCCTCCTACCTATTCCTGTGAACAGAGCACACAGATATTTAGTGTGCTATTATTCATATTATTTCACATTTTAAAATGCAGTATTTATTGAGAGTTTTTTCCCCTCCAGCTTGCTAGCAGATTTGAGATAATGGCTCTCTGCCAAAATCATATTACCTTTGTCCTTAAGCAAAAGCATAAAAATTGAAATTAAGCTAATATAAATTCTCTTTTAACCTTTTAGAATCTGTGCTATTAGTTAAGTGCTATATTGTGTCTCACAGATACTTTTCTAGGGTGGTACAATGATTTGGCGTCTAGAAATGGAGTCCAATGGCCAAAGCCTTTGCTGGAGATTAAAGAGAGAGAGCGCACAGTGAAGCCTTGATTATAGAGATATAAATCTGCCTTTCTGGTTGTGAGGTTTGTGTCTCTTCAGAGTATTGATTCTGGCTTCTCCACTTGGCTCTTTCGAACTCTGCTTTTGGTTCCTCTCCAAAGTATTCTCCAAAGATATTGCAAGGAGATTTGTACATGACTGGAGGTAAAATTGGAAAGAAAATTTTCCAACCTAGCTTTCCCTAGATGAATGGGAAGAGTATGTGTACTGCATCACGCCTTCATAAATTAGAAATTAAATCATCCCAATGCTACATGTGTGCCTATGTGAATGGCCAAAACAGTTTGGAGAATGTTCAGTAAGTGATGAGGGCTTTCTACTTACATGCCTTTTGCGAAAGCAGGTAATGAATCCATGCTGCCTTTGATGATAGCTGATCTCATGCCCAAGTCCTCAGTGGGGTGCCTTGTGACAATTCTGTCTATACTGCTTGTAGCTGCAGGTCTCAAATAGCAGATACCCTTTTCTTCTCCCTGCCAGCTGAGGCAGCTGGATGATCCCAAAGCACAGGGAGAAATGACAGTCAATGCACTTGCTCGGTGGACCATCAATTGGTTGGGTTCACTTTGAAGGTCACAGCTGTACCACCATGTATTTTAAATGTAACTAACTTGAACCCCACTGCTGGTGTTGCCTCCCTGTATCCAGTCACACCTGAGCAGATTTGGTTCTCTTGAAGAATGCATAGTACATGCAATTTGCTGTGCACTCTTTGTGGCTTCTCTGCTTCTTCTGCACTAGCTTTGCTGAGCCAGACCTCAGTATGGTCACCACCTGACTTCTGCAGCCACTTGAAATGGATTTTGCCTCTAAAATCCCAAATATTTTCCATTGCTGTTCACAGTTATTCAGATAGAACTTTGCTTGCTTTGACATTTGTAAAATGTGCTATGCAAATGAGATGCAAACAGAGGTATAAATAATTGTTTGAAAATTTCCCCTGTTATTTATCCAGCCCTAACAGCTATGAACTAATTTGCGTCAGCTATAATTCCTTAATAAGTTGGATTAAAGGCTATATGTACTTGCTAGTGTAAACACCAATAGTGAACAAGAATTATTTAATATCATTAACGGGGTTGTATCTAGTAAGGAAGATACAATTCTCATTTGAATAGGATCTGTAAATTTTAAGCACCTCCCAGAGGATGTATTTGGTGCATTTTCAATTACATTGGACACAATAATTTTCCTAACTGTACAGTCATGAGTAAGCCTGAAATGACACAGACATGAATAACAGGGCATTAGATTGCATAAAGTAAACAGGAAATTAGATTGTCCCTGCAAAGAGAAAGACGTTGTCATCCTCCTGGAACCTCCTTGAGATGTTAAATCAAACTTTGAATCAAGATCCCAAAATTTTGGGGTTGTCTCTGAGCTTAAAAGAAACAATAGTAAATTGACATTGGTTTTGAGCCAATCCCAGCACTCACCCAAAGAGCAGAAGCAGGCCTGCAATATACTAAGCAAACATGATGGGGTTTCAGTTACTGAGTGGGTAGGATTTCTGTTGCTGCACCTGTGAAAGGGAGCATGTAGACACACCTTTCAGTGGATGAGATCACCCCAACACTTTCACTCTCAGCTTGGCAAGAAGAGACTGTAAGGAACACCATTCCAGCCACATTAAAAATAAACCATGGGATCTGCTAACTTTCTGCGCCCACCTGCGTGTGAATTCGTTCATTACCACCAGACTTAAAAGAAGTGGGGGCAGGAGGCAACATGAAGGAGAGAGGAGCCCAGCACTGAAATTGAAGTTTTTCTTTTCAAAGAAACTTGTTAAGAAAATAAAACTGACTTCAAAACAAAAATTGAAACTAAATTCAGTGTAACAACATAAAAATAGTAAAACTGGAAAGTATTTCCTTAGCACATTTGCTCTAACACTTATTAAAGATATAAACTAAATCCAAGAAAAACAAATCCCAGGTGTGGAAATGTGGTTAACCCATGACTCAGTTTAAATTTTAAAATGTAAAATAACACAGTCAACCTCCACCAACTTGCTTTAATTCTAGACAGGCATAAAGAAAAGGAGAGAGATGCTTACAATTCTCCTTCACGAGAATCCAGTGCGCGGCTGGAGAGCCGAGAACATCCTGGTAGCAAGCTTTATAAAGCAAGTAAAAATGAAATAGAAAGACCTAAATGCTCATATCTTTTTGTGCCTGCAAATATTAATGAGCTATGCTATGCTCAGAATGGTGCCACATGCAGAGAGCTGTAAGGAGATTAAGGTAGCATTTTCTTCCCCTATATGGACTTGTCAAATCATCAGAGAGGAGAGAAAAGAGTTGACAGCAAACTGCTATTCCCTCTCCTGCCTAAAACTCTGTGCGTGGGTAGCAAACAGCTACAGTCTTAAAGTGGGAAGAAAAGAAGAGAAATATATGCTACCAATTTCTGAGGAGGATGGGTAGCACTCTATCATACCACAGAAAAAAGAGAGAAGGTACAGGGAAGCTCATCTGAAGCTTTTCTGAAGAAAAAGTCTCCACTATGCCACTTTGGAGGGCATGAAAGGGTACAACACTGATGTATATATATATATATATTATTCTTTACGTGGACTGAACTTGAACGTGTCAGCTCTAAGCCCAAATAAACCTTCCTTATGGACTTTGTCCCCTGGATTACTACAGTACATGAAAACCAACAGAGAACTTGGAGACCTACTGAACAAAACCCAGCAGTCAGTTATCACATTGTCAAATGAGATATTAGGCAGAAGGCTGGAGTTTTTCTTCAGAGGGTGTAAATTCTGTCAGGCTCAAGCCTGACATGTTGTGCTGTCACAGGTTTGTCTTTGGTCATACACCGCTTTTCTAAAAATCTAGGTCTAGGAAGGACTACAAGGGTCATTGATTTCTCCCAGCCCTTCATTGTTTCCTGAATCACCAATTTAAGTCTATTCTTTCTGATCTTATCTACCAGAAAAATTATAGTGCACATCTAGTTAAACTATTGGTGAAGATTGTGACAATTCTAAGGGATATAGTGGGAAAGATCAGGAGGTACTTTCAAAAAATAAAGACAGGAAGTTGCTGAATGATGACAGTTTGAGTCAAAAATTCAGATGGCATTGTAAAAGCTGTGCAGAGGTGTCATTCACAGGGACGATATGAATGAAACTAATTTTTAAGGCTGACAGACCTCTCATCTGGTTCCAAATTTTCTATGCTTTAAGTTTTAAAGTGATTTTCAAGTAGCATTCCGATAAAGTGTTTGGAAATCATTAACACTTTATTTTTTCATGGTCTATCTTTATTTCACAGGTTTATTTTCTTTCAAGACCAAGGTGAAAAAAAATTCCAAAAACCTATCTATCTATACAGAATTTCCATGGAGGCTGAAAGCAGTAATTGATTTAGTCCAGAAAAGTATCTATGGAGAAAGGACATATCAGGGACATATATCAGGGACTTCATAATCACTCATGTATCCATCCACATGATAAAGGAGCTACTGTTTTTCTGTGCAACTCATCCTCTAATCAAATATACACACAGCATTTTAATAACTCAGATGTTCTCTTTTATGTACTTTGTTGGAGGGAGAGTCTACCAATAAAACCATGGACAGTATATATAAAAAGAAGTGTTTCCTTGTCATTTCTCTGTTTTTATTACAGTTGTACCCAAAGACTCAGACTTCTCTTATAATTAAATAATCAACTAAAAATATAAAGTCAGATCTCAGAGAATGCATATTCATGCAGTTCCAATAAAAAAGTTGCCTCAGGATATGCCAGTGGAGAACCTAACCTGGTATATGTAAACTAAAATCCTTGTTGGCTGCTACTCTTGTAAAATCATTCTTTCTACTTTGTCTATTGTCTTTTGAGATATTGGGTCTGGATCCAAAAATATAATGTGATCTGAAAAGAAGGATTTTGACATCTAAACTAAGGTATGGGTGGGCGCATCTTCATCCTACCTTCCTTAGGCATTTAGTGTCTGAGACACCAAATTTACCGTCTTTCATCTGCAGAGACTTATTCCAATCTACAAGACAATACAGCTTGTGATGCCTGTGTCTCTTTCCACTGCCTAGGGAGAGGAGCCTGGAAGACTGGGATCAGAGCTTTTGTGCCTCATTTAAGCGTGTGAAGTTAAGAAGACGAAACCATATCTTTGTGAGTAGGTTCACATTTTTTATTGTCTTCAAATCCCTCATTCCTGAGTTCTACAAAATCTTGGAGTTTAGGTGTTTTATGTGTTCATTCTATTCAGTAACTGAATGAAGAATGAAGTCAAATGTAGACAGTTACACTTCTTCCAAATATATATCTAGCGGAGAAAAGGTGTCTTTATTTTTTTTTTTTGTTTGTTTTAATAATCTAATGCTTAGAGCATTGAAGCAGAAAAAAGACATTTAGGACTACTAACTTCCTCAGAAAGTTCAGCTCACTTCCTTTTGTTGCACTGCGCCCTTATGTAGAATGAAATTTAATACTCATAGTCAGGGAAAAGGAGAGTTTGAAGAAGGAAGTAAAAATCTATCATCCACTATTTTGGGGCTTTCATCTAGGAAGGAGGAGACTTGTGCTTCTGTCTCTGCTCTCGGCAGTGTTCTGTCATTTTACATACAACAGTTTTGCTTAAAAAAAAATATTAAACAATCAGTGTTAGACCAAGCCCTTATAAGTACTGTAGATATCAGCGGTAAGTTTTTCTCCTCTAGGCACTTTGTACAATAATTAGATGAGCTTTAATAAAACAAAGACAGTCAGACATATTCTCTGAGAAGACTAAAAAACTAGATTTGAAATGGTTGAATAAACTTTCTTGTACCCTTATCTGTGCATATGGGCTCTTTAGAAAATGTGTCTTTTTGGTACATTACTCTGTTTAGCATTTTTTACTATCTTGTTCAACTGTAGTTTTTTTCAGACTGTCCAAGTCTTTCCCATTCAATGTATGATGACAGTAAGCATAAGTGCCTAGAAGTATTAGATTTTAATTACCTTACTCTGTTTTTTCTATTCAAATCTAGGGAATAGGAAGCAATACGGTAAGCAGTATGGCATCTAGCTGTAAAAATTTAAATTCTCCATTGCAGCTAACTCTGAATTTTTGAGGTTGTGAACTGCTGGGATTTTGTGTCTTGCATTTTGTGCTGTACATATTTTACAATGCACATAATTCCATTGGTATTTGTCTTTCTCTAAAAGCTTTGTTAATGCCTTCACTCACTTTTTCATCTACTCATTATATGATTTCCTTCTGTTTCTTTTCCTTTATGTTGAATTGAATTGAGAAACTACTTTGGTATATGGTTAAGGAAAGATGAAGTCAACACCTGGAGGCAGTGAGTAGGATTGATCTGCCCAAAGGCAGACACCTGCATCTCCTGGGATTCATCTGCTTTCAAAGTGGACATCTAGAATACTTGTCAGATGACTCATCTGCTGTAAGAGTCTATTTTCTCCCTTCATTATAAAAGGAGCACAAATGACTAAATCAGATGGTGTGATATATATTGCAACTGTCTAAACCATACCACTGAAAAAACCCCAGGACATGGGGAAAGTGAATAACAAAGTTGGAGATCATACAGACCTGAGGAATTATTTGCCAGCTAAACTACCTGCCAGGTAAAGGAGGCTTGCAGAATCCATCTCCATCTCCATCAACATCTCCAAAGTCTTCCATTGCCAATAGATAATTCTTGATATAGTGATCCCATTTCAATATGTAATTCTTTAGTTTGTTCTGTCTACCTAAAAGGGTCTTTGCTTTCATGTAAAACATTCACTAATCTACTGTAACCAGTTGAAAATTATGCAATTAGAAACCATTTCTGTTTCAAACTTTTTGTGAAAAATAATCAGGGATCAAAACTTTTATTTCCCAGTGGACAAAGCACTCATACCTGTTTGCTTTAATCAGTCATATCAGAAACTCTGCCAATTCTGCCTCTACATTTGCATTAGTGAGGAGAACACATATCTATAAATATGGCCTTTTTCCAAATGACATCCTTTCCTAACCTGAATGCCTGCCTCCTCTCAGACCTGCCATAAATAACCTGGTCTCATTTTATGAACGGTCCTTTGTATTGTGTAACCAAAGCAAAATTTTTGTTTCCAAGTAATGTCTTTCAGAATCAAGATGTTGGGTTTTTTTGACAATATTAAAGTGTCCCTCTGCTCTACTGTTTGGAGAACAGAACGTATATAATAATGCAAAGAGGCTGAATTAAGTTTTAAGTAGAAGCGGAACAGAAGAAAGAACCTTGTGTCCAACCATTAACCGAAGTAGCAGAGGTACCCTTGTCCTCTCAGTTTTCTTAATGGGTCTGTAGCAGCCAGCAGAGCAGTAACAGAGAACTGGACAGTGATAACGTCTTAAACCACTGCAGTTCTTTGCTGGGTGAACACAAGCTAAGTCTTTACCGCTACAATAAAAAGGTTTTTTATAGCAAAGCAACTATCAAGAATTTGAACAGGATGAAAAACTTCACAGAGACGAGACGCAGAGAGGTTTTATCACTGCTTTCTCACAATGCAGAGAAATGAACTTCAGGGTGAGGATTAATGAAATATTTGCTTCCTAGCAATAACAAGTTTTATGTTACTTCCCACACCCAATACTTGTTCCCAGCTGCACCACACAATATATTTTGCTTTTTGAGGTAATATGAGGTAGTCTTTGTTTATAGAGCTGACACAGCCATGAAATTTTTTTAACCCCTGTCTTATGGAATGAAGGAGTCCTTGAACAGGTATTTTGTTTTGCTCAGCATAATAAATGCATATGCCAAATATTCAATAAACATAGTTTCTTAAAATTTTTCATTGTTCAGTCAGAATCATATCAGTTACTGATCAATGTGGTTGCTTGTCCTATAATACATTTTAATTGATTTTATTTTATTTCCACAAAATTTGATCATTAGTTTGTAATAATTGTCATCTTTAGCTCATGAAAACAATTAGTACAGACTTTTCCTTGAACATATATGATATTAATTGGTACTTTAACTACCTCAATTACTCATCGATAAAATGGGAATAATAACACTTTTTTTTCCTGTGTTGTTATGAGGATAAACATATTAAAATTCATGATGTGTTTATATATATATCAGTTACAGGGGCCAGACAGTATCTTAAATATATTTTACTGCTGGGATTAATAAAGACACAAAATTATGTTTCTCTGCAATTTTGTGCTTCATGCTGCAAATTCTAACTCATCCAAAGAATAGAGCAGAGCCTTCCAGTCCAACTAAGTTCTTTCAGCTTGAAATTTTAGCAGCTGTAAATTAAAACACAGAATAAGGACAACAAAGAATCAGTCCCAGAGAATTTAAGACACATTCCCAAATGGTAGTGAGCCAGTTCAGATCCAAGAGTAGATCGATGTAAAATTTAACTGCATCACCGTCTCTTTCCAATGGGATTGTTTAAAAATCTGTCTATTTCCCCTAACAGTTTTGTTATTTACCTTCAACTGTGATAACTGAGGTTCATATTGTGATTTGTATGGAGGTGGACATGGATAAATTTGCTGCACTGGTGTCTCAGAGAAGAGACTGCAACAAGGATACATGAGCTGAATCTTGCTTCCTCTTATCTTCAGAACCTGTTCCTCCTTGGACTGACTTCTATGACTGCCCTTACCTTGTGCTGTCATACAGGCTCAGAAGCTGGCACTTTATGACACGCTTGTTTATTCTTAGTGAATCATGCACTGAGGACTGTATAGTCTTCGTCATTTGTGCTTTGAAAATATGATGCAGAGAGACAATGAATCGGATTCCATGGTGATGATATTTCTACAATTCTAGATTACGACACATTACTGCACCCTTTTATCTCTGATTATTTTAATTCACAGTAAAAATTCACTAATTTTCTGCAAAATAACCTTCTTGGTGATGGAGTTTCAAGTTTTACTTTAAAGCAAGTATGTAAATATGAACTACTAAAAGTAATTTTTTTCTTCTCGTTAGCCTTAGAAAGGTATGTTTTTCTTTCTGCTTTTTTAAAAAAATTATTATTATTTTATTTTTTTCCCCATAATTTAGCTACGTTAAAAATCCCTTTGGCAGAATGTTTTCTATAGATACATCAGAGTCCTTGAGAGAAATGCGTGGAAAATTAGTTCCATGTACATTTTAGGAAATCTTGCTAACAGCTGCATTTTTCCATTAGAAATGGTTTCAAAGGCTATATAAAAAACCAAAGCCAAATGAGGCAAAGTTTAAGTGAGAAAACATGTGTGCAATATTAAGCCAAGAAAAGGGAACAGTTACTTAGAGAAATCCAGACCTTTCTTTGCAGTACTTTTCATAAAACATATTAGGAAGTATAGGTCAAATCTTCATTTGGTGTAAATGTGTGCAGCCCTGCTGAAATCAATAAAGCTTCCTTTAAATAGTCAGACTCAAGATCTGGCCAACTTTAAGATTTCCAAATACGTAACAAAGAGCTATGAGTACCTCAAAATGAACTGATTAAATTCATTTCCTAGTTAGCACTACTTGGAATTAAATGCTTAGCTGTGTACTGAGAACTACACATTTTAAAAAATATTTAGATAGAATATACCAGAAAACACTCAATAAAAAGATTTAAAAGATATTCAAAGAGAAAAAAAATAGGTTATGCTTGAATCCCCTGGTTCCTCCAGCCTCCTCTACCTTTATTTTTGATGAATTAAGAAATCCTGAATGCTTTATTTTCTGTATTTATTTTGAATCTCCTTCTTTCTGCCTGGAACTCTGCAGCTGGAGAACTGGGACAGGGATGACATCATCAGAGACAGCAGTTGGAATTTTCAGAGAGAAAAAAGAGTTGCACGAATTATAAGTGATTTCCTGACATGGGGTTAAGAGAGAACGTAAAGCAATTTGCAATTTGGCCCCCAAACTGCACAAAGACAGATTTTTAAAGCACAGACTCATTTTTCACACTTTCATTTTCAAGCACAAATAAAGTCTCTGTTTAAAAGCCTTTTCTATCCTTTGATTTCTTTATGTGAGCAAAGTCAAAATTACTTTATAAAAATGTAGGTTTCTCTTCTCAATTATTATCCAGGAGGCAGGATATAAACTCAACATGCTAGAATAAAAGGAATCTGCCACCATATCTCTCCTGGTGATAGCAAAAGTAGGCTTGTACAGCAATTAAGGCCATTGTCTTTGAGTAGTAGCTGAACATCTAGCTTTTTAATTTTTATTATTCAGACTTTATTGGCTCATTCAGACTCACCCTGGGACATTAATTAGTGCTGGTTCAGTGTGGTAAAACTTTTGCAAACCTGTCTTAAATGTATTTAAAGTTCTTCAGATTTTTTTTTTTCCTAACTGAAAAAACACCCAAGTTTCATGGTAGGGAAAGAAAAGAATAACAAGCCCAAAGATTTGTAGTTCATAATACTGTTCAAAAACTATGCCCCCCTCTCACCCTGATTTTTACCTCTGTGTTTTAACTCTTCATCCTCCTGTCTCAACTCTGTCTGTTTTTCTTGGCTGTATCTGTAGTCTTTCTGCAGCATTTCCTCCCCCCTGGAAAATCTTACTGCTAGGGATTTCTCACTGTTCCATCTGCCAAACTGATCAGCAGCTGACCTAATGCGTATCTTGAAGTGCCATCCCAAAACTAAACTTTTAACTCAATCTGTACAAAAACTTGAATCTCCAACCCGTAGGAATTTTGCATTTCCAACTATATATTCATTGAGATTCAACCAAGAAGATTGAGGGGAAAAGAAAAAAAAATAATTTGGAAAAGTGTAACTTGCAATGTATTGAGTAATTTCATCTTCCTGGCAGCCCACCAACAGGGCTGTGAATCCCTTGTGCCACTAAAAGCTTTCCTGGTGGGCGGCGCAGAAGCCTTAATGTCTGTGGAATTGGAGAGCAGGAGAATCTGGAAGCCAGAGTCAAAAAGACTTCTTTGGCTGTGTGCCTGGTAGGTTTCCCAGGAGATGGGAGTTTCTCGCAGCTCTGGTAGTGTTGCTTTGGGATCTGGGAGGTGGATAGGCTGGCAGAAATCTGAGGAAATTTCCATCTGAAATCCACCTGGTGTTAATCAGAATTGATTTGCTGCAGTTAAACATCTTGGATATTTTCTGTGGGAAATAATTTAGATGCATCCCCACCTTCTCCCCGGGATGTTGGCTCTGCACTGAAGCATTTTGGCAGCCCTGCGGGAAGGTGCGTGTGTGAATGCAGGTCTCAGGCCAGCAGAACTCTTGCCATGGCTGGCCCCAGCGCCGTGGGGCTGCAGGAGCGGGAATGTCATCTCTTTTCCTCTCCTCCTTCTCCCTCACTGACTGACTTGGCAGGAGAGGGCCAGCAGCGAAGAGAGACTCATCAGGAGCTATTTCAGGATGCCTCATGTCAATTAGGTCAGGAATAAGAAGGAAAATGGGAAGGAAAATTAGAAAGGTTGATTATAGCACTGGAGGGCTCAGTTCAGCATGTCAGGATTCAGAGAAGGGAACCAAAAAATTGATGTTGTAATAAGGAGTGAGGGTAGTCTTATACTTTTCCTGAAGAAGATTTCTGGCTATTGCCTGACTGCAAGAAAGTTGCTCATGCCTTTTCCTTTTACAGGACATGTCACTCCAGGAAGTCCTCAAAGCCTGGCAGCTGTGGAAGTCAGGCAGACGAGGTGGCCTACTGCCTGCCTGGGTACATTTGCTAGTGATTTTGCTTGTTTTCTTGTGTTTTCCAGCTGAGTTACAACATAGAGCTATACCGAATCACCCAAAAGGGTGATATGGGACTGTGTGTAGGAAGAAACAGTAGGGAAGAGGCAGGAGAAGAGGAGAAGAAATCCTCTCCTTTTCCTCTTCCTGCCATGGCCGATTAACATGTTAACAAACGAGGCTCCTGCAGGCACCCTTAGTTTTTATTTTTACTGCGTTCTGAAGGGGGTCGTCAGAGACATAATCACACAGAAATAAATGCCCTGAATATCAAACTGGAATCCTTAATGAAACCAGAAATGGAGGAAATGCAAGTGCCTGCCTTCATCTCCTTGAAGACAAGACTAGCTCAAGAAATAAGCATTATCAAAGTTGTGCAACATCTATATTCAGTTATTATAATATACTGAAGTAATTTGTCCAAAGCAAGCCCTTCTCTCCAACACTTTAGGCTTCAGTTTGTTAATGTTTTCCAGTGAAGGAACATTTGGTGAAAAAAAAAAGTGCCATCTACTTTTGTAGTCTCTGCAGTAGTTTGGAATTCTCCTAGGTCTGTTAAAATGATTTGTGCATTTTTTTATGTCACAAAATTACTGGATAAGGGTTAGGGATCTGGCTAAAAGGAGTCTTGCAGGGACAGAATTTGGCCCACTGCATTACAATTAAAACGTTTATTTCTTTTTTATAGAATCAGTTCCCCGGAAAACAACATGGTATGCTAAGTTTTGTATCTCTCTGTAGCTACAGTAACAGAAGTCTCAAATAATTTCATTATTATTTTCTATTACCTGTATCACTAAAATTCACCTTTATTCATGCACCTCAAGGATTTTGAAACCAGAAAGAACCACAAGTCCTAAACACATATTTTTAGACTGTATTACATTCTTCCAAGGACAAGTCATTAAGTATCATAGCAAGAAGGCTTTGAGGCTTTAATCAGATTACTTAGTAAATTGATGTAAAAGCCATCAAATCGGATTGAAGTTTCATCTACTGTGACAAATTATTCTGCTTCCTTGAAGGAACACACAAACGTACTCCAAAATATTTCTCTCTAGAAGCTTTTATCTGATCATTTTCAGTGTGGTAATAAAGCAGAGGCTTGTATTCTCAGTGAGTTAAAGTCTGCTTACACAGTCAGGAAATGTACTTATAAAAGCTAGAAATCACCAGGTGATGTATTTCAGTAATTTTCCAATATCTCAGCCATTCTAGGAACACATCAGCCAGAACCACAGCAGTTAACAAGAAAGAGACCTCTCTTTTCCAGAGTTCACCGTTCGTCATGACATGCATTGAGATGCTACCGGGGCTGCCAGGGTTTAGCAGACTGTCCTACACTCTGGCATAATTCTGTTATTGATTTCTGCCATGCTGCACTATCGAGAGCTAATTTCACATTGCATTTCAAGGACAGCACAGCAGGCAGGGGCACTGTAGCACAGAAAGGACACAAATTGAGAGAACACATTTAATTTACTGCGCACTATGATACACTGTCTGGAATTGGGCTCTCTGAGGGCCCACATCTCTCCGACGTCATCCCAAAACTGGAAAGAGCTGAAAATGATGAAAATGATGAAAAAGTAGTGGGGAGGGGATAGGGGAGACTGAATGTGTGGTGTTAGGCGGCAAGACCCTTACTCTTTATAGCTCCCTTCAGAAATCTGACTTTTAGCTAAGTCAACCAGAATATTCAAGTTGTCATTTTGTTTGTTACAAAGCGTCCAGTGACCCCTGTGAGGTGTTCTGGATGGGGTTCTAAAATCTTTATTCTTTCCCAAACCTGTGAACTTTTGGTGATTTACATACTGCATGTTCACAGCACAGGGATTCTGGACGGGGCTGAGGCCATGACGCTCAGGGCAGCAGGCAGTCTCCAGGAAGCTGAATTCTGGCTGGATTCTGGCTCAGGTAACCATCTCAACCTTTTGGGGGCGTTTGGATTGGATATTAGGAAAAATTTCTACATGAGAATTATTATCAAACATTGGAACAGGCTGCCTAGCAAAGTGGTGGAATTGCTGTCCCTGGAGGTATTTAAAAGATGGGTAGATGTGGTGCGTGATGTTTTTTGTCACTGCTAGATTGATGGTTGGACTTGATAATCTGAAAGGTCCCTTCCAACCTAGACAATTTTATGATTCTATGATTAAACACTATTATGCTTTGAACATTGGATTGGAAATGTGATAGAGCTAGTATCTTTTATTTTGCATTTCACACAGTAGCCAAACTAGTGAAAAAGAATGTCACTATGATAAAGATATCCTGGGTAGTTTCTCTGAGGCAAATGAAACATACTGGTTTGAAGCAGCTGCCATTTGAACTGGCAGGTGTTAAACAATAGAGAGGTCACTCTCCTTGCCTCTGTCCCCTTTGTCTCTGCTTTGTTTGTCTTCCATTACGAGAAGATACTTCAGAGTTTTCTTGCCAATCCAGAGCTTTCTTTAGCCAGGTACAAAAGCACCTGGCATCAAGTACAAAACTCTTCTGTGAGACTGGAAGAGGTTCAAAAGAGAGTTCCATCTCTTCATGAAAATGAATGCTGCCAGAAGATTTTTATTTTATTTTATTGCTGATGCAGAGACTCTAGACTTCTTTAATAATTGAGCACACAAAATAGCAAGCAAAGATGGCACTAAAAGGCATAATATCCAAAGCATATGGCACACCTACGACAATGAACTTTTGGAAGTTTTTGCTTTGTGTGTAAAAAATGAAATGACAGAGCCACTCTGAGGACATTTGTAACAGATTTCAGTCTGTAAAGCCGAATATGCAATCTGTAGGTCTTGTGGAGTCTGACATGTAGAATGAGGATCAGCAACTGAAAAATACTGCTAGAAAATCATTAGTTAAAAGTATATATCCCACGAGAGTTTGCCAGACCATAAAGCAGAGGCAGAGCAGAGTGTGTGACACAGTTGTGCTACCAAAGAGCAAAATCATAGGAACCGTCAACAAAACAAAGGCAATGACTACAAAGGGAGGCAACATGGAAGACAGCAGAAGGTGTGGAATAAAACACGTACAAAGCATTGTACAGACTTTGGACAGAGATGAAGAAGCAAACAAACAAACAAATTTGCAAAAGAAGAGAAATTATTTGTAAGAACACCTGATGGATATATCATTAGCCAGAATGCAAACTGGAATGCAACTGAAATCTTGATTACTTGTAAGATGGGTATTGGCACTGCAGTTGCAGCAATGGCTGAGGTTATCTTAAAGGATATGCCTGTTTGTCTCCATTAACTATAAATGGATTCTAGAGGACCAAGTCAGATGAAAATGTCTGTATTGGAGATACAGTGAGGTAAGGTATGTTTACCTTCCAGGTGTCCCTAAAGAGGTGCTGTGTATAAGATGTGAGGAGCCCATGAAAACAAAAGGAAAAATGTAGAAAAAAAGAAATTAAAGCAAAAGAAATGAAGACATAGCAAGGCATAGAAAAATTCCCCAAAGATGAAAAGTCCCATACAGAAAACAATGAGCTAAAAACATTGATGGTGTTAATGAAAGTGAAACAGTAAAAAATTACTAGTCTAGTATTCTACAGGTAGGTAAGTTTAATAAAACTGGTTTTTGTGTCCAGGACTGGCACATATTTCTTTGTGTACACTGGAGAAAAAATTGCATACTGTTTGCTACGATAATGACAGATAAAGAGTTGCAATTAGATTTCAACTAGATCGAATGTTCTTAAAAAATGTGGGGTTTGAGCATATTATACAGAACCTACTCAAAGTCTTCTGGTATTATGAAAAAAAAGTGTTGCAATTTTCAAAAGGATCCTTAGAAATGCAGAATAACCTAATAGGCAAAGAATACGATGAAATGAGGAAAGCTAAGGCTGCCTTGGAACTAAACCTGGCAAGGGATGTCAAGCTTAACAGGAAGGGCTTCTTCAAGTATACTGGAGGCAAAAGGAAAACCAGAGAAGTTGTGGGCCCACTGTTGAATGAGACAGGAGCCATGGTGACGGAGGATGCGGAGAAGGCGGAGTTATTGAATGCCTTCTTTGCTTCGGTCTTTACTGCTCAGCCCAGCCCTCAAGAGCCCCAGGCCTTGGAGAAAGTAACAGGGAAAGAGGAAGACTTCCCCTGGGTTGAGGAGGATCAAGTGAGGGATCAGTTAGGTCAATTAGACATTCAGAAGTCCATGGGCCCTGATGGGATACACCCGAGGGTGCTGAAGGAGCTGGCAGATATCATTGCTGGGCCGCTCTCCACCATCTTTGAAAGGTCCTGGAGAACAGGCGAGGTGCCTGAAGACTGGAGGAAAGCCAATGT